>JAOUZG010051955.1:118977-203282 GCA_026289955.1 Argiope argentata | reverse complement strand
TCAAATACTACCAGACCAGACCTCTACTCTTCAAATACTACCAGACCTCTACTCTTCAAATACTACAAGACAAGATCTCTACACTGAATACTACAAGACAAGATCTCTACATTTTGAATATTGTGAAACACATTTCTATCCTGATGATAATATAATCCATTTTGATTTGTAGAATATAACTGCATTTACGTCAATTTTTTTTAAAAGAAATGTTTTAAAATGCTTATTGCATTTTCGCATAAATTGTATCTAAAAAAAGAATTATAAAGACCTGTAAAACAAAGGTAAGCTTCATCCTAACTTTAAAATTGTCGTAATATATATCTAAATAAAACTAACTTGCAAAATTTTTGTAAGTGATATGCCTGAATGACTTAAGACATCATCGCAACATAAACAAAAAACTAAAAAAATTATTCAGCTCTAAAGCCCTCAACTTAAATATTTTGTTAACTTTACAGATTACTCATCAAAATAAATAGGAAATAAAAAATGGCGTTTTTTTACTGTAGAAAAATGTTAATTTGCCTACCCAAAACATACCACAAATTTGTACGTTTCAAAATCATACCCGACTATTTTTTGTTGATATTTTCTCCTGTAAAAACTAAGAGTGCTTACTAAATAGTGCCAAACAAATGTATCATTTAAAACATAAAAAAATAAACAGTTAACCAGTTTCAAACAGCAAAAATTAAAATGGCAAAGGTAATTTAAAACTTTAAACACAATTTAGATGATTGGATAAGTATTCAAGGATTTCAAAATGCAAAACGATGAACATGAACATTAATATCAAATTACGAATGTAATAAAAATGGTTTCTGTTATTTCTAATTGAACTTGCCATAGACAAGCTCGATGAGGTAGTCAGCGATTTAAGCCTAACCAGCGTCTCTTATTTTGTAGTAACGGCAACTAAGGCCAAGCGTACGACTTTTGCTACTCGCTTATCACATTCGCTTGCACAGCCCCTTTTTACCGGGGGGGGGGGGGCACAATCACAAATCTTTTAGATATAACACAGAAGAACAACCAATCCTCGAAATTGGGACTCCTGCGTCACGAGGAAGACGCGGTACCCCTAAGCCAGGATACCATCAAAAAGAGTGGTGACAGGCTTTTGAAAAACTACAAAGCTGGGCATTGAAATTCGGATATTGAGAGAGCACTTGTTAAATAAATGCTTGAAAACTACATCGAGATCACAATGGTGGTTTTTCTACCGGTAACAAGGGCAAATGAATGCATCTTGCTATAAAGTTTGTTGTCTTCATCAACACTAAAACAGTACGTATGTGTAAAGGTTGACAAATTGTGCATGTGGGTATTGATGCTCTATAAGCCATATCTTTTGATCTGCATCAACTAAATTTGTCTCGTGTATACTTTGGTAGTAAAGAATGTGCAGCTTGGAGTGATTTTTTAAACTTTTAATAAAAATTTTAATTAAACAAAATTTTGGGACTTTTCTGCCATAACTTTCGGAAATATTATCGCATAAAAATGATTTTTAAATCAAGTTAATGATCAAAAAACCTTTTTTCAATGATAAATGTAATTTGTAGCTTAAAACATTTTTAATTTTAAGGAATTTTTAAAAAATAATTTTGCAACAATTTATTTAACTCAAAATAGGTATAAAATTTAAACACTATGTGCAAGTAAAGCGTAAGAAAAAAATTTGTTTTAATCAAATTGTTGCAGTGACATCGAACAAAGCCTAAATTTTAAAAAGTCAACTATTGTTGCAAAATAAACATTAAATACATAAAAGTGCAATTTTCAGCACTTGTCTCTATGAAATAAAATGAATCTATTTTTTTTCCGAACAGTAAGTTAGAGGAAAAGCGATTTTTGGTTGTAGAAGGCTATTAGTGCGTAACGTATAGTGTGCTGTTTAATTCCGGCTGTTCTAATTTTGCTTTTCTTAGCTTTCTAATTTTGAGTGGATATTTGGCATATCCTCTCAAACTTTTCTTAAAGAACCGACAGGAACTAACACGCAATAATGACAACAAAATTGAAATGATTACGAATTTTTAAAAGTATTTTCGACACTGGACATTTCAAAAATGTGATAAATGTAACTAATCATTTTTTTAATTTTGACAATTACATAGTATACGAAAAATAAGCATACAAAAAATTTAATTTATTTAACTATTTATTAACCGATGTATAATATATTATTCGACTGTTACGAAACACAAATTAGAGGCCAATTGCATTGGAGAGTTTTGAGAACAATTTAAATAAATTATTGATGCTCATTTAAAAGCGAGTACAAAATGTATAAATAAAGCAAGCTAAGTTTAATCCGCATTCAAATGAAAAATAGGCCTTTTATTATTAAATAGAATTAATATTATGTATATAAAATTTATAATTGTTTTCAGCAAATCCAATTTATAGAGAATTTTTTAAAAAAAACACTTATTTCACTTTAATTATAATATTCAAAATTCTGAAACACTGCGATTTCTACTCCTTTATAAGAATTTTCCAATTTAAGTTTTACTCTGAAAGACTAATATAAAACCAATACCGATCTAAATGGCGTACATTGACAATGAGACGTACTTGCATACAAAGAAAGCTTATTGCGACAATAGCTTTGGCATGTATCGAGCTGGTTATCCACTTGACATCTAATTAGAAAATCAAATAAATTCGGATAACTCATCCTATTTTGATAATTTATCGTTAATTTGATTTTTTAAAATATATGGAGCATTTGAGATACCAAATCGTTTCATATGGATTTTTTTTGTATTTAAATACTTAATTCTGAAGCTTAATTGCAGATTTGAAAATAAAAATTCAGTAATTCGATGGTGTGCCAGACACGTCATTGTATGCGAAGTGGTTAAAGAGCTCGCACATACGCTTTATATAGAAATGCAGGTTACTGTGTTCAAACGTCCATTTTATTTTTTTAACCATGAAAATAGGTACTACGAATCCATCAGGAATATGCGAATTACTTTTCCCATTATGAATTACATTAAATTTTCTCAAAAATGCTAAACGTTTCAAGATGGAAAATTAATAACATTAACCTTACACATAAGTTATTGTTTATTTCAGAAATAAATTCTCTTTGCAATACAAGTCTTCAATACATAGTGTTACAAGAGGCGAGCGGCACGAAAACGTGCCAAAGAGGGCGACGTTTGGCGAAGAGCCTCGTGCCAGCTTGATTGGTTCGGTGAAAGGAATAGTCTAGGAGCTGCTGGATTGCGCCCGTTGTTTTGAGAAGTTTCGCGGCACGCGTTTCCTCGGCTACATAAGGGACGAGTAGCCGGAGTGAGTGAGTTGAGAGTTCTCCCGGAAGAGAAGCGTCCCGCTAGACTAAAGGATTAGTAAGATGTGTTTACGTTTGCTGCTAACATTGTATTATTGAGCTCGCTGTGATTTACTGTGCTATACGATAGCTGTTTTGCAGTCTTTTATTGTTCGTAAGACTTGCATTTACGCTGTAAGTGACTTGACTGCTGGATTGTGTTATCTGAAATTTTTACTTTATCAATCATCCTGTAAATAGCTGTATATAAATTTGTTCTGTCCTCAAGTAAAGTTCATTCAATCCGAACCCGCTACATTAAAAACTTAACAGTTATTGCCGTTAAAGACGAAAACTAATTTCTTCACAAACAAGTATAGGAATCCTGCAGCTGCTGCTTGTAGCCTATCAGTCAAGTAGTGCAAGTACAATTGAGATAATACACTCATTTCACGCATTTGATATGTTTCAGCAACAAAAATTTATTGCATCGCTTTTAAATCA
Organism: Argiope argentata; assembly: GCA_026289955.1. Lineage (NCBI taxonomy): Eukaryota > Metazoa > Arthropoda > Arachnida > Araneae > Araneidae > Argiope > Argiope argentata. Next base: position 199,492 of record JAOUZG010051955.1, on the reverse strand, counting down.
GGTTCGGTTTAAAATTAGGAACGAAATGGTTAATAGAAGCCAATTTTCACTTCGTAGAGGTTACACAACTCAACGTGGCACCATTACGAAGAGTAAAATTGTGCCAGCAACTTCGTGATGTTTAGGAGTTCCACTGTGTAACCACGGGGTCAAGAGGGTAAAATGAAGCTAGCTTAGAAACTAGCTAGAGTTTAACAAGGATACTAAACTTCCTGACATCTAATCTGATTAATAGAAACGTATTATTTTTGTTGGAGAATTTACCAGTAAAAGATTTATGTTGAATGTACTTGACTAAAAAAATCCCATAAATTAACTATTTTGATTAATCTTTTTCTAAAACGAAAATGACATTTTACGCGACCAACCGATACTAATGCAACGTGTTGAGAAGAAAACAGTTTTAAAAGCACACAAGAAATTTATTCACAGACAGACAAAAGTTAACATTAAACTTAGATAAAAACAGATTTAACATTTTAAAATCTTCAGGGTTTTCAAAACCAAATAATTTGAAATGCTCAATATTAAGTGTTCAGGATCCAGACAACAAAATCAAAATTTCCTCTTTCTCCTCTCATCCTTTTTTTATGCCGCTGATGCTCATCTCACTTCAATTTAACTCCCAATATAGTTGAAGAGGCTCCAACAAATTCAGCTTCAGAGAGACTAACCCTTTAAAAATTAGATGCAAAATTATTCACGTAATACAAAGATTTGTTTATTGCTATAAAAATATACAAAGTTCTTTTGAGTCAAATATCTTTTAAAAATTAATCTACATCTCTTAACCATTAAGTAGGCGTTTCCTGCGACTACATTTTTAAAAACCGTCAAAACGTCGCACAGTTTTGAATGTCGAGCGACATGCGACATCGGACCTCAAAGGGTTAAATGAGTGGAAGGACGGTACAGCAGCAATCTAAGGTCCAAAAAGAAATAATTTTGAAAGGCTTTAATCCACCATATTCGCAACAGTTATGAATCCCCAGTCTTTAATAAAGGATAAATATAAAGACTGTCAATGACAGCCGTGGGTCTTTTCCTAGAGCAGGAGATTGCCAAAGACAAGCCTACGATCCTGCAATCTAGGAAATTTCTTTCCAGATACTGGATGTATACTGCATGCAGATTAAACATTCGCCACTGAACAATTCAGATTTCTCCATTGAACACTTGTAAATAGCGGTTCATGTGCAATACTGTGGAAATTGCCTTCTTCTGAACCTCTGCAAGCCTTTTATGAAACAAAACAAGTAATGGCGGACACCGTCAAGTACCAATACATAAGGCGTACATTGATTCATACAAATAAAGAAAAATCAGATGCGAACATCAAAGCAATTTCGCGCTGCCAATGGCATCAGGTGGATGTCATATCCGACAAACATGAGGAAAGAATCGATGGAGTTCCTTAGCGTAAGATTTCGTCCAATGCCTTTAACTCGTTTGCATTCACAAGACACCATCTCCTTCCGGGGTGAAACCTGTTTGACCACACGATTGATGACGCATACCAGTTCTCGGGTATTTTGACCTTCTAGCCATCTAGAAATAAAAAAGATCAGAAAATATACAACTTGTCTCCTATCATTTGTAAATACAGTAAGAAAATGGTAATAGTCAAGAAAATGATTCCCAAGGTCATTGGTCTTTTTGAATCATTAAATGTTAAAGGTGTGACACTTCTGTTGATTTTTCCAGATTTATTCCGTATGTTCGGCATATAATTTATATAGTATTGTTTATCGCTTTAGTTTGGAACAACCTATGAACTATGTAGAGTTGGACTCTAAATTTTTTTTGGCAAGATTTTGGGGCAATCCATTGCACAAGAGCCGTGTTTGGCGATGCTACGCCATTTGTCAGATAAGGATTGTTATAAAAGTCAGTAATAGCAAAAACATTAAATTGAAAGAAACGGCTATTTTTGTCCATTAGACGATTCGCCGAGACTACGGGGATATTGGATTTCAAATTAATCTTATGCATAACTAAATATCACGATTCCTCCAAGAGAGCATTTTTATGCATCGAATTATGATATTTAAATTTAACTTAATGGCTCTGTTCATAGTACATTTCAGTAGAATCCAATTCAATGGCAAGACTAGAAATATGGCTATACGAGCAATCAATCTTTCCTGGTGTTATTTCCCTTTATATTATTCATTAACTTATTGTCCAAGTATATTTGTTATAGTTTAAATTGAAACGCTTATAAATAAATTTATGTCCTTAATACCGACAAACTGCAAGAACTTAAAGGCTTTTTAATCAACTTATTTAATTTTGCAGATAAAGCTTATAAATGAAGATCTGATGAAATCATAAATCGGGCATCTAGCAAATTCCTATTAGTATTTCGTAATACTGCAGCTTCAATGTATTTGGTTCGTAAAAGACAGATCTTTAAAAATGGAAGAAAGTCACACAATTAAATATTCAAACTTTAAACACTATTTCAGTTTCAGGTTAGCAACATAGTATTGTTACAAGTGGGCGAACGCAAAAAGCACGCGGAAGGGAGACGGCGTCTAAGAGCTTGCCACAATTGGCAGCTCCTCTCCCGGAAGAGAAGCGTCTCGCTGGACTAGCGTATTACTTTTCTTGCTTGTTACTAGCGAGCTGGTTACGTTTGCTGTTAACGTTGTATTATCGAGCTCGCTGCGATTTACTGTTTGCTGTGCTATACGATAGCCGTTTTGCAGTCTGTTTATTGCATGTAAAGCTTGCATTTACGCTGAAAGTGACTGTTGGATTGTGTTTATCTGAAGTTTTACTTTAACAAGTCGTCCTTTAAATACTTGTATATAAATTTGAGCTGTCCTCAAGTAAAGTAAATTCAATCCGAAACCGCTACGCTAAAAACGCAATATATTGATGGAAGTTAGGATCACTTGTTACTATTAAATCATAAGAAACTCGAGATAGTGTAGAATTCCTCTGTGCTATGTCATGCGATTATATCGTCAATCGACTCTAAAATTGAGCTTACTTTATTTTTTAAACTATACTTTAACTTCGAAACTTAAGCGGAATTGCGCGTTTCCATACTTCAGAATATTCATGTTGAAATTGGGGATCTGTGGGTCAAACGGTCTGGCTTATCGACAACAAATATTAGCAGTTATTGTTAGAAAAGACAATCCTAGATTCGAGCTTCCTAAACATAAAGGTAATCATTCTACTCACCTTTGCAGAAATATGAGGGATTAATTTTTGGTCTGCAATTGACCAAAAAATTTTTGAATTTCATTTATGATGAATTTTCATCCCACTAGTGGTTGCGAGTAATAAAAGGATAACTTTCTAATGATGGCAAGAATCTCGCAGGCCTCGAAAATTCCAACAATCCTCGAGCTGCTTCCGACGTTGCTGGATCTCGAGTCTTCATTGCAGCATCCTCCTAAATGGTTAAAATGCCAAATTATTGAACTGACAGATGACTAGAGAGATCCGAAATTAAATGGTATCGGATAAGATTCACAAAATTCCACAACAAATCTAATAAAATTTTATAGACACTTTTATTATAGCTTACATTCTTTTTAGTCATTCTAAAGAAATATAATGCTAAAATTTCCTTTTAAGGATTATCTTCAACTAGCTGTATATAAATATACATAAGTGTTTCAAATCTTCTTTGTGACGTAATTGGATATTTATAAATACAACGATTATATTCTATATTCTTTTTAAAAGTTGGATTATAAAAATTTCACTAAATACAACTCCTTGCCTCTAAAGTACAGATTATATGCGAGATGTACAAAATATAAAATTGTTTTAAAAATTTACACTCTGAAACAAAAGAAAATTTGCTTTGTTTGGAATCTTTTAAATGTAAAACAGAAGTATACGAGGAATCAGAGAAAGTATTCTTGAATAATTACATAATTTACTGCATAAAAACTATTTAAAAAATACTCTAATGCACATAAAACTAGAATTCTGAATAACTCCCTTTTCTGAACACAATTTTAAGGAACATGTTCGGCTTGAGAAAATGTTTTTTCTCACTGATAAATGTTTAATCAATTCCACTTCAATTAAAGTTAGAGTATTCGATAGAAAATTAGAATGCTTTCGTATTAGACCGTTGATCCGCCAACAACATGTCAACTCCGCCAAACTTCATTTAGTGGCCCAAAATTCTTTAGTGCTTTTGAATGAGTAGCAAACCAATTTTGGCGCGAATGCGATTTATTGGCTACGATTTTTTCATTTGGTTAAAAAGATCGATGGCTTAATACTTAAGTACCAAAATGAGAGAGTCATCTAGGGTAAAGAACAATATTCTCTTAGGAAAGGCATGTTAATTATTTTTTAACATTTGAAACAGACATTTATGAAATTAAATATTTGAATTTCATTGGAGCTTATAGAATCTTTCAGAAATACTTCATACAAAAAAAGCTGCTTAAGGTTTCTTCAAGAGTACAAATTTTAAAAGTTGAAGTCTATTTTGGCGATAAAAATATGAAACAAAATTACATGAAGAAAAAAAATGAAAAATTTGGATAATATTAATTACAGCTTGCAAGTAAATTGCCAAAAATGGTTTTAAATAAAGATGGAATATTTTGTGAAGCCCTATTATATACATCAAAAGTAAAACATTAAGGGGGAAATAAATATTAGGATGTTGAATTCGAAGTGCAAAATTAGCTCTAAAGCTTTGAAAACTTACATTCGGTCTTTTAGATACTTCCTCATGATTTAGTATTATTCTATTTAAGGTGGTGCTGAAAAGATTTTTTGATGTATAAAAAATTCTGCTTGATAAAGCATTTTGATTTCAATTCAAGGAAGTAAAAACAAGATATCCTTAAAAACAAATACTATGGTCTCATATACTTTAGATAATCTCAAAAATCTAGCTTCGTTTTTACTTCAATGAAAGAATATTCTCATTCAAAATATAGAGAAAATTTAGCTTTATATTAAAAAATAACTATTCAGCTAAAAGAAAATATTTTACTATTAAATTTATTATACATGTTTTAAATTTCAAAATAAGTTTACAATTTAAACGGCTAAGACTAGTAATAATATAAATTCGTTTCTTACGATAGTATATAAACAAGTTTCTTATAATTAGGTGTAAAAACTGTATACGAAAATAATCATGGAAAAGACATTTTATTAACCCTCTAAAGGCTGAATTTTCGTTTTATCTCCAAATTAAATTGTGGGAACCAAAAATCAGAAATTATAAACCTACATATGCAGATGAAAACAAATTCGTGTTTCAGAAATCTTATCGCGTTATAATCATGATACGACTTTCAAGTCACACCGGTCTTTAAAATTTACACTTCTGTGTACAATAGCTCATATGTGAAAGTCCATAAAACAATCTGCATTTGGTGCAAGGCATAAATGTACATGCATCCATAAACATAGTTTGGTAATCGCCGACAAAAGCACAAATAATTTCAATTGGATCGAATGGTTTCGCGTCGTTTTACTTCCTACTGTTTGAACAACAATTATTTCTCTATTTCGGGTTGATTAGCATAGCAATGGTCATGAACATTAGTATCGGTTGCGTTTGCAACGTCATAGAGTAAAGATTCATCCGCAGCCATGAAAAAAGCTACACGGTCCCCATAGAGGGTTAAGATATCTAAACTTCTTTCTAAAAAATAAGATGACATCGCTCATTTGAATAATTTCTTCATCCTTCTGTTGGATAATATTCATATTTCAACTTTTAATTTGGAAATTAGTATCTAATGTCATGTGCTGAAGATGCAAGCATACAAAGATAGTTTATTAACTTATAAACTATTTTATCATGCAAGCGGGAAAAGATTTGATTAGATTTACATTAGAAAAAATTAATTCGCAGAAATTCTGCAATTTAGTTAAGAATATTGCAATTATATTATAAATGTGCATAAATCTTTCATATAGAGTATATTATTCAATTAGACAATGAGAAATATGAAATGCTTACGCAAGTTTTCACCAAGTTGAAAGTTACATATTTTAAAATACCTCCACTTCTTTTCAGAAGATTTTAAAATTTTTATGCAGGTGTGCTTCCGCATAGCCGTCATCAAACGATGTTGACTTGTTGCGAAATATTTTATATCGTTTCTTGAAATATTTCTACATTTTAAGGCATCCCAAGCCTTAAAAACAAATGAAATTTATTAGAAAATTGGCTAATTCAGATGAAATAAAAAATCTAACACGTAAAATATTTTCCTCAGATTTGATAATATCTATAATTTCACTTGCTTCAGCATACGCATGGAACATTTCAAACAAGTTTTGAAAATGAAATCCAACACTAAAAATATTCGTAATTAAGGATTTTGTATCGTATAATTAGTATAATAAAGATTTTACATTAGTAACTTAACAAAATTATGATTTCAAAATTTAAATTGCAATTAATGCCTGGAGATTTTCAAAAAGGGATTTAACATTAAATGAGGGAATTAAAACTATTTTTAAAAACAAAATTTTAAATAACTTAATAAAAAAGATTACTTAAATAAAATTAGACAAAAATAACAGATTTAATTAATAGTCACTAAATGAAACTTATTTAATAAGCAATAAAATAAAGAGTTTCCATATAAAGGGATTAATAATATGACTAGCTTTCATATCTATTGGAGTAATGAAAATTACATTTTAATGAGCTTACCTTAAAAACTTGGAAGTCAACTTCCTTCCAGACCTCTTGTGCTCCCAGAAGACTTGATATTCCCTCCTCCCTTTTATGCCAGGTCAATAGAAGATCAAGAGTCTTTTCCTCTAAAGATGGGAGGAGGAAGTCTTCGATTAACAACTTTCCAGTCATGTTGCTATCTATTATGAATACATTGAAGATTATAAAATAACAGAAAATTCACGCGTTACAAACACCAAAATAATAAAAGATTAAAATGAAATCTTATGAATATTTCAATGCATCATGTCAGAACATGATTTCTTGAACGTCCACGCAACTTGTGTTCATGTGAGTTAAATTATATTTTTGTTCCTTTTCATTGGAGGAGTCCCTTGAGTATTGCAAACGATCCAAAAAATGCCTCGCATTTATTGTTTTAAAAAATCACATTTCCTATTTCTTTTCATCTAATCACGTGTTCAAAATGATATTTTATCTGGATTTTATTTGCTGTAGTCATTATTTTTTCAATCGATCTTTTGTAAATGCGATGGCAACCCGTTATTAAAAGTTGATATTTGAAATGCTTGCATGCATAATAAAATTTCAATTTTTCACCTACGGATTTTTGTTCCTGCCGCAAACCTCATTCCAAAACATGTTCCGACATGATAAAAAAAAATCAACACGTAATGAAAATATTTACCTCCGCTTTAATATATTTAACAAAACTTGCATTAGCAGACAAAAATTAAAGAGTTAGGAAATGAAATTAAACTAAAAATACTAGTAATTGAAAACATTTTGCATAATCAGTAAAATAAATAGTACACGCTATCCACCTAACAAAACTGTACTTCCAAAATTTAAATGAACTGTAATTAATATGCGTATAAATTTTTATAATCGATTGAATTTATTACATTAGGGAATGAACATTCTTTTTTTACTAACATAAAAATAGAATTTTCTGCCTAAATATAATTCAATAATAGAAATGAAACTGAATTAACACATAAATGAGTATAGGATTTCAATTTTTTTTAATCAATTGGAATGATGGAAACCACATTTTAATGAATTTAAAAACTTCGAAGTCGATTCCTTCAACAGCAGGGAGTTCTTGTTCTCCCAGTATTACCTCCATTTTAAATCATGTATGTAGATGCATAAAATTGATCTCCAAAGATGGGAGAAAGAAATCTTCGATTAACTCTACTTTTCTTGGATAATCTCAAAAATCAAATTTCGTTTTTACTTGAATGTTAGCCCAATTGTATCCAATATAAACAAAATTTAACTTTACATAAAAAACAAATGTCGAATTAAAACTAAAAATTTTGCTATTTTTCTCTGTTGTAAATTAGCTGCTTATTTAGGTTTTTTTTATTATGTTTTGAATTCATCAACTGAAAATATCGATATTTTCATTATGACGATTTTAACAGAGTCGGACTTTTGCATAGCTGCAATAATTGTTTGCTTTTAGAAAAGTACTTATTTTCAGGCATTGGTTTACTTCAAAGCATTCCAAATATAAAAATAAATTTTATAAAATAAATGATACGCATATATTTCTGTTTATTTTTAAACGTGAATACAACGAAAAATTTAAAAAAATTAATAAGATTTAGCACAGAATGGTTTTTCTTAACATTGAAATCAACTTTAATTGGCGGTTTATTTTTTTTACACAAGTTTCCGATTACTTCAGATTTGGAAATGTCAAGAAATCAAGTTTTTCCATGCACATGTATTCTCTACATAGGAACTAGAAATACATTTAATACTTTCATTAACCACTTCACATACAATGCCGTGTCCGACACGCGCATCGAATGACTGGATTTTTATTTTCAAGTCTGCAACTAAGCAACAAAATACGCAAAAATCAATTCGAAACGCTTTAATATTGTTCCATATATAAATTAACAAAAAAAATAATGACCAAAATAGGACGTGTCATCTAATTAGCAAGTTAAATTCGTATGTCATGTGGTTAATGAAAAAATTCATCTTAGTTTAAGATATTAATGGAACTTTTCTTTATTTGAAATTAAGTTTCAAACCCAACTGTCAAAAAGAACCAAAATCTACTCCAAATAAAATTTGCTTAAGATGGCTTATAAATTCCAGATAAATACCGAATGAGTATTTCTGCAACATCACAAAGCTAGTACACAAATGAATTAGTGATCAATCTTTTCAATATCCCATTTTTAAAAACATGAAATGGAAATTTGAAGTCTTAGTAAAAATGATCGAAAATTCTTTGACGATAAAAATGTTAAATTAGTGAAAATGTTTTTAAAAAAAGCCAATTATGAGCAATAAGATATGTAAATTACAGCCAAGGACAAACAATACTGAAACGAAGTAATCGACTCCACAGCCGAATGGTCATCATACTAGTCACGTGATCGGGAGATCGCGAGTCGGAATCCACCATCGACGATAAGATTTAAATGCTATGCAAGTATCTTTTTGCTTTAATTTATGTTCGCGTTCCAGAAGGTTCTGAGTTTCTCTTCAGTTCACCAGAGAAGTGGTTTGGTCTTTTCTTACAGACTAAAAAAATATTCTGGAACTTTCCTTACTGGTACAGAAGCTGAAGAACTCTCAGTCATGGCGTTCAGAGTTGTACAGAGCTTTGGTCTGTACTTCGCTCATTGAGTTCAGTTAATAACCCGATTTCATTTTAGTGTGGAACTCATTGATACTCGGGAAGTAAAGTATCAACGTGACAATATTTCTCGAATTTCAATATTTCTCGATTGATTTTCAATATTGATTCTATATTTCTGAATCTATAAGATACCCTTTTATTAATAATAAATATTCAAAATCGTACGAAACGCCCAACTGAAATATTAAATTCGTAACCAAAGGTTTAACCAATATATAGGTTAATTTGAGCCACCAACATCCTATAATCAAATTACAGGCAACAAACGAATTGAATCCAACACATCATAAAAGACCGAAAGAATGAGATATTAAAATGAATAGATAAATTCACACTTCCTCAAAAATAAAAATCAAAGCTCTCTTGCCAAACACCCAAGAAAAATTCACATAACAAGAAATTTCTTTAAAAATCGCAATGAGAAGCAACTGGTCGACATCCAATTACAATGAGTGTTGGAAATTCATTCAGTCAATTCATTACCTAAATATCTGAAGTCGTTGTACATAATGAAAAAAGTTATAGCCCGCGAATGGCGTATTTACCGACACTAAATCTTGTCCGTTCATTTTAGTTCTTCCAAAGAAAAAGATTTATTTCGTTCCGATCATTTCAGATTACTTGAGGTATCAGTACAGCTTTTCAGCATTCTAGGCAGTCATCTTGGCATAATAACCCTTTGCATACCAATGTTACTTTGGAGTCACCCTTCATGATGGTCGATCATTGACGTTATTTATTAATTTTTCTAAATTTAATTGTTAATAATACCTAAATATAGGTTAAGAGATGGATTAAATTTTCAAAGAAATTTGACTTCAAAGAATTATGTATGTTTTTCATAGCTATAAATCAGTCTTTGTATTAAGTGAATAATTTTGCATCTAATGATAATTCGGAGTACAAAGGGTTAAATTAAAGGAGAAGCGGGAAAATATCGGCTCCTTGGTAAAGCATCGAGAAAAAGGGACCGATTTTAAAGAAAGCTTCCTCGTGTATATGGACATGGTGCGCGCTCCCTCGGCCAAAGTCTGAAATATTTTATTGTTTTCACATTTTTATACCCACCATGATAACATAACACTTGCCCATTTCTCGGAAAACTTATAATGTCGCTCTAATAGGATGCATGTTCCAATCGCATTTTAAAATGCACCATTAAGTAGGATTAACCTGTACAGATGTTGATGTAAAATAACATGGGAACATAAGATTCTACAGAGCGCTCATTTCTTATTTACACTAATAAATAAAATACATCTTCTACTTGAGATCATAGTCAAGGGTTTAACTTTTAAATCTATCTAAACACTAAAAATATCGTAATAAAATAAATACACCTTAAAATAATCCAGCATATGATACTAGAAACACGGTACGTTTTCATTTTTAGACGGAAAAACAAAAGCTTTCTTACCACTCTCCAAAAGAAAATTAAGTACATCACAAGAACCTCAATTCCTTCAAAATGGCACATTACAGTACTTTTAATGGTATCAAGCATGAACAAATATTTAACACTAATTCAGAAAATCCAATGCCCAAGTATTTTATACTCAGCAAATGGTGCGCAATCCATCAATAAATCTTATCCGTTCATTTCAATTCCTCCAAAGAAAAAGTACCTAATTCTTGATTTTTTTTAAAAATAAGTTTGAGTTATTTTAGAGTAATTTAGTGCTCGTCGCACTATTTCGGCTTTCTGTACAAAGTCGTTTTAAGGCAAGAACGTGGGAAGAGGTGAGGGTCAACTTAGCCTTTATGGAAAACCACTGAGTACAGGGATCCTTTGTATGGAAGTTGGACCTCGCATGAGGGAGCCTCAGAAGAGTTGACTTCATATAAATTAAAACCTCATCTCATTGGCGTGATGCTAGATGTTTAAGAGGAAAGGGTTTGCCATCTCAGGAGCTTATTTCGTTATTTGATCATGGCTCAAAATTTACAGATGTCTTCCGAAGTTGTCTTATTTGCTAAAACAAATGCGCTCGATATGCAACAAAATTAAATGAAATATGAAAATATAAGAATGTGAAAGACTTCTGGGCAAAATTTGGCAAGAAATTTAATTCCCAGTAGAGATTGAATATTCTAGATACTTCTATTTTATTATTTCTATCTAATTTTTTTTTCACTTTTTCTGGGAATTAGAAATCTTGAGAAGAAAAAATAGAAATTGCTCCCCATTTTATTCTACCTCTTACCACATTAGGACGTTCATATCCCAATGAGCGTTTCTTACTTTGTAAAATGCATGTTAAAATAACTAAGCTTAGTTGAATATGCAAAATGTATTGTTTACTTGTTTGAATTATCTTCGAAAATAATACATTTGATATGATTTATTATTTAGAAAATACGAAGAATACGTGGGGAAAGAAACTGTAATGACTAAGAAATTCGAACCCAGAATTTTGGTCTATCTCCTTGTTCAAACATCTATTAGCCAGAAAAATGCATATTTAGAGTAATGTCAATTTATTAGCAAGATTACCCAAAAATTCTTTGAGCTAGATCGATGAAATTTGGCTTATTGAAAGTACAATTTATTCGTAGATTTCTATTGAATTTTGAAGGAAATTCTCGGGAAGTTGGTTTCTCTGATTCACCGTGTATTCAAGTGAACGTAAGAATGATGAAGCGTACAGGAGTTCACAGATAAATTTAATGAATAGATTTTTGAATCCTAACTGTATATCTGTATGGAAATTAATTCAAGAAAGAGTTGATCATATCTTAATTTTTACTCCCTCATCATTGTATACAAATTAACTTATGACCGAAAATTTATATGTCATGTGTTTTCACTTGTAGTTCTAAATGACATATTAGTTTTAGTTTGTTGAAAAATTGACTTTTGAAATACATATTCAATTTTTAGGTAACTATATGTTAAATGCATTTCAGAGATTAATTGCTAATCACAGAATTGATGGAACTTAATATAAGACACATATAAGCACACTACAATAACATAAATAAATAAGTGGCCTTAATAGAGAAAATAAGAAACGATTTTCGTTCAAAACATGAATGCAGAGTTGATGTTTTTATCTTATTAAGAATAAGAGATGTATATTTGTAACAGCTAAGTGATAGATTTTCAACATTCGTCTGCATATTTATGCATTACATTATTCAGAATAAAAATACGAAAGAGAAGACTTTCATATCAACATAATTTCAATGCCAATATGTGTTTAAAACATTTTGGAATCTTTAGTATAATGCTCAAATAATTATTACCGTTTATACAGAGAACTATTTTGTCATCTCAGGATTATTATAATATTTAATAAAAACTTTTATGAATCACGAAAAAAAGTAAGACGTAAAGAAAATACATTTTGAAAAGGACATTTTTATTACTGCATAATTACTATTGTGAATAGTGATGTGGTTTCGTTTTGCAGAAAATCATGTTTGTTGAATATTTTTAAGGAATTTTTTATAGTGGCAATTATTCATTTTAAGTTACAGTTTTTAATAATTGATTTAAAACCCGGTTTTCTTCTATTATTTTTATCAAGTTTTTGCAAATAGAAGTCCTTTTAAACAAATACAAAGAAAATTGGAACAAAATTATTTTAAATTAACAACATTTTTTTGTATACTAATTTTAAATTTTAGAATTTAAGTTATAAACTTTAAGTTTAAATTAAGTTTATGCTTTAAGAACTTAATTGATATGCATCCAAGAGATTTAAAAATAATTTTAAACGTAACATCTATGACAAGAAAAGAGGATGTAATTAAATGAAATAATTAAAATCGAAATGTATTAAGAAACTATTATGAAATATTTTTAATTGTAAATTTTTCTTAGGTTGTTCTAAAAAACTGAAGTTAAGTTATTCATTTGCAGAAATTTTGGAAGTAGCATTCACAATAACACCATATAAAATCTGAAATTATTTGGAGTTTCCAAAATTTGTGAATTAATTAATTAAAGTTTTAAAAAAATTATAAGTATTTCGTCATAAAAATGCAATGCAAATTAAAATATTTGGATAGATATAGCCAAACACTAAATCTTTTGATAGTAAAGATTAATCTGTTGATGATGCTTTTCTTCTTATAATTTTCCAGGATTGTATTTTTCAACTTAATTCAGCAAGTATATACATGCATGTTACTATACAGGGTCAAATACAATTCCTAAAGAAGTACTATACGATTCATAATTTCTATACAATTCATAAAGAAATGTACAGTTTCAATGCCTTATAAACCAAGAACAATGTAAGATATTGTTTGTCACCAATAACAAAATTGAACGGGGTTATTTTAAGTTCTTCAAGATATTAGCACAGATTTCTTAAGGGGTGAAATGCGTTACTTTTGTAAATTCCACTGATCAAATTTAACCTATGGGAATCTCAAATGTGTGCATTGTGAATTTGTGATTCTAAATATCCCAAAACGGCCGTATCCCTAATATCCGTTGTGCTTGTGTACCTTCTCACTAATTTCAAATGCGGTTTCTCGGTACCAAATTCAAAGTGCTGTTGTTTTTCAAAATCATTCAGATTCAGTAACACCTGCACTTCAAACGAAAACCATTTCAGCTTCTGTCTCAAAATTCTATAGACGGTAGGCAGAGAAATCTGCACTTCAAGAATTCCCACCTGCGTTTATTCTTCTGGGTTTCATTGAATGAAGACTTCTTGAGATTCACTCAATCATCTTAGACTTATACGTTTGAACGAACAACCCATAGTGTTAGATATTTCATACCATTATAATAGGTAGATTTTCTTATTAGGATTTCCTTTTGAAATTGAGATCGAAAATGGTATTGCACAGCAGTTGCGGATTCAATTTCACTAACTGAAGAAAAGTGGTTTTTCCTCGGCAGATGTCACACCTTTAGGCTAAATTGTCACTACACACACTCTACTGCTTTTGTGACTTTTGTCAAGGACGAGACACAAATTTTAAGAGTAGATCTAGCTTACGATTTCCTATGGAGATGCATGTCTGACTGTTGTTTTAAAGCATCAGTAAAGTACATATTTATTTATGAATTGCCTTGTATAAAGACAAGTAAATTGGTAAATGCTTCGTAGAACTGAATCTGGAACACATGACCCACCAATCAGAATGCGCCCTTCCATGATAACACTTCGTCCTTCAATGGATGCATGCAGGGCGTTTGGGCATGTTATGGCATAGGGGAGCTCGTCTTCCCCGTGATCTGTCCTTCCCGGGTTGTTCTTCTGTGTTCTATCTGTAACGTGCGTGAATGTGCCCTTCCCCCCTGTAAAAAGGAGCTGTGCAAGTTAATGTGATGAGTGAGTAGCAAAAGTCGTAGTCTTCGCCCTAGATGGCACTACTACAATCAGGAGAAGCTGATTAGGCTTAAACTTCTGACTACCACAGCAAGCGTATCCATGGCAAGTCCATAAGGACAAACAACAAGAGGATGTTTGGTTCATGATGTTTTTAATGTGCCTCAATCTCCACACATAAAGAAATTTTGAATTCAATCTCAAAAGAGTAATTAACAATACACCTCTACTAGTTAATTAAAAGGCTTTTCCAATCTGTAAAAAAAGTGGCATTGGGGCAAGCCACTTTTTTTATTTAAGAGAATTTACTTTTTTTTTATTTAAGAGAGCCTTATTTTTAGAGAAGCAGGAAGGTGTAGAATCTTAAGCTTTAGTGAAGGAGAATTAGAAAGTAAAAACATTGGCATTTTTTCCTCACTGTTTATTACTAAATATGATGAAGGTTTCGAGAATCTTTTACCATATCTAGACTAAGGTTCAAAATCAGAATCAAGTTGCAATTTTTTCCTCGTTTCGTAATTGATTGTAAAGTTCTCAATATATTATGATGAGTAGTCGTTAATTGTTTCAATCCAACTTGGGGAGTGAGCTTTTATAGGATCTTGAAACACCGAATAGAACCAACTCGAATGTGGGTAAAATAATTCTTTGAAATCAAAATAAGGAATGCTACAATCGCCATATATATGAATATTGTATCAATGGATAAATGAATTCGTATAGAGTAAGAGATTTTTCTTTTCATGACTTAAAAATTTTATTTATTGATTGAATCTAACATTAATACGATTTTTGTTTTTAAGTATTGCCAAAGAATACAACTGTAAATCGTAATATTGTTCCGATCGATTGTTTAACAGTAAACAATACAAAAGGAGGGCGTTTTGCTGAACAAGGACGGCGTTAGATTAATATATTGTATCAAAGAATTCGAAGTCAGTATTACGTTTAACTTGCTTCAGCTTACTAACGTAATCACATTGTGGTAGGTAGGAAAGGCTTCTCTGACACTAGAGACTTGTACTTAAATTAGAGGTTAAGAGTTGAAAAGGCTGGATATTTTACCTTTTCATATATTATGTTTAGGTATTAATATTTCCCCATAGTATAACAAAGAAACATTAATGAATTCTCCCTTTTTCAAATTCTTGAGTGCAAAAAAAAATGTCTATTTCCGCTTCTTTGTGAATAAGGCAACTTGAAAATACAATTAGATATGCATGTGAAATTCGTCATTTGTTTATGATGCTATAATGATAGATTTGTCAATTTTTTAAACTGAAATCTTTATTTCCAATCGTATGCAGATCAATAAAATGACACAAAAGTCTAAAAATAGGAAGAAACAAAATATTCCATTTTCTCTTCAAAACTTTAGATTTATATCAAGTTTTTAACAAAATGTTGACTATGTGTCGGCCTATTCCATTCAGTGTGAATGCTACTGTTATTCGTATTAATAAGATTCGACTTCAGAGTTTATCAAAAAAATATCGCTGTGTCAAAATACCATTAGAATTAGCTAAGAGTAATGGAGGTCAATACACTTTCACTTTTTCAACAAAAAACAAAGAAAAACAACCGTTTTGTGAAAGTCGATTGCTTTAAAAATCTAAGGTTTTATTCTGAATTCCAAAACTTCAATCTTAAAACTCAATTTGTTAAAATGGTAGATTCGGATTTAATTTAATACCAATATTCATAAAATTGTATAACAAATACTAAGACTTTGACAGCAGTTTTATACAAGAAAAGTTTTTCTTCCTTTAAATTTGAATGTGAAACTATGAAATAAAATTTATATACACATAGTTAATTGGGTTCATTTAGAAGAGATTAATTTCTAAACCAATATGTACTTGCAAATTAAAAAAAAGACTTAATTCAAGTTAAAGTTTTGTTAATATAAAATTTATGCCTATCGACCACATGAAAATGCTTTTCAAACATATTTTGAATGTTAACTTTCTAAACAAATAAAGTCTATTTAAGAAAAAAATTTCTATAGTAAAAAGGATTACAATATCTGTATTAATAGAAGCCGCTTTTATTAAATATAATTGTTCAATTTTGCGATTAAAAGATTTCCATGAAGTTCATCGGTTCAAAGATTTCCATGAAGTCAACAAAGTTCAAGTGTGCAAAAAATGCATTTAACTTCATTTACATTTTGAAGCACGACTACTTCCAAACTGATGATAAACAAACAAAGAGAATAAATGAATGCAAAACTATAGACATCAACTCTTAAGATTAAAAACGACAGTAAACATTTATTTTTACAGTAAGAAGTATGAACAAATGCATGAATACACAAAAGACAAGCAATCTTCCAAATAAGCAGGAATACATTTCATACTAAATACAAATACGTTGTCTTATGTTTTAATGCGTTTTATTCCTAAATTCCATTTCTTGGCGTTCACCGACATTATTTGAGGTCTCTGGCAACGACACGTTCCTGTAAAAAACGTAGTTTTCTCGTTAATATTACAAAACATTTTATTAAAATGCTCAAAAGTAAAAAGCAATGCTTTTATAGTCAATAAAATTAAATTATAGAAAGTAATATAAATTTAAAGTGAAGATTGCAGTATTTATATTAATGCATAATCTTTCAAATAATTTTCATAAGCTGGCATAATATCTTAATTGTATTCAGCGAAAATGTATTTTTTAAAATACAAATTTTCCAGTGCCCCAAAATATATTTTACCATGATATTCTTTTATTATTGCACGGCTCGAGTTTTTATACACTTGCTTTTTGATAATACTGAATACATAATAGTACTTTATTTCCTTTCTATTTTTAAAACTATGCATCTCAAAAATGGAGCACAATTTCAAGAAAAGGAAAAGGAGCAACTAATATTTAAATATATACTGGTAAACAAATAATTTTTTTAAACTATGAAACAAAAATCAACTATTTTTTCTAATTTTATATTTACGAATGTGTTTTTTTCTTTAAATTTCTTCATGTAAAGAAACTGATAAATGTGAAAAATATGAATTAAACCAACAAATAAAATTATATAAAGTCTTAATTAAAAAAATCGAAAATCCCTTCAAATATTTTTAAAAATTAAAATCGTGAAAAGATGAAAAATGATTGAAATTTTCTATCTTTTTTAATGTATTTATGTAAAAACAAGCAGTTTTACTCACAATCGTTATATAGTTATTTTTTTAAATATGTGAATTCTTTAATATCGATATCTATTTAGGATTAAATCAACTTCATAGCCACGTAATTTTACAGTTATATTGTAAAAAACTGATTAAAAATCAAATGCTGCATTTTAAGATACTAATACATGTATGATAAAAACTATCGTACTAATTTAATACATTTCATTTCACTTTATTGAAATCTTTCCGATAATTTTTATCAGAAAGATTTCAATAATCTCAAATTCTTACTTAGAAGCTTCTTTTATTCATTCGTTACCAGATTATTAAATTCATTATCCATACGAATTTAAAGTTAATAACTTCAAAATTATGAAAATATATTACCAAATTAAATACTTTAATATGCCACTAAAAAATTCAAATGACTGGTACAACATGTACTGGAAGAATAATTGAATAGTAGAAACCCCACATGAAAATGCAACAACAATAATATTTGAAGTGAAACTCCTGAAATATACGTCCCGTGTGGAGACTCGTCCTCACAATACAATATGTAAAAAGTAGAATACCTTGAAATAAGAAAGTGCACTTCTCATTACTGTTAAATTGACCTATTTTATAACTCTTGATCAAAAGATTATTCATTTTATACTAGTTTATTGTTATCACATAGAAAACATGAATTGATAAATACAGTGGTCACAATATCTTTAAGACACCTTAAATGCATGTACTTGCCCGACTCCATTCTCAGAACACAAATGGAAATCAAAGGTGCTCATGTCGCTTCAAACTAAAGCTTATCCGCCAGACAATGGAAAAACGCCCTATTTGACACTACACAAAGACACATTCAGGGGAAGGAGGATATTTTTTGAAGGACAAAATTGACGCCTCACACAATTTTTGGTTCTTTTTTAGTGCAGTGCATTCTTTCATCTATAAATATAAAAATGAATATGATTGACATAAAAAAAAACAGGCGAGTAAATCGCAAAGTGTTTATTTATGTTTTTTGCTGATAAGACGCTTGGCGCCCTCGAAAATTTCTACAATCCTCGAGCTGCTTCTAATATTGATGCATCTAGATTATTCATCTGAATCTCTTCTTAAATGGTTAAAATATTAAATTATTGAACTGACAGATGATTGGAAATCTGAAAGGGTATCGAATAAGATATCAAAATGCTCCAACAAATTTAAAAAATTGTATATATAGCTTAAATCATTCTAAAGAAATCAAGTCTGCTTAAATTTCTTTTCGTTGTTTATTTTCAAGTGGATATGTATAAAAATATGTTTAACCCTTCCAGATCGTTTTCTCGTGATGCAATTGGATATTTAGAAGAATATGATCGTTGTATTATTCATAAAATCTTCATTTCAAAAGCTGGATTGCAAACAATTTTTATTAACACTTTGGTGACCGGCAATTTTACACAGAAACTATGTCACCGGCTACTTTTTTTTGTAATTGAATATGAAAGTAAAACGTTCTAAAACTCCAATGAATTTTGTTGAATTGGAACATCAAAAAGTTCCTCGCCGATATGTTGCGTCATGGTAGAAATTTAGAATTTTGCTAAAATTCTAATAAAAATGTAAATACTAGGAAAAGTAATTTCCGTTATAGAGCAGACAAGACTAAATAAGATACTCCAAGTTTTTGCAATGTTCTATATCGCCCTCTGTGTTATAAATTGAAACAAATAATGCAAGTGCAATGACGAGTTAACTCGTCACCAGTCAACAAAGTGTTAAATATGAATACTCATGACAAAAGTGTAAAATAAGACAAGAGTAAAATTTTTAATTATTTCAGAAACACATTTATTGTCTGAAATAATAGAAACTATTTAATCCTGTTATTTAAATTCTTTCGAATGTAAAACCGGAGTTTACGATGAATCAGGGGAAATGTTATTGAATAATTGCATTACTTATTGAATGAATAATTTTTTAAAATTGCTGTCAAGCACATAAAATTGCAATTATGGATGTCTCCTTTTTCTGAACATAGATTTTTAAAGAATTTGTTTGGTTTCAGCAAAAAATATTTTCTTCAATGTTTTTTTCCCTTAATCAATTTCACTTCAATTAACATTTTACATTAGCTGATAAAAAATTGGATATCTAGATTACGGAAAAATTTTACCTCATGAAATGCTTTTTATATATTTTTTTAAATTTGAAACGGATGTTTACGAGATTAAATAATCAAGTTCTACTGTAGCTTACAGAATCTTTAAAAATAATCGTACAAAAAAAGTGGTTTAAGACGTCTTTAATAGTATGACTAATACGACTTAAAAGTTAAAGAAATATAATTTGAAGAAAATATTAAACAATTACATAAAGTAAAAAATTGAAATAAAAGCTGCGAGAATTACAGCTTACAAATAAGTTAACAAAAATGATCTCAAATAAAGATGGAACCTTTTTTTTTTGAAATCCTAGATTTTTTTTATAAACAGAAAAGAAATATTTTAATGGGAAGATATAAACTTTGTGAATGTTTAATTTTTAGCACTTGAATTGAATTTGAAATACAAAATTAGCTCTAAGACTTGAAAACATGGATTTAGGTCTTTAAATATTTTCTCATGATTAAGTATTTGTCTATTTACAGGTGATGCTAAAAATAGATATAAAAAGTGAATTCTGTTCGATATAGCATGTCGATTTCAATGGGAGAAAGGAAAACATATCCTTAAAACAAATACTAAGTAATCTCGAATACTTAATTTTAGATTATCTCAATTATCAAGTTTCGTTTATGTTACTACATTTGCTATTACTATTTTATGTTACTACATTTGCATTTAGATAAATATTTAGCTTTATATTAAAAAATAAATAGTTAAAGCTTAATATTTTTTACTATACGTACTTTAAATATCAAAATATGTTTTTGCAATTTAAACATCTAAATTAGTAATAATTATATAAATTATAACTAATATTAAGTAAAGATTATACAAAGTCACTTCTTATAGTATATAAAAATAGAATTTCTTATAATTATGTATAAAAATAGTATATACAAATAATTATGGAATAAAATTTTTTATTAAGATATCTAAGTTTCGTTCTAAAAGAAAATGGCGTTTATTGAAATAATTTCGTCACTCGAATAAAAAGATTCATATTTCAATTTTTAATTTTGAAATTATTTTCTAATTAACTTGATGTACTCAAGATGCAAGCATAAAATATATTAATTCGGCAATTTTTTAAAAATCATGGTAGGAAAAAAATTCTGAATTTGAATTGGATTGGATTTAGAACCGGAAAAATTTTAAACTCAAAAATATTGCAATTTTTAGTTAAGAATAATCTCGCAATTATATTATACGTCTATGTAAATACTTATTATCAAGTATATTATTAAAAAATTCAGTTTAAAGTGAGAAATGAAATACTTACGCAAGTTTTCACCAAGTTGAAAGTTAACTATTTGGAAATACCTCCACTTCTTTTCTGTTGATTTTAACATTTTTATGCAGCTATTCTTCCGCATAGCTGTCGTAAATCGATGTCTACTTGATGAGAAATATTTTAAGTCGTTTTTTGATATATTTCACCCTTTTAAGGCATCCCATGCCTTAAAAATAAAATTTATTAGAAAATAATCCAATTCAAATGAAATAAAAAAACCAACACGTAATGAAAATATTTCCCTCAGATATGATAATATCTATAATTTCACTTTCATTAGCATACGCATGGAAAATTTTAAAAAAGTTTTGAAAATGAAATTCAACACTAAAAATATTCGTAATTAATGATGTTGTATCGTATAATTAGTAACATAATAAAGAGTTTACATTATTAACTTGACAAAATTATGATTTCAAAATTTAAATTGCGATTAATGCCTGGAGAGTTTTAAAAGAGATTTAACATTAAATGAGGGAATTAAAACTATTTTTAAAAACAAAATTTTAAATAACTTAATGAAAAAGATTACTTAAATAAGATTAGACAAAGAAAATGCAGATTGAATTAAAAGTCACTCAATGAAAATTAATAAGCATCAAAATAAACACTTCACATATAAAAGCTAATCATATTATTAATTTCTTTATCTATTGGAATAATTGAAATGCATTTTAATGAGCTTACCTTAAAAACTTGGAAGTCAACTTCCTTCCACACCTGGGAGTTCTTGTGCTTCCAGAAGACTTTAAATACTGTCTCCTCCTCCCTTTTACGCCAGGTCAATAAAAGATCCAGAGTCTTTTCGTCTAAAGATGGGAGGAGGAAGTCTTCGACTAACAACTTTCTAGTCATGTTGCTATCTATTATGAATACATTGAAGATTATAAAATATCAGAAAATTAATGTGTTACAAACATCAAAATAATAAAAAGATTAAAATGAAATCTGTTATGAATATTTCAATATATCATGACGGAACATGATTTCTTGAACGTCCACGCAACTTGTGTTTATGTGAGTTAAATTATATTTTTGTTCCTTTTCATTGGAGGAGTCCCTTGAGTATTGCAAACGATCCAAAAAATGCCTCGCATTTATTGTTTTAAAAAATCACATTTCCTATTTCTTTTCATATAATCACGTGTTCAAAATGACATTTTATCTGAATTTTATTTGCTGTAGTCATTATTTTTTCAATCGATCTTTTGTAAATGCGATGGCAACCCGTTATTAAATGTTGATATTTGAAATGCTTGCATGCATAATAAAATTTCAATTTTTCACCTACGGATTTTTGTTCATGCCGCAAACCTCATTCCAAAACATGTTCCGACATGATAAAAAAATCAACGCGTAATGAAAATATTTACCTCCGCTTTAATATATTTAACAAAACTTGCATTAGCAGACATAAAAATTAAAAAGAGTTAAGAAATGAAATTAAACTAAAAATACTAGTAATTAAAAACATTTTGCATAATCATTAAAATAAATAGTACACGCTATCCACCTAACAAAACTGTGCATCCAAAATTTATATTAACGGTAATTAATATGCGTAAAAAAATTTAAATCAATTGAAAGTTTATTACACTATGGAATTCTATTTCTTTTTTTACCAAGTTAAAATTTTAATAAAAAGGGTGAACCTAAATATAAGTTGATAATAGAAATTAAATCTAATTAAAAACCAACTTGCACATAAAGGAATTAATATAGGATTTCAATTTTTTATATACATCTATTGGAATTATGGAAACCACATATTAATGAACTTTAATTAAGACTTCAAAGTCCTCTTTCTTCCACACCAGGGTGTTCTTGTGCTCCCAGTATAACCTCCCTTTTGAACCATGTCTATAGAAGAATAAAATTGATCTCCAAAGATGGGAGAAGGAAATCTTAGATTAACTCGACTTTATATAATCTCAAAAATCAAATTTTGTTTTTACTTTAATGTTAGCACAATTGTATTCAATATAAACAAAATTTAGCTTTACATTAAAAACAAGTGTCTAGTTAAGGCTAAATATTTTAATATTTATTTTTCTTCCGTCGTAAATTAGCTACTTACGTTTTTATTATGTTTTGAATTCATCCATAGAAAATAATATTTTCGTTCTGACGATTTTATGATTTTAGCAGAGTTAAGCTTTTGCATAGCTTCCCGAATCGTTTGCTTTTCTAAAAGTGATTTTCAGGCATTTATCTTTCCTTCAAATACAAAAGCTTCAAAGACAAATCACATGCAGAGGTTTTTTCCGTTAATTCTTTATTGTGAATACATCGAAAGAGATAAAAATTGAATAAAATTATTCACAAAATTGATTTTAACACCAATAAAATAAGTTAAATTATTGGAATTCGCGGTTTATTTTTTACCCAAGTTTCCGATTCCTTTCGATTTGGAAAGGTCAAGAATTCGAATCTTTCATGCATATATTCTCTACATAGGAAGTGAAAACACATTTTTTACTTTCATTAAAGAAAGTAAATGACAAATTCCATAAATATCTGAATCTAAATTATTTTATAAAATTAAGTTTCAAACCCAACTGTCAAAGAACTAAAATCTACTCAATATCAATTTTGCTTAAGAAGGCTTCAGAAATGCGAGATAAAAAGCAAATAAGTATATCGGCAAAATTCTTACAAAACTAGTACACAAATGAATGAGCTATTAATCTTTCCAATATTCCATTTTTAAAAACATGAAATGATAATTTGAAATCTTACTAAAAATTATCGAAAATTCTTTGACGATAGATATGTTAAATTATTGAATATTTATTTCAAGAGTGTTAAATTATGAGCAATAGAATATGCAAATTGCAGACGCATGGGCGAATAACAATATTGTCGCCTTGAAACGAAGCAATCGACTCCGTAGCCGAATGGTCATCACACCGGTCACGTGATCAAGAGACCGCGAGTCGGAATCCCACTATCGACATTAAGATTTAAATGCTATGTAAATATAATAGTGCTTTCTTAATTTATTTTCATGTTCCTGAAGGTTCTGGGCCTTTAATTAACCAAAAAAGTGGCATCCACTTTTCTTACAGTCTAAAAGATACTGGAACTTTCCTCAGTGATACAGAAGCTGAAGAACTCAGTCATCGCTTTCAGAGTTGCACAGAGCTTGAGTACGCACTTCGCTCATTGAGTTGCGTTAATAACCCTATTTCAATTCACTGTGGAACTGAATGGCACTCAGGAAGTAAAATACCCCCGTGACAATATTTCTCAATTTTCTACATCTATTTTAATTTCTGTAATTTATATTTCCAGATCTATAAGATACCATTTCGTTAATGTAATTAATAAATATTCAAGATAGTACGAAATACCGCACCAAGATCTTAAATTCGTAGCCAAAGGTTTAGCCTATATATAGATTTGAACCACCAACATCCTACAATCAAATTACAGGCAACAAACGAATCGAATCCAACACATCATGAAAGACCAAAAGAATGAGAAGCTAAAATGGATGGATAAATTCACACTTCCTCAAAAATAAAAATCAAACCTCTTGCCAAACACGAAAGAAAAATACATATAATAAGAAATTTCTTTCAAAATCGCAATGAGAAGCAATTGATAGACATCCAATTACAACGTGTTGAAAATTTATTCGGTCGATTCAATACCTAAATATCTGAAGTCTTTGTGCATAATGAGAAATGTAGCCCACGAATGGTCTATTTACCAACACTAATCTCAATAGTTCATTTTAGTTCTTCCAAAGAAAAAAGAGTTCGATTCCTTCACTATTTATTTCGTTCGGATCATTTCAGATTACTTTGGCTCTCGGCACACCTTTTGTTGCATTCGAGGCAACATTTTCTTGGGAATATTAACGCTTTGCACTCCGATGGTGCCTCCGACTCCTCATTCAAGATCGCGCGTCATTTTGACGCTTTATTTATTTTTCAAATTAAATTGTTAAAAAGGCCTACTTCATGGTTAAGAGATGTATATTCATTTTTCAAAGAAATTCGATTTAAAAGAATTATGTTTATTTTACAAAGCAATAAATAAATCTTTGCATTAGTTGAATAATTTTCCATCTAATTATTTTTCAGAGTACAAAAAGGCTAAAGAAAAGGAAAAGCGGGCTAATTTCGGCTAATTGGTAAAACACCGAGAAAGAGAACCGATTTTAAAGAAAGCTTCCTCCTGTATATGGACCTGGCGCGCGCTCTCTTAGCCTAAGCCCAAATCATTTTTAGTTTTGTTTTCACATTTTTATAACCTCCATCGAGAAGAGACACTTGCCCATTTCTTGGAAAACTTACATTGTTGCTCCAAAGGGATGAATGTTCCCCTTGTATTTTAAAATGCATCATTAAGTAGGATAAACATGTACAGAAGCTAATCTAAAATAACATGGAAACATAGAATAACTTCAGAGTGACCATTTCATTTTTACACAAATAAATGAAATCCAGCTTCTACTTGAGATCATGATCTTATAGTCAAGGGTTTAACTTTTATGCATATTTGAACACAAAAAATATTGTAAAAAAAGAAATACTCCTTAAAATAATCCAACATACGATACTAGAAACACGATATGCTTTCATTTTCAGACGAAAAATTAAAAGCTTTCTTACCACACTCCAAAAGAAAACTCTGTGCATCACAAGAAACTCAATTCCTTCAAAATGGCACATTAGAATATTTTTATTTTTATCAAACATAAATAAACATTTAACTTTAATTCAAGGAATCCAATGCCCAAGTATTTTATACTCAGCAAATGGTGCACATTCCATCAATAAATCTCATCCGTTCATTTCGAATCCTCCAAAGGTAAAATACCTAATTCTTTAATTTTTTTAAAAAATTTAGTTTGGGTCATTTTAGAGTAATTTAGTTCTTGGCACACTATTTCGTCTTTCTGTGAAAAGTTTTTTTAAAGTAAGTACGTAGGAAGAGTTTAGTGTGAACTTACCCTACATGGTAAACCCCCGAGTACAGGGATCCTTTAAGTGGAAGTTGGACCCTGGATGAGAGAGCCTGAGAAGGAATTGACTCCATCGAAATCGAAACATCATCTAATCGGCGTGATGCGAGATGTTTTAGAGGAAACATTTTGCCATCTCAGGAGCTTTCTTCGTTATTTGATTATGGTTCAAAATTTACATATGTCTTCCGAAATGGTTTTTGCTAAAAAAAAATTGGGCTCTAAATGCAACAAAATTAAATGAAATATGAAAACATAAGAATGTGAAAGATTTCCGGGCAAAATTTGGCAAGAAATTTAATTCCCAGTAAAGATTGAATATTCTAGATTCTTCTATTTTATTATTTCTATCAAATTTTTTCCCACTTTTTCTGGGAATCAGAAATCTTGAGGAAAAAAAAACAGAAATTGTTGCCCATTTTATTCGTCCTCTTACCACGTTAGGACGTTCATATCCCAATGAACCTGTCTTACTTTGTATAATGCATGTTAAAATAATTAAGCTTAATTGACCATGCAAAATGTATTGTTTACTTGTTTTAATTATCTTCGAAAATAATACATTTGATATGATTTATAATTTAGAAAATACGGAGAATACATGGGCAAAGAAATTGTAATGATTGAAAAATTTGAACCAAAATTTTGCCCATGTTCAGACAACTATGTGCAAGAAAAATTCTTATTTAGAGTAATGTCAATTTATTAGCAAGATTACCCAAAACTTCTTTGAGCTAGATCGACGAAATTTGGCTTACTTAATGTGCACTTTATTCGAAGATTTCTATTGAATTTTGAAGGAAATTCTCAGGAAGTTGGTGTTTCTGATTCACCGTGTACAAGTGAACGTAAGATTGATGAAGCGTACAAAAGATCATAGATAAATTTAATAAATAGGATTTTAGGTCCAAACTGTATATTATTGTGAAATTTGGAAAATAATTCATCAAAGGGTTGGTCATCTCTTAATTTTTACTCATCATTGTATACAAATTAACTTATGACCTAAACACAATATGTCATGTGTTTTCAGTTGTAGTTCTAAATATAATATTAGTTTTAATAACTTGAAAAATTGACTTTTACAATACATATTCAATTTTTAGGTAACTGCCTTAACTATATACAAGGGATTGATTGCCAATCACAGAGTTGATGAAACTTAATATCTTTTGCATATGAGAACATTAAAATAACATAACTAAATAAGAGACATTAATAGAGAAAATAAGAAATTTAAATTTTGTTCGAAACATGAATGAATACAGAGTTATTGTTTTTATTTTATGAAGAATAAAATGAGATATACATTTGTAACATCGAAAAGATAGATTTCCATCATTCTACTGCATATTTAAGCATTGCGTCATTCGGAGTAAAGATATAAAATAAAAGGTTTTCATATCAACTTATTTCACTGCCCATATATATTTTAAAAAATTTGAATTCTTTGACACTATGCTCAAGTAATTATTACTGTTTATAGAGAGAACTATTTTGTCATCTTTGAGTTATATTATGTTTTATGAATAAAAAAAATTCCTTTAGACGTAAGAAAATACATTTTGTAAAATACGTTTTTATTGCTACATAATCATTATTGTGAATAGTGATATTGTTTTGTTTTTGTAGACAATTGTGTTTCATGTATACTTTCTAGAATTTTTACTTTACTGTCGCAATTATTTATTTTAGATTATAGTTTTTTATATACTACTTTAAGCAATGTATTCTTTTATTGCTTTCATCAAGCTTCTGCAAATAGAGTCCTTTTTTAAACCAATACAAAGAAAATTGTTTCAAATTAAGAACATTTTTTTGAAAGCTAATTTTAAATTTTAGAACTTCAGTTATAAACTTTAAGTTATGTTTGAAGTTTTAGAACTTAATTTATGTGAATACAAGAGATTTAAAAATAATTTATGACATAAGATTTATGAACTGAAAAAAGAGAATTTATTAAATGAATTAATAAAAACAAAAAATGTATTAAGGAACTAGTATGAAATATTTTTAAGTGTAAATTTTTCATAAGTAGTTCAAAAAAGCTGAAGTTAAATTAATTATTTAAGAAAATTTTGAAAGTAGCATTCACAATAATACTAAATAAAATCTGAAATTATTTGGAGTTTCCAAAATTTGTGAATTTATTAATTAAAGTTTTAAAATAATGATAAATATTTCGTCATAAAAATGCAGTACACATTAAACTATTTGGATAGACATATCCAAATAAACAATCTTTTGATCTTAAAGATTAATTTTCTCATGCTGTTTGTCTTCTTATAATTTTACTGGATTTCACAGTAATTGGATTTTCCAACTTTATACAACAATTGTATACAGGTATATTACTATATAGGGTCAAGTACAATTCCTAAAGAAGTACTATACAATTCATAAAGAAGTGTACAGTTTCAATGCCTTATGAACCAAAAATAATGTAAGATATTTTTTGCCACTATTAACAAAATTGAACGGGATTATTTTTAAGTTTTGCAAGATATTATCGCAGATGTTCTATGTGGGACCCCTTAAGGGAACGAACACGTTATTTCTGTTAATTCCACTAATCAAATTTACTTTATGGGAATCTCGAAAGTGTTCATTGAGAATTTGTGGTTCTAAACAGCCCAAAAGAGAAAGTTGTACTTGTGTACCATCCCAGTACCTTGAAATGTTGTTTCTAGGCGGCAACATTTCTTATCTCTGTTAATTGTCAAAGTCATCGAGATATTGCAACACCTGCAGTTTATACGGAAACATTTTCAGCTTTTGTCTCAAAATTCCCCGAAATGTAGAATGAGAAACCAACTCTTCAAAATCCACCCTCTACCTTGGTTTTTTTTGGCTTTTTTGAATGACAACTTCTTGCGGCATAGTCAGTCGTCCAAGACTTATATGTTTGCACAAACATCCCATAGTTTTAACTATTTCATACCATTCAAAGATACATTTTCTTATTGGAACTTCTTTTTTCAAATATTGATCGAAAATGCCATTACATTACAGTTGTGTACTTCATTTCACTAAATTAAAGAACACGAAAAGCTTTTCCCACAGCAGAAGTTTCCATTTCAGCAGAATAATCATGGCATATACTCTGCTGCTTTTGTGACTTTTGTCAAGGTCGAGACACTAACTTTAAGAGTAGATCTACCTTATCATTCTCTGAGGAAATGCGTGTCTTTGACTGCTATTGTTTTGAAGCATCTGGAAAGTATATACTTATTTATGAATTACCCTGTATAGAGGCATGTAGATTGGTAAATGCTTCGTAGTTTCGAATTTTGAACACATGACCCACCCTTCAGAAAGCAGCCTTCCTTGATAACCTTTTATTCTTTAATCGATGTAAGCAGTACGTTCGGTTCATGATGTATTTAATAAGTTTTAATCTCCACACATAAGAAAACTTCAATTGAATTCGATCTCATTACAGAAATTAGCAACACATCTCTACTAGTTAATTAATTAAAAGATTTTTCCAAGCGGTAAATTACAAATGGCGATGGAGCAAAGAGTAGCGGCAAGAGGGTATAGAATCTTAAGCTTTGGTGAAGGAGAATCAGAAAGTAAACACATTTGCAAACAAAATTTCTCTATGTTTATTGCTAAATATGATGACGGTCGAGGTAACATCTCTATCTCCATTTAACATTACTAAACTAATGTTCAAAATCAGAATAAAATAATGGTTTTTCCCTCGTTACACCATTCATAGTAAAGTTCATAATATATTATCATGAGTAGTTAATTGTTTCAATCGGTCTGAGGCAATGATATTTTGCAGTATCTTCAAACAATGAACAGAACCAACTCGAATGCATGTATAGTAGTAATTATTTGAAATGAAAATAAGGAATGCTACAATCATCAAATATGTAATGAATGTTGTATCAATAGATAAATGAATTTAATTAAAGCGAAAGTGGTGCTCGGATTTTCACGATTTAACATTTTTATTGAATGATTGAAGCACTGATTATTGCGATATTTGTTTTTAAATATTTCAAAAATTACATTCCGATTCAAGAATTAGATTCAACTTTAAAAAAAAGAATTATATTCAATATTAAAGAATTATATTCAATCAGTATTTTGTTTATTTTGTTTCAGCCCAGTAAATAATTACAGTGCTGTAGGTTGGATAAACTTGCATGTTACTAGAAATTTAAAACCGAGGTTAAGAATTTGGGAGACTAAAGTTTTTATTTTGCTTTTTCATACATGAAGTATAGATATGAAATTTTTTCCCATTGCCAAAAATATTCATAGACTAACAAAGAGGCGTTAATGAATTAGCACTTTTTTGAACTATTGAGTGTAAAAAGCTGTCAATTTCTGCTTTTTGAGAAAATAGATAATTTTAAAATACAATTAGATGTGCATGTGAAATTCGACGTATGCTTATGATGCTATGATGCTAGATTTCGATCAAATTTTTAAAATGAAATCCATGTTTCCAATCGTATGCAGATCAATAAAAATCTAAAAAGAAATGGGAAGAAACAAAATTAATACACGCTTTTATCTTGTGAAATTTAGATCTATAGCAAGTTTTTTTTGACAAAATGCATTAAAATGTTGACTGTTTAACAGTTCGCCTATTCCTTTGAGTACGAACGCTGTAGATCAAAACCACTGTTAGTTGAATTAATAAAAATTGACTTCAGAGCTTGTTATCAAAAATATATAATTGTTTCAAATTTTGATTGGAATAAGGCAAGGTATTTTAAGTCTAATATTCCTTCCTCTTTTTCTGTAAAACAAAACAAAGAGACAATATAGCCGTTTTGTGAAATTTGATTGCTGTGAAAACCGAAAGTTCTCTTCTGAACTACAAACTTTCATTCTTAAAAACTACACTTTTGCTAAGTCTGTAAGTTTTGCTCTGATTTAATACCAATATTTATAATCTTATATAACAAATGCCAAGACTTTGAACCAGTATTACATATGGAAAATAAATTTTTCTTCATTTGAATGAAAATGTTAAACTAAGAAGAATATATATATTAATTTTATGTACATAGTATTTATTATAAATGAAGCCTATTGTCTAATTTCTAAACCAATATCTACCTCCAATTGGAAGAATGCTTTTAAATCAAATCAGAATTTTATGTTAATTTTTTTGAATAAATGAATATAAAAAATTTATATCTATAAATGAGATAACAATGTTTTTCAAATATGTTTCAATAGTAACATTCTGAACAATTAGTCTCCTTTTTTCTGCAACTTTCACCGACTATGATACTTTTCTTCTTATTAATTTTTACAGTTTCCACTGCGGCCTGAGTGAAATCATGCCAATCAATAGGCGATAAATGCCCGACCCTATGTTTTGTCACCACAAAATATTATAAAAAGTCATAAGTATTTGTATTTGCAAAGTAAAAAGGCTTAAAATATTAATACAACTTATTTTTACTATCGAATTTAATTGTTAGTTTTTGTGATTAAAAGGTTTCTACGAAGTTTGTCGATTTCCTTAAAGTCAATAAAGTTTAAGTGTAATTAAAAAACATTGTAACTTTTTATACGTTTTGAAATATGACTGAAAAGTAAAAGAAAAGAGAAAGAAAATGAATGCAGAGATAGTAAACGTCAGTTTTTAAGATTAAAAATGACAGCAAACCTTTATTTTTACAATAAGTAAGAGTAAATACATGATAAAAAGAACAAATAAAAACATGCATACATAAAAAAAAACAAAGGAATTCATGATACAAAAAATACACTAAAGAAGAAATGACTAGTGATCTATCAAATAAACAGCAACACCTTTCACATTATATACAAAACAAGGCGTCGTATGCTCGATTGTGTTATATCAATACATTCTTTTGATTGGTATACATCATCTTTACTTGAGGTCTCAGATCAAGGTAGGTGCCTGTAAAAGATGCTGTTCTCTTGTTCAATTTATAACCATGAAAATTTTTGGTAGTTTTAAAATGTTTAAAAGTAAAATGCTATGCATTTATATTCATAATAAAAAATCTAAAAAAGACTAAGAGTATTCTAAAATATTAAAAGAGAACAAAAATTTAAAAAAGATTAAAAACAGTATTCTAAAAAAGTATTATAAATTTAAAGTGAAGTTTGCAGCATTCATGTTACTGCATAAACTTTCAAATATTTTTCTTAAATTGTCTAACTATCTGAAAATTTTATTAAGCGGAATATACTCTTTAAAGGAAATCTATTCAAAACTGTTTAGTGCCTAAAGCCCTTTTTACCATAATATATTTTATAATTACATGCCCTGATTTTTTTATATATTTGCCTTTTGATAATACCTTTTGATATCTATCAAAAGCAAGTATGTATCCAGGACAAATCATTTTCAAGGCCTTTTGCAGTTTCATTTTAAAAATAAAATCCGATTTAAAAAATCAAATGCTGCATTTTGAAATACTAATAATAAAAGCACGATTTTTTAACTTACTATATAATATATTTCACTATCCTTTATTTAAATTATTATATTGTATTTTAGGCCCCTTGCAATAAAGACTGTTTTATTAGAAAATATCCTTCTGCCATGTAGTTAATTACATTATTTTAAAAATTGGGACATGCAACGGTCCAGTTGCAAGTTTTGTCTCCTAACGATGTCTCCACCCCATTTTCTTGAGGGACATAATTATAAATCAAAACGTGAAAGCAAAAGTTTCCAAAGCAATCCAAAGCAAACCTCGTCCTTCAGCTTTGGAACAGCTCACTAACTGAGGCCACACGGTGCGAGTGCACCAGAAGAATGATAAAAATTGCTAAAGAAGAATCTGCTTGTGTCTTCATACTATATTTGTCTGTTCCTATACTTTATTATTCTACCATAGATATCAAATTGAATGAGATTTTAATTGTCAACTACTTGCCTGCTTTCATCCAAGATAGTGGAAACTTCTTGTGATGCCGTATAGCTTTCCCTGGAAGCGGACAATTAAAGAAATGTCCAAGCTGCTTCCATCCTTGCAGCTTCATCGGAGCTATTAAATCCCTTCATTTCACTGTTGCCCTAAAATGTGAAAATATTATCAAATTAATGTCCTGACAGATGACTAGGAACTATACAATCCTTCCCTAGCAATAGAAGTATATGTATCGGAGTTTTTAAGAGCTTTACAAGGCAAATTATAAAACTAGAGATACAAAATGAGATGCAAATGTATTTTGGCATTTGGTGCTCTGATGTTAAATTTCTTTTAATTTAAAGTATAGTAATTTTAAGAAATTTTGAAGACACTTAAGAATGTTACAAAAGTTTTTTAAGCGGTCTTATTACCCAATATACTATATTTTTAATACCTTTAAAATTCCTCTTTAAGTAATATTAAATTTTAAGATTTCTTAATATAATAAACGACAGCATTTTTCATCATTGAAACCGATTTCGTTTCCATTAACATTGTACTAAAAATTTATTCTGACTATATTTTTAATCGGATGAATGATTTTTAAAACTACACATTTTAATCTTTAGTTCTTCGGAAATAACTGGATAACTCAAATCACGATATATTTGTTTTAGATTGAGACAAATAACTCTGGGAGTTTTCCTAAGGTACATTATTCTAGGCGATTGTTAATTAAACTAAAACGGTGAAAATTAGATTTCATACCCGTGTCGGATTGGAATAATTTTACATATAAAATTTAGTTATTCGAAAATATTTCTTTATTTTATACATCTTCAGGGTCAATAGATTGTGTAGAATATAGACCCAATTTTTCAGAATATTTGAGGATTAAGATAAATTACAATGAAATATTATACGTTATTTGAATAAATTTAAAAATAAAAACAAAACAAAATTTTATGATGAATCGGAAATTTATGAAATTGTTCTTGGAGATATTACAAAAATTATTTTTTAAAAATTCGGCACAACACATAAGATTTCAACGCTGAATTTCAATTTTTTCTGTAGACATATTTAAAAAGTATATATAATTTCACCATAACATTTTTTGTATTAACTAAGATTGAATCACTTTTAGTTCAATTTAAATTTCATTTTGCTGAAGCCGATTGAAAATGCGAGTAGTACATAATAGAATGAATAGAAACTCATAAAACTGATGCAATAGTATTTAGTGACTATCAAAATTTGAAACATTAAAAATATGATTAGTTAAACAAAATATTGAATAAGAAGTTTTGGTGAGCATTCATACCTGCAAACCAATTGGTCGTCAAATGAGATTTATTAAAAATTGATTTTTTTACATATATCAGACAAGGAAAAGGCTGAAGAAATATTTTAATGCGATCGATTTCATTCAAATAAGATTTCTAATATTTTAGTTGAAGTTGAATAATAAATTCTGCTTTTAAGCCTTTAAACTTACCTTTTGATGTTCTATATCCTCTCGAAGATGGATTATTTCAGGTGGCGCTGAAAAAAAACAAAGATTATTAGATAAATAAAGATTAAGTTGCATAAAATATTTTGACTTTACTATTTACACAAGAAACATTTAAAGTATTGACATTGCCCGGATGTTTTAATGATTTGCTTAGTATCAAAAATTAATTTTTTTTATTTCAAGACTAAAATTTACACATTCGAAAGCACGAATAACAAAATTTAACTTGATATAAAAACATAAAAAAATGATAAAATATTGCTAAATTGTTTAATCCTAATTGTTTTTCAGTAAATAAGTTTCGTATTTACATTTTTGCAACTTAAGTATTAAATTTTCTATTGATATACGAATTATGACATCTAACAAAATCTGAAAGAAGTTGTAAAACTACGTTTCTCGAAAAATAAAAATATGTTATATTTATATATTTTCGACAATTCTTTATATATTCTTTCGATATTTTTTATATATTTATATATTTCGACAATTTTTTCCCCCAAAAAGAGAAGGGAGAATGTGACAGGTTTTTTTTTTCAAATATTAATTCTGCTTTATCGATTTAGCACTTTTTTTAAAAACCTTGCATGGAAGAAATATATAATTTTAGAGCTAAAATTGAATCAGTTTTACAAGAGTAAAATTTCAGCAGTGAAAGGCTACACTTTCAAATAACTGAAAACTTTTGAAATATTAATAGCACGTACAACTCCTTTATAGAAAGTATATTATTAAAAAAATTAAAATGCTAATTACTTACGGCTGTTTTCAGAGCTTTCTATATTTTTAAACTGGAAATACTTGAATTTCCTTTCTGGAGATTTAAGTATTTTCACACCTTTTTGTTTTCGCATCGCCGTAAAGAAGCGATGCTTGTTTTGGGTGTAATACCCAATGTCGTCAGCTGCTACTTGCCTCCCTTTCATTCTGTCTCATTCCTAGAAAATAGATAAAGTGAAATGAGATATAAATAGAGTTACATGTAAAAAAGGTATTTCAATCAGCTTTGAAAATATCAGACTATTTTTATTCTTGAAAACATGAAAGATATTTTCCAATTTTAAAATGCCTGTACAAAAATTAAAAAAAAAATAGGGAGAGAATATTATATAAAGAATATTTTTTCAAAGATTGATTTCTGGGACTGAGTTTCAAAACAGCAAATTTTGCATTGATATATTTCAGGCCTGAAATTACAAGTGTAAATTTCCGGCATTTTCAAAGAAAAAAAAACTAATTTCTTGACTACCTTAACCAAACAATACTTTAAAAATTTAATTTTTAAAAACTCATTAAAATTCAGACTCTGACCATAGTTTCAAATTAGATTTCAGTACACCATTTGGGTATTCCGTAGAAAGTCTTCTTTGAATAATAAAAAAAAGAGGGGAGTAGCTGATTAACTTTGATTCCTTGAAAAGCACACAGCACGGATACCTATTTTAAAGAAGTTTCTTCGTGTACATAACATAACGCCATCCTGTGCCCCCGGTGCCTATAACGCTAAGTTATCTAACCAGTTGGATGAGCACAGGATGGAAGGAAGGAAAAAAAAGAAAAGGGGACATTTTTTAAAGGAAAAAAAGAGAGACTAATATATTCAGGGATTTCCAGTGAGAATGCCATCGGTGTCAAATCTATATATATTATAATTTTGGTTGATTATCACAAGGGGAATTCTGGTCTCGGCTATTGTAGGTCTTGAAGACGTCTTGGCATTTATGAATATTTGGATTACTATGGAGTGGATTTTGCCGCGTGAAAGGGTATTTGATGCAACTCTCCTGTGCCATTCTTCTTCGAGACTTCTCTCTGGCTTTCTCGTGTGCCATGAGAGAGTGAGTAGGCATTCTGTGGCATAGTGAATTGGAGATCCCATTCCCCACAGCTACAGAAAGGAGAGTTGTCAGGAGGGAATCTGTATAGGTATGTCGGGAATAGGCCGTGTCGAGGAAAGAAAAGGACATCCGCTCAGTTCTAGTTGGCAGCGTAGAGAGAAACTTTCGGTATTATGTTATATGGGAAACGGCCTGTTTCGCCTTCTTCCCATTCCCGTTGCCATCTTGTCATCATATCGGTTTGGAAGATGTTCTTCCGATGAGATCTTGGAAGCTTCGTTATATTTTGATCTTCATTCGCAGTTTCTTTATGTACAATTAATGGTGCGCGTCCCCTCGATCGAAGTCCAAAATTACCTTCTCAATTAATTTTCTGACAACGGTGTTGTAAGAAGATGCATGTAATTTAAAATGGGAGTGGAGCATCATAAAAAGGAAGAGTCTATACCGACGTTTATGCAAAATAACATTGAAAATAAAATTGCTCATGGCGCCCATTTCGTATTTACATTAATAAATAAAATATTCAAAAAAAGGAAGCATCTATTTAAAATCATGATGTCAAAGATTTATTTTTTATATAGATTGGAACACCAAAGATACTGTAATAAGAGAAATACCTATAACCTAAATTAATCTACCATATGATTCTAAAAACGTGGTAAATTTTCACTTTTCTTATACAAAAAAGATTTCTTACCGCACATCAAAAGAAACTCCATTCCTCCAAAACGGCACATTAGTATATTTTTATTTCTATCAAGCATGAACAAAAATTTAACTTTAATTCAGGGAATCCAATGCCCGAGTATTTTATACTCAGCAAATGGCACACATTCCATCAATAAATCTCATCCGTTCATTTCAATTCCTCCAAAGGTTAAAGTACCTAATTTTTTATTTTTTTAAAATTAAGTTTGAGTCATTTTAGAATAATTTAGTTCTTGTCACGCTATTTTGGCTTTCTGTACAAAGTTGTCTTAAAGGAAGGATATAGGAAGAGATGGGGGTCAACTTAGCCTTCCTGGTAAACCCTCGAGTACAGGAATCCTTTATATGAAAGTTGGACCCTACATATGAGCTTGATGAGAATTGACATAATCGAAATCGAAACATCATCTCATTGTCGGGATGTTAGATGTCTAAGAGGAAAGATTTTGCCATCTCAGGAGCTTTCTTCGTTATTTGATCATGGTTCGAAATTTGCAAATGCCTTCCGAAATAGTCTTTGCTAATAAAATGGGCTCGAAATGCAACAAAAATGAAATGAAATATGAAAACATAAGAATATAAAGGACTTCTGGGCAAAATTTTAAGGCAAGAAATTTAATTCCCAGTAAAGATTCAATATTCTAGTCAGTTCATTTTATTCTAAATTTTTTTCACTTTTCCTGGGGATTTGAAATCTTGAGAAGTAAAAATAGAAATTGCTGCCCCTTTTTTCGATTTCTTACTAAAATTAAGATGTTCGTATCCCAATGAACCTGTCTTACTTTGTAAAATGCATGTTAAAATAATTAAGCTTAATTAAACATGCAAAATATCTTGTTAACTTGTTTGATTTGCTTCGAAAATAATACATTTGATATGATTTATATTTTCAAAAATACGAAGAATAAGTGGGGAAAGGAACTGTAATGATTAAAAAAATTCGAACACAAAATTTTGTCCCATCTCCATGTTCAGTCATCCATGTGCCAGTAAAAAAGATATTTAGCGAAATGTCTATTCGTTAGCATGATTTCACAAAAATATTTTGAGCTAGATTAATGAAATTTGGTATATATAATATACCGATTCTTCGTAGATTTCTATAGATTATTGAAAGAAATTCTCAAAGTCGTTCGGTCTGATTCACTGGGTAGAAGTGAACATAAGACTGATTCAGCGTACAGGAGCACATAGATAAATTTTATAAATCTATTTTATTTATTTTTTAGAATTTTTGGACCTAAACTATTGATCTGTGTCAAATTTGGTAATAAATTCATGAAGGGGGTCGGTCATCTGCCATTTTTTAAATTTCCCAATATTGTATATAAATTAACTTATGATAGAAAATTGATATGTTATTTGTTTGCCATGTAGTTCAATACGAAATATTTCTTTTAGTATGTTGAAAAATTTACTTTCAAAATACATATTCGATTTTTAGATAACTGTGTATAAACTGCATACAAGGGATTAACTGCCAATCACAGAATTGATGGAACTTGATATCTGTCGCTTATGAGCACATTACAATAACATAATTAAATAAGTGGCAATAATAGAGAAAATAAGAAACGATTTTCGTTCAAAACATGAATGCTGAGGTGTTTTTTTTCCTTATGAAGAATAAAATGAGATACATATTTGTAACAGCTGAGTGATAGATTTTCAACATTCGTCTGCATATTTA
The DNA here is from genome assembly GCA_026289955.1 of Argiope argentata. Taxonomy (NCBI): domain Eukaryota; kingdom Metazoa; phylum Arthropoda; class Arachnida; order Araneae; family Araneidae; genus Argiope; species Argiope argentata. Next base: position 160,707 of record JAOUZG010051955.1, on the reverse strand, counting down.
CACATTGCATTAGTCAGATAAAAAATACAGAAGAGAAGACTTTCATAGCAACATAATTTCAATGCCAACTCGTGTTTGAAAAGTTTTGGAATCTTTTGCATAATACTGAAATGATTATTACCGTTTATATAAAGAACTAATTGGTTACCTCAGGGTTATTATAATATTTCATGAAAACTATTATAAATTGCGAAAAAAAAGAAGACGTAAAGAAAATACATTTTGAAAAGGACATTTTTATTTCTACATAATTACTATTATAAATGGTGATATGGTTTTGTTTTGTAGACTATGAAGTTTCATGAATACTCTCCGAAATATTTACTTTACAGTCACAATTATTCATTTTAAATTACAGCTTTGAATAAATTATTTTAAACCCGTTTTCTTTTATTGTTTTTATCAAGTTTTTTTTAAAACAGAAGTCATTTTAAACAAATACAAATAAAATTGAAACAAAATTTTTTCAAATGAACAACATTTTTTTGTAAACTAATTTTAAATTTTAGAACTTAAGTTATAAATAAGTTTAAGTTAAATTTAAGCTTTCAGAACTTAATTTATATGCACCTAAGAGATTTAAAAATAATTTTAGACATGATATCTAAGAACTGAAAAGAGTATGTAGTTAAATGAAATAATTAAAATCGAAATGTATTAGGAAACTATTATGAAATATTTTTAAGTTTAAATTATTTTAAAGTTGTTCAAAAAGTTTTAAGTTGAATTATTCATCTGCGAAAATTTTGGAAGTAGTATTCACAATAACACTAAATAAAATCTGAAATTATTTAGAGTTTCCAAAATTTGTGAATTTATTAATCAAAGTTTTAAAATAATGAAAAATATTTCGTCATAAAAATGCAATGCACATTGCAGTGTTTGGATAGACATTGCCAAATACACAATCTTTTGATCGTAATGATTAACTTTCTGATGCTGTTTGTCTTCTTATAATTTTGCTGAATAGCACAGTAATTGAATTTTCCAACTTAATTCAACAAGTGTATACAGGTATATTACTATACAGGGTCAAGTACGATTCTTAGAGAAATGCTATTCAATTCATAAAGAAGTGTACTGTTACAACGCGTTTGAAACCAAAAACAATGCAAGATATTGTTTGTCACCAATAACAAAACTGAACGGGGGTTATTTTGAGTTTTGCAAGAGATTATCGAAAATGTTTTATTTTGGATCCCTTAAGGGAACGAACACGTTACTTCTAAAAATTCCCCCGATCAAATTTACCTTATGGGAATCTCGAATGTGTACATTGAGAATTTGTGATTCTAAATAGCCCCAAAGAGAAAGTTGCACTTGTGTACCTTCCCAGTAACTCGAAATGTTGTTTCCCGCCACCAAATTCAACTTATAATTTTGCGCAAACAATTTATTTTTAAATATTCCATGCCATTCAAAAATAGATTTTCTTATTGGAACTTCTTTTTCGAATTGTGATTAAAAATGCCATTGCACAGTAGAAGTGGATTTATTTTCACTAAATTAAAGAACACGAAAAGCCTTCTCCACTCTAGATGTCTGTTTTTGAACTAAATAGTCTCGATAGGTACTCTGCTGCTTTTGTGACTTTTGTCAAGGGCGAGACACTCACTTTAAGAGTAGATCTACCTTATCATTCTCTGAGAAGGTGTATATTTTTGTCGGTTAGTATTTTTCAGCATCTGGAAAGTACATACTTATTTATGAATTACCTTCTATAGAGACATGTAGATTGGTAAATGCTTCGTATTTTTGAATCGTGAACAAATGACCGACCATTCATAAAGCAGCCTTCCTTGATAACACTTCGTCCTTCGGATGTAAGCAGGATATCCTTGAAGGATTTTGGGCCGTTGTCCTATCACAGAGGAGAGCATCTTCTCCGGGATCTGGGCGTCCTGCGTTCAAGTTCCGTTTCAGGCATGGTTATTCTTCTCTGTACTATCCGTGATATATTTGAATTTTCCCTCCTGAGCGAAGGGTCTTTGCAAACGAATGTGATGAGTGAGAAGCAAAAGTCGTACTTTTGAGCCAAGTTGGCGCTACTACAAAACAAGAGACGCTGATAAGACTTAAATCTCTGACTACCTCAGCGAGCTTGACCGTGGCAAGCGCCATGAGTAACAACAGCAACAAAAGGATGTTTGGTTCAAGATGTATTCAATAATGCCTTAATCTCCACACATTAAGGAGACTTTGAATTCGATCTCAAAAGATAGATTAATAACATATATCTACCCTTAAATTAATTAAAGGGATTTTCCAATAGGTAGAATAACAAGTGGCGTTGGAGCAAAGAGAAGAGGGTGCAGAATCTTAATCTTTGGTGAAGGAGAATCAGAAAGTAAAAACATTGGCAAAAAAGTTTTATCGCTGTTATTATTAAATATGATTAAGGTCGAGGAAATATCTCGAGCTCCATTTAACATTACTTTACTAATGTGCAAAATCAGAATCAAGTAGTAGTTTTTGTCTTTGTTGCTCCATGAATAGTAAAATTATCGATATATTATGATGAGTAGCTGTTAAGTGCTTTAATCAATCTTAGAGAGTGACAATTTAAAGAATCTTGAAAAACCAAACAGAACCCTCAACTCGGATGTGGGTAAAATATTTCTTTGAAATAAAAATAAGGAATGCTACAATTGCCTAATATGTAACGAATATTGTACAAATTGATAAATGAATTTAATAAAAGCGAAAGTGATGATCCCATTTTCATGATTAATGAATTTCTATTGAATGATTGAAGCACAGATTATTACGATATTTTTTTAAATATTTCAAAAATTATATTCAATATTAAAGAATTATATTCAATCAGTATTTTATTTATTTTGTTTCAGCCCAGTATATAATAACAGTGCTGTAAGTTGGAAAAACTTGCAAGATAATAAAATTTTAAAATTGAGGTAAAAAAATTTTTATTTTGCTTTTTCATATATGAAAAAAATTCTCATCGTCAAAAATATTCATAGACTAACAAAGAGGCATTAAGGAATTCGCACTTTTTCAAACTGCTGAGAGAAAAAAAATGTTTATTTCTGCTTCTTTAAGAATAAGGCAACTTTAAAATACAATTAGATATGCATGTGAAATTCGGCGTACGCTTATGATGCTATAATAATAGGTTTCAATTAAATTTTTAAACTAAAATTCATATTTCCAATTTTATGCATATCAATAAAATAACACTTAAAATCTAAAAAGAAATAGAAAGAAACAAAATTAATATTCGATTTTATCTTCTGAACTTTAGATTTACAGCAAGTTTTTAACAAAATGCTGTCTGTTTGCCAGTTCGCCTATTCCCTTGAGTACGAATGTTGTAGCTCAAAACCACTGTTAGTAGGATTAATAAATATTGACTTCAGAGCTTGTTATCAAAAATGTATGGTTGCGTCAAATTTTGATTAGAATAAGGAAAGACGTGGAGTCCAATATTCCTTCCTCTTTTTCTGTAAAACACAACAAAGAAAAAAAACAGCCGTTTTGTGAAAGTTGACTGTTGTAAAAACCAAAAGTTCTCTTCTGAACTCCAAACCTTCAATCTTAAAAATTAAAGTTTTACTAAATATGTAGGTTTTGATCCGATTTAATACCAATATTTATAATCATATATAGCAAATATTAAGACTTTGAATTAGCATTACATATGGAAAAAGAAATTATTCTTCATTTAAATAACAATGTTAAACTACGAAGTATATATATTAATTTTATGCACATGGGATCTATTCTTAATGGAGCTCATTGGCTAATTTCTAATTCCAATTGGAAAAATGCTTTTAAATCAAATCAGAATTTTTATGATATATTTTTTTTGAAAAAATAAGTATAAAAATTTTATATCTATCAATCATATAAAAATGTTCTTCAAATATGTTTTAATAGTAGCATTCTCAAGAGTCAAAGTCTTATTTTTCTTCACCTGTCACCGACTACGATAATTTTTTTTATTGATTTTTGCAATTTCCTCTGCGGCCTGAGTGGTATCATGCCAATCAATCGGCTATAAATGTCAGACCCAATTTTCTGTAACAATAAAAAGATATTATATAGAGTCTAAAAATATTTGTATTTTCATAGTAAAAAGGCTTAAACTGTTAATGCAACTTGTTTTTATTGTCGAATTTAATTGTTAATTTTTGTGTTTAAAAGATTTCCTTAAAATCAATAAAGTTCAAGTGGAATTAAAAAGCATTGTAACTTTGTGTACATTTTGAAGAATGGCTGAAAAGAGAAAGAAAATGAATGCAGAGATTATAAAAGTCAATATTTAATATTAAAAATGACAGCAAACATTTATTTTTACTGCAAGTATGAGTAAATACATGATAAAAAGAGAAAATAAGAGCATGTATACATAAAAGAGCAAAAGAAATTATGATACAAAAATACACTAAAGAACAAATGGCAAGTGATCTTGCAAATAAACAGCAACACCTTTCATATTATGTACAAAACAAGGCGTCGTATGGTTGATTGTGTTTTATCGATATAACACAATCATACATTCTTTTCAATACATTCATTGATTGGCGATCATATATCAATACATTCTTTTGATTGGTGTACATAATCTTTACTTGAGGTCTCCGATGGAGGCAGGTGCCTGTAAAAGATACAGTTCTCTTGTTAAAGTTATAACTATGAGAAATTTTTTTAATTTTAAAATGCTTAAAAGTAAAATGACATGCCTTTGTACTACATAATAAAAAAAATTTAAAAAAGACTAAAAAAAAGTATTCTAACACATTAAGAGAAAAAACTCTAAAAAGATTTAAAAATAGTATTTTAAAGTGAAGGTTGCAGCATTTATGTTAATGCATAAACTTTCAAATAATTTTCATATATTAGCAAACGATCTGGAAATTTTATTAAGCGGAATCTATTCTTTAAAAAAATGCAATCAAAACTCTTTAGAGCCTCGAAGTCTTTTTACCATAATATATATTATTTCCTGGCCTGATTTTTTTTACATATTTGACTTTTGATAATAATGTATTTATATAAAGGCAATTAATAATGTATTTATATCGGGGCAAATAAATTTCAAGGCTTCTGCATTTGCAGTTTCATTTTAAAATAGAGTTTTTGATTTGAAAAAAACATAAAATACTGCATTTTGAAAAACTAATAGAAGCATGAATTTTTAAAGTTGCCATTTTAATATATTACATTATATTTTGTTCTAATTTTCATGGGATGTTCTATATAATCTTTTAGTTCAAATATCTTATAAGATGCTTTTTTTTTATTCATTAATAATCTCTCTATCTGCATATATTATATATCATTTATAAAAAATTTTTAATTAGAAATTAGAAATATTTTTAAAATTTTCTCTTCTATCTCTCTGTTAGCGGAGAAGTATTCTCGCTCATTCATTTGTTGTTATTATAAGTTAGCGACCAAATAAATTTAAGTGCTGAAGTTGAAAGAATAACATAAAATTTCTGCTTTATTGATTTAGCAATTTTTTAAAAAATTTCTCTTGCGAAAATAAATATAATATCAAAGCTAAAATTCAATCCGTTTTACAACAGCAAAATTTCAGCAGTGAAATGCTACAATTTTAAAGAACGGAAACCGTTTGAAATAATATTAATAGAACGTACAACTCCTTTATAGAAAGTATATTATTAAAAACGTAATTAAAAAAGTGAAATGCTAATTACTTACGGCGGTTTTCATAGCTTCTTATATATTTCAGCTTGAAATACTTGAACTTCCTTTCTGGTGATTTGATTGCTTTCACGTTTTTATGTTTGCGCATAGCTGTGAAGAATCTGTGTTTACTTTGGGTATAATACCCAATGTCATTTGCAGCCACTGGCCTCCCCTTTAGCCTATCCCATTCCTTGAAAACAGATAAATTGAAATTAAATACAAGTAGAGTTCCATATAAAAAAGATGTTTCAATCACCTTTATAAATATCTAAAACTATATTTTAATCGTGGGAGATCGAAATATACATTCCAACATTTTTAAAATATGAAATTCATTTACAAAATTATAAGACATCTTGCTCAAAAAATACAAGATAATCCTATTTTAAACGATTGATTTCTTTTGACTGAGCTTCAAAAAAGCAAATTTTGCATCGATATATTTCCAGCTTCATGCTCAAATTTCTTGCATGTTCAAAAAAGAAAATGAAAGTTTCGTTACTATCATAACCAAACCGCAATTTCAAAAACTCCTTAAGATTCAGACTGAGACCTTAGTTTCAAATTAGATCTCAGCACACCATTTGTGTATTCCATAGGAAGTCAGCTTTGAATATATAAGAAAAGAGCGGAGTAGCGGGTCAATTTCGGCTCCTAGGAAAAGCACAAAACACGGGAACCCATTGTTGAGAAGTTTCTTGGAACATGAAACTGGTGAGCGTTCCCTCGGTCGAAGTCCCAAAATAAATTTCTACATTCACATTTTTTTAATCACCATATTGATAACACTCTTGTTTATTGCTCGAAAACAACCTACGTTGAAGTTCTAGAGGGATGAACGTTCCACTTGCATTTTAAAATGCATCGTTAAGCAGGGTAAACCTGGACAGAAGGTAATGTAAAATAACATGGGAACATAAGATGCTACAGAACATCCATTTCGAATTTACACTAATAAATAAAATAAAGATTCTACTTGAGATCATAATCTGAAGGCCAAGCTTTCAAAAATACTGCAATAAAAGAAATACTCCTTAAAATAATCCAGCATATGATACTAGAAACACGATATGTTTTCATTTCTTAGACGGAAAAATAAATGCTTTCTTACCACACTCCAAGAAAACATTCTGGGCATCACAAGAAACTCCATTCCTTCAAAATGGTCCATTAGAATATTTTTATTTCTATCAAACATAAATAAACATTTAACATTAATTCAGGGAATTCAATAGCCAAGTATTTTATACTCGGCAAATGGTGCACATTGCATCAAAAAATCTTATCCGTTCATTTCAATTCCTCCAAAGAAAAAGTACCTAATTCTTTAATTTTTTTTATTTAATTTGAGTCATTTTAGAGTAATTCAGTCCTTGGCTCCCTATTTCGGCTTTCTGTGAAAAGTTGCTTTAAAGTAAGTACGTAGGAATAGTTTATTGTAAACTCAACCTTCGTGGTAAACCCCTCGAGTACAGGGATTCTTTATATGGAAGTTGGACCCTGGATGAGAGAGCCTGAGAAGAGCTGACTTCATCGAAACCGAAACATCATCTCATTGGCGTGACATTAGATGTAGAAGGAAAGGTTTTGCCATCTCAGAAGCTTTAATTATTATTTTATCAAGGTATAAAATTTAAAGATTTCTTCCAAATGATCTTTGCAAACAAAATAGGCTCGAAATGGGAAAAAAATGAAATATGAAAATAAAAGAATGTGAAAGACTTATGGACAAAATCTATTGTCAAGCAATTTAATTTCTAGTAACGATTCTATATTCTAGAAACTTCAATTTCCGTCTAAATTTTTGTTTACTTCTTCTTGGGATTGGAAATCTTAAAAGAAAAAAAAAACTAGAAATTGCCCATTTTTTAATTATTTATATTATAAGAATTAATTTAAAATATAAGTTTTATGAACTGAAAAAAAGAAGTGATTAAATGAAATGGTGAAAATCAAATTGCATTAAGAAACTATTAGGAAAGATTTTTAAGTGCAAATTTTTCTTAAGTGGCTCAAAAAAGTATAAGTTAAATCATTCAATCGTGGAAATTTTGAAAGTAACATTAACAATAACACAAAATAAAAGCTTAAAATATTTTGAATTTCTAAAATTTTAGAATTCGTTAGTTAAAGTTTCAAAATAATAAAAACTATTTCCTCGGAAAAATGCAATTCTCATTAAAATATTTGGAATTTATGAATTGAGTTCACAATCTTTTGATCGTAAAGAATAATCTTCTGATGCGGTTTGCATGCTTATAATTTTTTGAATTGCTCAGTAATTGGATTTTTTTGCTTAATTCAGCAAATGTATGCACATATATTGCAATGCAGGGTTCGTACAATTCATAAAGAAGTACTTACAATTCTTAAAGTTTTATGTAATTCATAAAGTTCTATACAATTCATAAAGTATAAAGTTTCAATGCTTTATAGGCCAAGAACAATGTTAAGAGATTTTTTGTCATCAGTAACAAAATTGAACGGGGTTATTTCAAACTTAAAATAAAGTTTTGTAAGATATTGTATAAATTTACCCTATAGAAATGTCGCATATGTGCATTGTGAATTTGTGATTCTAAATATCTCGAAAGAGAACTTTGTGCTTGTGTACCTTCCCGGTAACTTGACATGTTATTTCTCGGTTCCAGATTCAAAGTGCCGTTGATTGCCAAAGTCATCGAGATATTGCTACACCGCACTTTATGCGGAAACATTTTCAGCTTCTGTCTCAAACTTCTCCAGACGGCAGACAGAGAAATCTGCACTTCAAGACTCACCCTCTGCGTTGAGTTTACAGGAATTTATTGAATGATGACTTATGACTTCTTGCAATACATTCAATCGTCGAAGACATACGTTTGCACAAACTACCCATAGTTTAAGATGTTTCTTGCCATTTATAGATAGAATTTCTTATTGGAATTTCCATTTCGAGTTGTGTTCGAAAATGCCATTGCACAGCAGTTGTGGATTCCATTTCCCTAAATGAAAGAACACGAAAAGCTTTCTCTGCTGCAGATGTCTCTATTTGAACTGAACAGTCACGACACACACTCTACTGCTTTTGTGGTTTTTGTCAAGAGAAAGACACTAACTTTAAAAGTGAATCTACACTATCATTCTCCGTGGAGGTGCATATCTTTGACTGTTGCTGTTTTGCAGCATCTGTAAAGCAAATACTTATTTATGAATTGCCCTCTATAGAGGCATGCAGATTGGTAAATGCTTAATAGTTTTGAATCTTGAACACATGACCCGGCGATCAGAAAGCACCTTTCTATTATAACACTTCGTTCTTCAATGTATGTAAGCAGGGTATTTGAACCGGTGTCCTGGTGTTGGGGAGAGCATCTTCCCAGTGATGTGGGCGTCCCGGGTTCAAGTCCCGTTTCGGGCATGGTGGACTTCTGTGTTCTATCTGTAAGGAGTGTGAATTTCCCGCCCTCTTCCTGTAAATAGGGTCTGCGCAAGCGAATGTGATGAAAAAGTAACAAAAGTCATAACTATGACCCTAGTTGTCACTACTACCAACAAAAGACGCTGATTAGGCTTAAATTTCTGACTAGCACAGCGAGCTTGTCATTGGAAAGGCACATAAGAAACAACAAGAGGATGTTCGGTTCATGATGTTTTTAATATGCCTTAAACTTTACCCATAAGGAAACTGATTGAATACAATCTCAAAAGAAGGATTAACACACATATACTATTCTATTAATTAGAAGGCTTTTCCAATCGGTAGAATAACGTATGGTGTTGGGTCAAGGGTGGGAGGCTAGAAGGTGTAGAATTTTAAACTTCGTGAAGAAAAATCAAAAAAAAATCTTTATCAAAATTTTCTAACTTTTTATTATTAAACATGAAGGTCGATGAAATATTTGGAGATTTATTTACCATTACTGACGTACTATACTAAAGTTCAAAATCAGTATCAAGTTGTACTTTTTTTCCTCGTTAAGCCATGCATAGTAAAATTCCCAATATATTATGACGAGTAGTTGTTAATTGTTTTCAATTAGTCTTAAGGAGTGATCTTTTACAGAGTCTTGAAACATTGAATAGAACCTTCCCTGAAGGTGTGTAAAATAACAATTATCTGAAACTAAAATAATGTTACAATTACCCAATAAGTTATGAATATTATATCAATAGATAAAAGAATTTAATTAAAGCGAAATATATTTTTCTTTTCATGATTTAAAATTTTTATGGCATAATTGAAGCTAAGATTATTACGATATTTGTTTTTAAATATTTCAAAGAATACAACTGTAAAACATAAAATTGTTCCCATCGGTTGGTTGATAGTAAACAATACACAAGGATGGCGTCCTATTTAAGTATTGTTTGAAAGAATCCATTGCCAGTATTAAGCTTAACTTGTTTGAGCTTAGTGACATAACCACAACTTGCTGGGTAAGAAAGGACTGATTCTAGAAACTTTTTTAAACTCTTAACCTCGAATTTAAATAAAAACTATAGATGTTTTTTAAACTTTTTCATTTATGAAGTATAGTTATGAAAATTTTCCCTATAATATAACAAAGAAACATTAATGAATTCGCCCTTTTGGAATCCCACTAACGACATTAAGATTTAAATGCTATGTAAATATTTTTTTAATTCCTTAATTAATGTTGACCTTTATTTCCTGTTCCAGAAAGTTCTGGACCTTCCTCTAGTCTACCCAACAAGTAGTCTGGACTTTTCTGACCGTCTGTAGAAAGTATTCTGGAACTTTCCGTGATGGTATAGAAGCTGAAGAACTCGCAGTCACGGTATACGCTAACTTATGTCGTTACTTCTCTCAATGAAACGAGTTAATATCGAGTCTGTCCTCCTTTTGTCCGGCGAAGTGCAACAGCTCGGCGTGTCATTGAGTCCACAAGTCGTTGGAAGTCCTCTGCAGGAATATTGAGCCATGCTGTCTGTATAGACGTCCATAATTGTGAAAGTGTGGATGGAGCAGGCACGAACGGACCTTTCGATAATGTCCCATAAATGCTCGATGGGATTCCTATCGGGTGATCTAGGTGGCCAGATCATGCGCTGGAATTGTCCGGAATTTTCTTCAAACCAATCGCGAACAGTTCTGGCCCAGTGAAATGGCGCATTGTCATCCATAAAAATCCCATCGTTGTGTGGGTACGTGAAGTTCATGAGTGGCTGCAAGTGATCTGCAAGCAGCTGAACATAACCATTTCCAGTCAATTATAGGTTCAGTTGCACCAGAGGACAGAGTCCATGCCATGTAAAAACAGCCCACACCATTATGCAGCCACCACCAGCTTGAACAGTGCCTCGCTGACAGTTTGGGTCGATGGCTTCATGGGGTCCGAGCCACACTCGAATTCTACCATCAACTCGTAACAACTGAAATCGTGACTCATCTGACCACGCCACGGTTTTCCCACTGGTCTAGGGACCAGTCGATATGCTCACGAGAGTCACTGGAAGTATTAGAAAATAAGCACAACCAGGACCACAAATTTTTTAATGCATGCAATAATGTCTTTTGCACTAAAATTAAATAAATTCTCTTTGTACATGTCATATAATAGGTAAATTCTCTTTGCGCATGTACCATCATATCATACAAAAATGTTATTTAAAGGGAGTAACCGACGCCTCAAATATTTATCGGTTCCCGGTTTAGAAGATCACTTCTTTTCATCGATTAATATGAAAAGGAATACGATTGTTGCGATTTACTTACATGTTGTACTGGAAGAACTGGCTGAATCCATGGATGGAGAGGAGATTCTGCCAGCTGATGCAAATTCCAGTAAACTAAACGCTGCTTCCAGAGAAGCTGCGTCCACTGACTTGTTGACAGTCGTTCTGTCTTTTCCTTGCTAAATGATGAAAATATAATCAAAATACAGAAATGACAAGAGAGCTGTGGGATATGAACTGGCATCAGATCCGATATATAAAGATATCAGATAAAACCCATTAAATTTAGTAAAATTTAAAAATACCTTTTTGTATAACTTGCAGCAATTTTCATTATTTATTGGAATTCAGGAACAATTCAAATTTTGTTCTAGAATTTTATATTTGCTTTATTTCTCAATTGAGGAAATAAAAATATCTGAACATTTTTAAACATCTTTACTTCTTTCTTTTTATGTAATTAGATCTTTAACATCATATTACCTTTTTTTAAATAAATACATGCTGTTGTTACTAATAACACTTGCCATATTGGACAAGCCCCCCGCTGATACAGCAGCAGATTTAAGCCGAAAGGAGCGTCAGTTGTTTATTTTTTGAAGTACCGCCTACTAGGGCCAAGAATACGAATTAGCTACACACTCACCACATTCGCTTGCACAATCCCTTTTTACAGGGGGGAGGGGACAGTCACACATCTCACAGATAGAACACAGAAGAAAAGCTCTGCCCGAACCGGGATTCCCAGATCACTAGGAAGACGCGCTACCTCTGCGCCAGAAACCTGGCACACACACACGCAAAGAAAAAAACTATTTTCTTGACTACTTTAACCAAATCATACTTCTAAAATTTAATTTTTAAAAACTCATTAAAATTCAGACTCTGACCATAGTTTCAAATTAGATTTCAGTACACCATTTGAGTATTCCGTGGAAAGTCTTCTTTGAGTACATGCATATATATATACATAAAAGGGGGGGGGAGTAGCTGGTTAACTTTGGTTCCTTGAAAAAGTACGCAGCACTGAAACCTATTTCAAAGAAGTTTCTTCGTGTACATAACACGACACCATCATGTGCCTCCGGTGCCTATAACGCTAAGTTATCTAACCAGTTGGATGAGCACAAGATGGGAGAGAAAGGAGAAAAGGAAAAATTTGTTAAAGGAAAAGAGAGAGACAATAATCTATTCAGGGATCTCCAGAGAGAATGCCATCGGTGTCAAAACTATATATATGCTCTATGATGACTGGAATTACCGTTTGAAATCTATGATAACCAAAACAACTATATATATATTATAATTTTAATTGATATCAAAAGGGGAATTCTTGCCTCAACTATTGTAGGTCTTGATATTTATGAATACGGTTTACTATGGAGTGGATTTTTCAACGTGAAAGGGTATTTGATGCAACTCTCCTGTACCATTCTTCTTCGATACTTCTTTATGACTTTCTCATGTGCCATGAGAGAGTGAGTAGGCATCCTGTGGCATAGTGAATTGGAGATCCCATTCCCCACAGCTACAGAAAGGAGAGTTGTCAGGAGGGAATCTGTATAGGTATGTCGGGAATAGGCCGTGCCGAGGAAAGAAAAGTGCATTCGCTCTGTCCCAGTTGGCAGGGTAGAGAGAAACTTTCGGTATTATGTTGTATGTGGAACGGCCTGTTTCGCCTTCTTCCCATTCCCGTTGCCATCTTGTCATCATATCGGTTTGGAGGATGTTCTTCAGATGAGATCTTGGAAGCTTCGTTATATTCCGATCTTCATTCGCACTCCCAGTTTCTTTATGTACAAGGAGATGGTGCACGCCCCCTCGATCAAAGTTCCAAATTAGCTTCTAAATTAAGATTTCTGACAGCGGTGTTATAAGAGGAAGCATGTTCCACTCCTAATTTAAATTATATAATTAAACTTTGGTATAGATTTTTCCTTTTATGTAAAATAACATGGAACACAAAATTACTCATGGTGCCCATTTCGTATTTACATTAATAAATAAAAAAAATCAAAATAAAAGGAAGCATCTATTTAAGATCATGTCAAAGTCGAACATTTACCTTTTATATAGATTGGAACACCAAAAATACTGTAATAAGAGAAACACGTATAACGTAAATGAATCCACCATATGATTCTTAAAAAGCGGTAAACTTTCACTTTTTTTTATGCAAAATAAATAAATTCTTACCGCACTCCAAAAGAAAATTCTGTGCATCACAAGAAACTCAATTCCTCCAAAATGGCACACTAGAATATTTTTATTGACATCAAAAATGAACAAATATTTAACACTAATTCAGGAAATCCAATGCCCGAGTATTTTATACTCAGCAAATGGTGCACATTCCGTCAATAAATCTCATCCGATCATTTCAATTCCTCCAAAGGAAAAATTCCTAATTCTTGTTTATTTTTTTAAATTTAGTTTGGGTCATTTTAGAGTAATTTAGTTCTCGATGAACTATTTCAGCTTTCTGTACAAAGTCGTCCTAAAGGAAGGATATAGGAAGAGGTGAGGGTCGAATAAGTCTTCGTGGTAAACCCTTGGGAACAGCGATTCTTTATATGGAAGTTGGACCCTCGATGAGAGAGCCTGAGAAGAGTTGACTTCATCGAAATTGAAACCTCATCTCATTGGCGTGATGCTTGATGTTTAAGAGGAAAGTTTTCCATCTCTGGAGCTTTCATCGCTACTTGATCATGGTTCAAAATTTACGGATGTCTGTTGAAATGGTCTTTGCTATAAAAAAATGGGCTAGAAATGAAACAAAATGAAATGAAATATGGGAATATAAGAATGTGAAAGACTTCTGAACCAAATCTGCCGGCAAGAATTTTAATTCCCAATAACGATTCGACATCCAGAAACTTGATATTTTCGTCGATAATTTTTGTTTAATTCCTCTGGGGATTGGAAATCTTAAGAGGAAAAAAAAACAGAAGTTGCTGCATGTTTTATTCGAAATGCGACCAAAAATACGACGTTCGTACCCCAATGACGTTGTTTTACTTTGTAAAATGTATGCTAATATATTTAAAATGTATTGAATCTATAAGATGTATTGTTTGTTTGAATTTGCATTCGAAAATAATACATTTGATGTGATTTATACTTTCATCAATTCGTAGAATACATGAGGAAAAGAACTGTAATGATTAAGAAATTCGAACCCAAAATTTTGGCCTATTTCCATGTTCAGACACTTATGTGACAGAAAAACGCATATTTAAGGTAATGTCTATTTATTAGCAAAAATAAACAAAAATACTTTGAGCTAGATTGATGAAATTTGGCTTATTGAATGTACACATTATTCGTAGATTGAAGGAAATTCTCAGGAAGTTGGTGCTTCTGATTCACCGTGTACAAGTGAACGTAAGAATGATGAAGCGTGTAGAATTCATAGATAAAGTCATTGAATAGATTTTTGGATCCTACCTGTAGATCTGTATGAAATTTGGAAAATAATTCATCAAGGGGTTGGTTCTTCTCTTAATTTTTACTCCCTCATCATTGTATAGACCTAAATGCAATATGCCATGTATTTTCAGTTGTAGTTCTAAACGAAATATTAGTTTTATTACGTTGAAAAATTGACTTTTAAAACACATATTCAATTTTTAGATAACTGTGTATTAACTGCATACAATGAATTGATATCAAATCACAGAATTGATGGAACATAATATCTGTCACATATGAGAACAATACAATAACATAACTAAATAAATGGTATTAATAGAGAAAATAAGAAGTTATTTTCGTTCAAAACATAAATGCTGAGTTGTTTTAAATCTTATGAAGAATAAAATGAGATGTATAACTGTAACAGCTAAGTGATAGATTTTCAACATTCGTCTGCATATTTACGCATTGCATTAGTCAGAGTAAAACTACAAAATAGAAGACATTCATATTGTTACAAGTGGGTGAGCGCCGCGGAAGCACGCCAAAGTTGGCGACGTTTGACCAGGATCTTCACGTCAGCTGGGTTGGTTTGGTGAAAGAAATAGTCTGGTAGCTGCTGGATCCTAAGTGAAGTTGCCGCGTTGCTTCGTGTGCTTTTGGGCGCGCGCTCGTTCGGCTATATAAGGGATGGATAGCCGTAGCAAGTTCTCTCTCGGAAGAGAAGCTGCTCGCTGGGCTAGCGGATTGCTTTTCTCTGTCGTTATAAGTGAGCTGTGTTTACGTTTGCTGTTAACGTTGTGTTATTGAACTCGTTGTTGCCTACTGTTGCTGGGTTGTACGATAGCTGTTTTTGCAGTCTGTGTTTATTGAACGTAAGACTTTTATTTGCGCTGTCAGTGACTGCTAACTACTGAATTTTGTTTATCTGAAGTTTTACTTTATCGAGTCCTCCCAAGAGATTTAAAAATAATTTTAGACATAATATATATGAACTGAAAAGAGGGTGTAATTAAATGAACTAATTAAAATCGAAATGTATTAAGAAACTATTATGAAATATTTTTAATTGTAATTTTTTCTTAGGTTGTTCTAAAAAGCTTAAGTTATTCATTTGCAGAAATTTTGGAAGTAGCATTAACAATAATACTAAATAAAATCTGAAATTATTTGGAGTTTCCAAAATTTGTGAATTTATTAATTAAAGTTTTAAAATAATGATAAATATTTCGTCATAAAAATGCATTACACATTAAAATATTTGGATAGACATAGCCAAATACACAAACTTTTGATAGTCAAGATTAATCTGTTGATGCTGTTTGTCTTCTTATAATTTTGCTGTATTGTATTTTTCAACTCAATTCAGCAAGTGTATACATGTATATTACTATATAGGGACAAGTACAATTCCTAAAGAAGTGCTATACATTTCATAATTTCTATATAATTCATAAAGAAGTGTACAGTTTCAATGCCTTATAAACCAAGAACAATGTAAGATATTGTTTGTCACCAATTACAAAATTGAACGGTGTTATTTTAAGTTCTTCAAGAGATTAGCGCAGATTTCTTAAGTGGTGAAATGCGTTACTTTTGTAAATTCCACTGATCAAATTTACCCTATGGGAATCTCAAATTTGTGCATTGTGAATTTGTGATTCTAAATATGCCAAAAAGGCCATATCCCTAATATCCGTTGTGCTTGTGTATCCTTCTCACTAATTTGAAATGTCGTTTCTCGGTACCAAATTCAAAGTGCTGTTGTTTGTCAAAATCATTAAGATTCAGTAACGCCTGCACTTAAAACGAAAATAATTTCTAACTTCTTTCTCAAAATTCTATAGACGGTAGGCAGATAAATCTGCACTTTAAGAATCCCCACCTGCGGTGATTTTTCCGGAATTCATTTAATCATGACTTCTTTAGATACACTCAATCATCTTAGACTTATACGTTTGCACGAACAACCCATAGTGTTAGATATTTCTTGCCATTAATAGGTAGATTTTCTTATTAGGATTTCCTTTTGAAATTGAGATCGAAAATGCCATCGCACAGTTGTGGATTCAATTTCGCTAAATTGAAGAACACGAAAAGCTTTCTCCACTGTAAATGTCGCCATTTAGGCTAAATAGTCACGACACACATTCTACTGTTTTTGTGACTTTTGTCAAGGGCGAGACACAAACTTTAAGGGTACATCCAGCTTGCAATTTCCAATGGAGCTGCTTGTCTTTGACTGTTATTGTTTCAAAGAATCAGGAAAGTATATATTTATGAATTGCCTTGTACAAAGGCAGGTATATTGAAAAAAGCTTTGTAGATTTGGAACTTTGACACATGACACAGCCTTCAGAAAGCGCCCTTCCATGATAGCACTTCATTCTTCAACGGATGCAAGCAGGACGTTTGGGCTGGTGTCCTTGCGTAGGGTAGCGCATCTTCCCCGTGATCTGTCCTTCCCGGGTTGTTCTTCTGTGTTCTATCTGTAACGTGCGTGAATGTGCCCTTCCCCCCTGTAAAAAGGAGCTGTGCAAGTTAATGTGATGAGTGAGTAGCAAAAGTCGTAGTCTTCGCCCTAGATGGCACTACTACAATCAGGAGAAGCTGATTAGGCTTAAACTTCTGACTACCACAGCAAGCGTATCCATGACAAGTCCATAAGTACAAACAACAAAAGGATGTTTGGTTCATGACGTATTCAATATGCCTTAATCTCCACACATAAGGAAACTTTGATTGAATTCAATCTCAAAAGAGTAATTAATAATACATCTTTACTATTAAATTAATTTAAAGGCTTTTACAATCTGTAAAAAATAAAGTGGCATTGGGGCAAGGGAGAGAAGCAGGAAGGTGCAGAATCTTAAGATTTGGTGAAGGAGAACCAGAAAGTATAAACATTGGCAAAAAAAATTCTCACTGTTTATTGCTAAATATGATGAAGATCCGGGTAATATCTCGTGCTTCATTTAACATTACTTTACTAATGTTAAAAGTATCAATCAAATTGTAGTTTTTGTCTTCGTTACTTCATAGATAGTAAAATTCTCAATATATTATGATGAGTAGTTGCTAATCGTTTCAATCAATCTTATGGAGGGACCCTTTGCAGAATCTTGAAACACTGAATAGAAAAAACTAGAATATTGGTAAAATAATTCTTTGGAATTAAAATAAGGAATGCTACAATGGTCTAATTAATGAATATTTTATCAATACATAAATGAATTTATTCAAAGAGAAAGATATTTTTCTTTCCATGACTTAAAATTTTTATTTATAGATTGAAACTAAGATTATTACGATATTTGTTTTTAAAGATTGCCAAAGAATACAACTAAACCGTAAAATTATTCCGATCGGTTATTTAACAGTAAACAATACAAAAGGAGGGCGTTTTGCTGAACAAGGACGGCGTTAGATTAATATATTGTATCAAAGAATTCGAAGTCAGTATTACGTTTAACTTGCTTCAGCTTACTAACATAATCGCATTGTGGTAGGAAGGAAAGGCCTCGCTGACACTACAGATTTGTATTGAAATTCGAGGTTAAGAGTTTAAGAGACTTGCTATTTTACCTTTTCATATATGAAGTATAGGTATGAAAATTTCCAAATAGTATAACGAAGAAACATTAATGAATTCCCCCTTTTTTGAATTCTTGAGTGTAAAAATGTCTTTCTGCTTCTTTGAGATTAAGGCAAGTTGACGATACAATTAGATATGCATGTGAAATTCGTCATTTGCTTATGATGCTATAATGATAGATTTCAATTAAATTTTTATACTGAAATCTATATTTCCAGTCGTATGGACATCAATAAAATGACAAAAATCTAAAAAGAAATAAGATACAAAATATACGATTTTATCTTCTAAACTTTAGATTTATATCAAGATTTTAACAAAATGTGGACTATATGTGTCGCTCAATTCCATTGAGTACGAATTCTACTGTTATTTGTATTAATATGATTCGACTTCAGAGTTTGTTATAAAAAATATATCGCTGTGTCAAAATACTATTAGAATTGGCTAAGAGTGGTGAAGCTCAATTCACTTTCTCACCAAAAACAAAGAAAAATATAACCGTTTTGTGAAAACCGATTGCTTTAAAAATCTAAGGTTTCATTCTGAACTACAAAACTTCAATCTTAAAACTCAATTTATTAAAACTGTAGGTTCGAATTTAATTTAATACCAATATTCATTACATTCTATAACAAATACTAAGACTTAGACAGCAGTTTTATACAAGAAAAAGTTTTGCTTCGTTTAAATTTGATTGTCAAACTATGAAATACAATTTATATACACATAGCTAATTGGGTTCATTTAGAAGATATACTAATTTCTAAACCAATATGCACTTGCAAATGAAAGAAAGACTTAATTGAGTTTTGTTAATTAATATAAAAACTATGTCTATCGATCAAATGAAAATGCTTTTCAGATATATTTTGTATAGTAACTTTAACAAAAAAAAGTCAGTTTTATTAAGAATTTTAAAAATATTTGTATAGTAAAAAGGCTTACAGTATCTGTATTAATAGAAGTCGCTTTTATTATTAAATATAATTGCTCATTTATGCGATTAAAAGATTTCTATGTGTAGAAAAGTGTGAAGAAAAAGCTTTTGACTTCATTTACATATTGAAGCACGACTACTTCCAAACTGACTGAGAAGCAAAGAGAAAAAAAGAAATGCAAAATTAAACATGAACTCTTAATATTAAAAATGGCAGTAAACATTTATTCTTACAGCAAGTATGAACAAATGCATGATAAAAGAACAAATAAAAGCTCGAAAACACAAAATAACACATGACGAGTATTCTTCCAAATAAGCAGGAACACATTTCATACCATATGAAAATGAGGCGTCTTGTGCTTTAGCGCTTTTATTCCTAAATTCCATTTTTTGGTGGCCACCCTCACTATTGGAGGTCTCTGGTAATGATATTTTCCTGTAAAAGATGCAGTTCTCTTATTAAAATTATAAAATGCTCAAAAATAAAATGCAATGCTTTTATATTAAATAAAAATTTAAAGGATCTATATTAGTATTCTAAAAAGTAATTTAAATTTGAAGTGAAGGTTACAGTATCAATGCATAATCATTCAAACAACTTTCATAAGCAAACATAATATCCTAATTTTAAGCGGAATTTTTTTTATCAAATTCAAAATTCAAAATTTTCATTCAAAATTTTCAAGCTCCCAAAAATATTGTTCACCATGCTATTATTTTCTTATTGCACGGCTCGCGTTTTTATACACTTGCTTTGATAATACCGAGTCAATATATGTATACATCAGTACTTTATTTTTCTATTATTTAAGATCGTACGTCTCAAAAATAGTGTATCTCTTTTGTACATGGGTTTACAGCTCATTGGGGTCGCAGGCCCACCATCTGCAAGGCTTGGTCTTTAGTACTACTATTGTTTGCGTAGTGAATTACGATATGCACCATTTTAATTATAACTAAAGTCAATTTATTGTTATTGCTTAAAAGTTAATAAAGGGGGGAAAAAGAGCCAAATAAGGATGGGTATTGAGGAGAGGGTTTATTTACGTTTGGGTGAGGGTGACTCAACTAGAGATTAAGAGAGCATCTTGGCCTGCGGTTGACTTGTCCTCCACATCGTAGAGCGGCAAGATTGTCAGCAGGGGATTTTCGATGCTAATGATATTGCCATAGAAGTTTTTGGCAAGTTTCAACATGAAATCTTTTATCGTGATGGGGGGATATCAAAAATAGTGTATAATTTCAGAAAAGAAAAGAGCGAAAGTTTATACATTTGTAAACAAAATTTATAATTAAAAATTATAACTATTTCTGATTTAATATTTACGGATATGTGTATTTTCTTTAAACTGCTTGAGGTAAAGAAAAAGGATTATTGTGAAGAATATGAATCAAATCAACAAATACAATTATTATACGATTTCTCAGTAAAAAATCGAGAATCTCTTTATAATTTTTTTAAAAAAAATCTTTCATTACGAAAAAGATGAATTATAAAAGCATTTAAAGAGTATTAAAATATTCTATGTAAAAACAAGCAATTTTACTCACATTCATTGTATTTTTAATAAAATTTGTGAATTCTTTAATATCGATATCCATTTAGGAATTAAATCAATATCAAACCCACGTGCTATTGCAGTTGTATTATAAAACAAAAAGATTTAAAGAAATCAAATGCATTTTATAATTCAATAATTCTTCAAAATATATATATTTTGCTATATTTCATTATTCTTTATTTAAATTTTTTTGAAATTCGTTTTTTAATTAAGAATTTTAGAAAGATCGAATGTTTTATTCATTTAATTACCAAAATATCAAATCCATTAACCATACCCACATAAAGTTAATCAATTAGTTGATAAATCTTCTAAATTAGTAAAGCATATTACCAAAGTAAACACTGATATTCAAATGACGGAGTATACTGAGAGAATAATTGAATATCATTCAGGAAAAAAAATATTTTAATTAGATTTTCCTGAAGTGAAACTTCAGAATTATGCATCCCGTGTGGAGACTCGTCCTCACAATACCAAATTAAAAAAATAGAATAAGACCATGCACTAAGATAGGTGAATCTAGCAGTAATGAAGAGTACACTACTTTATATTTCCTATTCTGATGATTATCCATTTTATAATGGTTCATTGTTATCACATAGAAAAATTCAAAATTTGTAATTGGTAAATATTCTTTAGTCTGCTAACAATATCCTAAACACAATTTCAATACATATAATTAATCGACTCCATTCTCAAAACACAAACGGAAATAGAGTCTTTTCGTTTCGCTTCATATTAAAGCCTGTCTGCCAGGCAATAGGAAAAAAAGCGTACTGTTTATACACACGTCCCGAGGGAGGGAACACGCGTCCCGAGGGAAAGAGGGAAGATATTATTTGAAGGACGAAATTGACGCCTCATAATTTTTCGGCTCCTTTTTAGTGTGGTGCATTCTTTCAATGATACATAAAGATGAATACGGTTACTTTGATGTACTCGCCTGTTTTTAGGATAAAAAGATTATTCCATTTTTCCTTATGGTAAGAGTTTTGCAACCTTCGAGACTTCCAACAATCCTCGAGCTGCTTCGAAAGTTGCTGCACTTCGCTTCTACATCTGAAGATTCCCCTAAATGGTTAAAATATCAAGTTATTGAACCGACAGATGACTAGAGAGATCCGAAATGATATCGGATCCGATATTTAATGGTATCAGATAGGAAATCCTAAAAATTCCTCAATAAATCTAATAAAAATTTATAGATAACTTATTATAGCTTACATACTTTTTCGTCTTGGTAAAGATATTCAAGTCTGCTTAAAATTCATTTCTTAAAGTTGAATTTAAGTGGCTGTATATAAAAATATATTTAAATATTCCAAATCGTTTTCTTGTGATGTAAGTGGGTATTTAGGAGAATATGATCGTTGTAATATTCATGTAATCTTTATTTAAAAAGTTGGATTATAAACATTTTTATTAAATACGACTACTCGTGACTAAAGCATAAAATATATTCCACACGTATAAAACATAAAATTTTAATCTTTTCAGAAATATATTTATTGTCTGAAACAAAAAGTTGTTTTATTATGTTATTTGAATTCCTTCGAATGTAAAACTGAAATTTGATTAATCAGAGAAAGTGTTACTGAATAATTGCATCATTTACTGCTCAAATAGTTTTAAAAAATACTCTATAATGATCATTAAAGTGCAATTCTGAATGATTTCGTTTTCTGAACACATTTTTAAAGAACCTGTTCGGTTTCAGCAAAAACTTTTTTCAGCTAAATTTTGATCAATTTCGCTTCAATTAAAATTTTACAGCCGATGCAAATTTAGAGAGACATTTAGTGCGTAGAACAATATTACTTTATGAATTGCTTGTTAGTCATTTTTTAAAATTTGAAACAAAACTTTATGAAATTAAATATTCAAGTTTTAAAACAACTTACAGGATCTTTAAGAAATACTTCGCACAAAAACTAAGTGGCTTAAGGTATATAATTCGAAATATATACATATGGAGGGAATTCATACAGTTGAAAAGTGCATCCAGAAAAACGCCACCGTTGTTATCAGCATAAAACGTGTGCCTCTGTAAAAAATTAAATTCTCCTATTAAAACTAGTTTCATAATATTTAAAAACAAATGCTAAACTCACACCATATATAAAATTTTTGAAGGCGTGTTTTATTTATACTTGAATTCGAGGAAATTTTTGCAATGCGTAATATTTCAAATACAATGCATATGCAGGTATCATATCTACAAATAACTTAAAGTGAAATAGTGTTCGAGAAATTCCTGATCACAATTAAAAATTTCCAAGTAATGTTTTTTATTCCTTCACATCATGCATTTTTACAGGTGCTTTGCAAGGAAATTAAATATTTTTGAATACATTTTTTTGTAAAAAAACAAGTTAAAGTTTCAAAGAGTATATGAACAAAAAGGATTTGAAAAATAGCAATAGGTATTACTAATAAAATTTAAAATAATTGTTAAAATCTATTTTTCTACTGAAATTTCCCTAGAAAGGGTTTTTAACAAATATTTATCGATGGATATATTTTTTCTAAATTAAAAACTAAAATACAAAAATAATTGAACAAAAAACTTTGAATGTTCTTCAAACGCAATCAAAATAAGGCAAAATTAAAAAAAAATATCTTCATTTGAATCACAACTCCTATCTCTAAGATTTCTTTAATCGTATGGCGAAAAACACAGAATTTTGAAGAGTTCCAATCAAAGATTTAATTAAGGGGAAAATTCAGTTTTCATAATTATTCTTAATTTCCAGTAAAATTGAAAATATATTTTTTGTAGTATAATTTGATTTTCGATTTACTATTCGCTTATATTTATGTTGCAATCGGTTCATTTTTTCATCAAAAAAATATGTTAGAAGTATGGCAAAAGTGGCAATAATTTTTTTAAATTAATTTTATAAAAGTACTACTTAAATGTACTTTAAGTCTTTTAAGATTTTAATACCATATTTTAATTGGTTCTTCCTTTTAATTTGTCATTTTACGCCAAAATCATTCATTATCTACCATATTATGAAATTCAATAACCAAAGACAAAAGATCCGTCAGTTGATAATTCACATTTATTAAAACATACTATTAACACCAGATAACTTGCGTCTAAACAATATAAAATATCAGGAAGATCATATCGGTGAGATCTATTACATTTTAAGCATAAATAAATCCGCTTGGTCAAGCTCAATTTACGATAATCTATTACAAAATTTCAAAAATTCCTTTGTTGCCTCCGATTATAAATTTCTCTCAAACTTGACGGGTTTATTTGCATTTTTGAAATTTTGTAATAGATTATCATAAATTGAGCCTGGCCCAAGCTGATCAAATAAACCCGTCAGGTTTGAGAGAAATTTATAATCGGAGGCAACAAAGGACAATGTAATAGTCTGATACCGATTTCATCGCATGTGTTAATTTAGCATAACAGTAAAAATAGAAAACTAATGACAACACAGAATATTACATTAATGACAGATACTTTCGTTCCGAGGCGGGGGAGTAGTTAATAAAAATAGAAAATTAATGACAAAATGAATAAGAACAAGGAATCGCAAAAAAGGTACTCCCACAAAGTCACCATTCAAAAATTAATCCCAATACGGGATATAAGGAAATAAATTCTGTACCTTGTGCTTCAAAAAGTTCTGTATCAATACAAAAGTTATCCTCTCTATATCCTTTATTACTGAAAAGTAAATTGTCATAACAGTTAATGAAAAGTCAATTCTTGCCAGACTCATCCTCGCAAATCCAAGATTTAAAAAATAGAATAAGACAGTGAATGACTTAATTTCACAGTAATGAAATGTGCACTGCAATTTATATCTCGTATTCTAGTGATTATCCATTATAAAATTTTTAACTGTCATCACACAGAAAACCTGAAGAGGCGTAGTTGGTAAATAATGCGCTTTCGTTTGCTAACAATATCTAGAACACAACTTGAATGCATGTACTTGTCCGTCTCCATACTTAGAACACAAATGGAAATCAAAGGTGTTCATGTCGCTTCAAACTAGAGCCAGATCACCAGACGATAGAAAGAGGCCCTAATTGACAAAACACATGTTCCGAGGGAGGGGGGTGAAATTATTTGAAGGACGAAATTGACGCCTCATACATTTTTGGTTCCTTTCTTTAAGTGGAATGCATTCTTTCATCGATAAATATTAAAATAAATAATGTTATTTTGAATTACTCGCCTATTTTTTTAAGTTAA
Source organism: Argiope argentata (assembly GCA_026289955.1). NCBI lineage: Eukaryota > Metazoa > Arthropoda > Arachnida > Araneae > Araneidae > Argiope > Argiope argentata. Next base: position 135,613 of record JAOUZG010051955.1, on the reverse strand, counting down.
AAATGCTTATTCAATTTTTGCTTTTTTTGAGACTCTAGCAGACCTCGAGAATTCCAACAACCCTAGAGCTGCTTCCAACGTTGCTGCATCTTGATTCTTCATCTGAAGATCCTCCTAGATGGTTAAAATATCAAATTATTGAACTGACATACGATTAGACAGATCTGATATTTAATGGTATCAAATAATATATCCTGATAATTTCCCAACAAATCAGATAAAATTTTTATAGTTAACAATCACAGCTTGCATCTTTTTTCATCATTGTAAAGTACAAGTCTGCTTAAATTTTCTTAGTTATTGTTTATTTTCAGGTAGCTATATATAAAAATATATATTAACATTTTAAATCGTTTTCTTGTGATGTAATTGGATATTTAGGAGAATATGATCGTTGCATTATTTATACAACCTTCATTACAAAAGGGGGATTATAAACATTAAATATGACTCCTCATGACAAAAGCGTAAAATACACAAGATATGTATTAAACAAAAGTTTTGTTTCAGAAAGACCTTTATTGTCTGAAACAAAAACTAATCACATTTAAATTCTTTCGGATGTGAAACTGAAGTTTATGATGAATCAGAGCAAGTATTGTTTAATAATTGCATAATTTACTACATGCATAATTAAAATAAAAACACTATAATGAATATAAAACTGCAATTCCTAAGGAATCAATTTACTTAACACATATTTTTAAGGAACTAGCTCGCTTTCAGCAAAAATGTTTTTTTCCCAGCTAAATTTTAATTTCGAATCTAAATTTTTTTACTGCGGCTGACAGAAAATTCGAGAAGCATCAAGTGCATAGTACAATATTCTCTTATGAAATTCTTGTTAGTTGTTATATTTTTAAATTTGACATAGATATTTATGACATTACATTAAGCATTTAAATTTTACAGGTGATTACAGAATCTATGAGATATATCGAACAAAGAACAAAGCGACTTAAGGCGTCTTTAATAGTAAAACAAATACGACTTCTACAATTTGAAGAAATAACATATGTAACTGATGAAGATATGATGCAAAATTACTTAAATTAACAATTGAAATCAAAATTTTTGCGAATATTATAGATAATATAACCTTATCACAAAAAATGGAATATTTTGAAGCCTAAAACATTTTATATCAAAAAAGAACTTTAATGGGAAATATGAACTTCCTCTATGTACAATTTTTGGTACTTTAAAACAAATTTTATATTTCAAGTTCAATTAAAGTCTTAAAAACTTACATTTGCTTCTCTCTCATGACTTAGACGCTTTCTATTTCCAGGTGGCGCTGAAAAAACAATGACATTAAGCGAATTCTGTTTGATAAAATCATTTCGATTTCAATGCAAGAAAGTAAAAATAAGATATCCTTAAGAAATACTAAGGTCTCTGATATACCCAAGTTATTTAGAAAATCTCAAAAATCAAATTTAGTTTTTACTTCAATGTTATCACATTTGCATTCAAAATGTAAACAAAATTTAGTTTTGCATTAAAACACACTTAGTTAAAGTTAAATATTTTACTAATAACTTTTAGCATACATTTTAAATTTCAAAATATATTTTTGCAATTTAAACGTCTAAGATAGATTTAGTAAAAATTATATAAATTCATTTCCCCAGCTCTTGTATTATAAGATATGAGGGCATTTTCTTATAATAGTTTATAAAATAGAATTTCTAATAAGTAGGTATAAAAATAGTACATACAAATCATTATGGAATAAATATTTTATTAAGATATCTAAATTCCTTTCTCAAAGACAGAAAAGGACGTTGTTATTTGAATAATTTCTTCGCCCTTCAGTTAGATAAAAATATTTTTATTTTAGTTTTTAATTTGGAAAATCTTATCTAATTAAATTTAGCTGCTCAAGATGCTAGCACAAACGATATATTTATGAATTTATCAATTAATCTCAAATCATGCAAGGACAAAAAAATCAGAATTTGAATTGGATTAGATTTACAATTGGAAAAACATTAACCCACAGAAATACTGCAGTTTTTAGTTAAGAATATTATTGCAATTATATTATACGTATATATAAATATTGAGTATCAAGTATAGTATTCAAAATTCAATTAAAAAAGGAGAAATCGAAAATACTTACGCAAGTAGTCTTTAGAATTTTTATGCAGCTATGCTTACACATAGCTGTCATAAATCGATGCTTACTTTCAGCAAAAATTTTTAAATCCTTTTTTTTTGAATATTTCGTCCTTTTAAGGCATCCCAAGTCTTAAAAAACAAATGAAATTTATTAGAAAATATGCTAATTCAGATGAAATAAAAAGTCACTGACACGTAATGAAATTATTTCTCTCAGATTTGAAAATATCTATAATTACTCCTTCAACAGCAGACGAAATTTTTTTAAAGTTTTGGTAAATGAAATTAAACGCTAAAAATATTCGTAACTAAACATTTTTTCTATAATTATCAAAATGAGATTTTACGTTATTAACTTGACAAAATTGCACTTTCAAAATTTAGATTTAATGTAATTAATATGTCTACAAATTTTGAGAATAGATTGAAAATATATTGCATTATGAAATCAAAATTCTATTTTTACCAACATAAGATTTTAGATAATTTTTAATAGAAAGGATTTACCTAAATATTATTTGACAATGGAAATGCGGATTACATTAAGAGTCGCTTACTAAAATTAATAATAAGCAACAATCAAACAATTTACACATAAATCAATTAATACACAATTTCAATTTTTTTATATCTACTGGAGAAATGAAAACTACATTTTAATGAACTTCCTCTTCCTCCTATACAAAAGAGTTCTTGGGCTGCCAGAACTTTCTAGTCTGCCCTCCTCCCTTTTGAAAAAAGCTCATCGAAGGTTAGAAGTCTTCTCCAAAGATGGAAGAAAATCTATTAACTTTAGATAATCTGATAAACCTAATATTGTTTTAACTTTAATGTCAACCCATTTGTGTTCAATATAAACAAGATTTAGTTTTACATCAAAGACAATAGTAACATATTTAGCTTTAGATAATTTCTCTTTTCCTAAGTAAATAAAATATTAAATACTCAACCGAGTTTTTATAAATCAAATGAAAATATCGCTATTTTCGTTCTGACGATTTTAACACAGCTAAACTAACTTAGTTGCACGAGTTGTTTGCTTTTAGAAGAGTTCTTATTTTCAGGCATTTGTCTTCCCTTCAAAGCATTCCAAAACTTAAAATAATGGTTTTTGAAAAAGGTCAAAAAAATCTCATGCAAAGATATTTCTTTCATATCTGTTTGCAATCATCAAAAAATAGAAAATTCATCACAAAATCGATTTTAGTAGATTTTAATACAAATAAAATAAGGCAATTTATTTTTACCCAAGTTCGATTCCTGTAGATTTGTGCATGTAAAGAAATCTAATTTTCCATGCACATATTCTCTACATAGGAATTGGGAATGCATTTGTAACTTTCATTAAAGAAAAAAAAATGACACGTTCCATTAATATCTTAACCCAAATCGCTTTTTATAAAATTAAGTTTCAAACCCAACTGTCAAAAAAATCTACTCAACATAAGATTTGCTTAAAAATTCCAGATAAATACCAAATTAATATTTCTGCAAAATCACAAAACTAGTACAGAAATGAATGAGTTATTAATCTTTTCAATATCAAGTTTTTAAAATCCTGAAATGAAAATGTGAAGTATTCGTAAAAATGATCGAAATTTCTTTGACGATAAATATGTTAAATTAGCGAAAATGTATTTAAAGAGTTTTAAATTATGAGAAATAAAATATGGAAATTACAAACACATGGGTAAATAACAATGACATTGAAACGAAGCAATAAGCTCCCCATAGCCGAATGTACTTGCGTATTAAACCGTCTATGCCAACGACTTAGTAACTCTTTGGCGACGAACTTAAATTTGGCGCCAATGAAGCAAACAAAGTGGAGGACGACAGTTAAGGTTTGAACAATTTTTTAAAAATAATGTCGGGTATTTTTTGCCATTAAAGGCATTTTTGCAACTTATTAATGTCGCGTTCAAATGTGATGATAAAGACCGACGGTCTAATGCGTCACTACCTCGAATGGTCATACTGGTCTCGTAATCAGGAGATCGTGAGTTTGAATCCCACTATCGACAATAAGATTTAAATTTTATGTAAATATTTTAATTCCTTAATTTATGTTCACCTTTATTTGTGTTCCAAAAGGTTCTGGTACACGAGAAGGTTCTGTTCCTTTCTTTACTTACCAGACAAGCGATCTGGACTTTTCCTTACTGGTATAGAAGTCGAAGAACTCGGTTACGGTGTTCCGAGTTGCACAGAACTTGGGTCTGTACTTCGCACTTTGAGCTCCACACTAAAGCAACCATGAGACAATATTTCGCGAATTTCTGCATCTATTTTATTTTCTAACCTTATTCTATATTTCTAAATATATAAGATGCTGTTTCATTAGTGTAATTAATAAACATCCAAGATAGAACGAAACATCCAACTAAAATTCGTTGCCAAAGTTTAGCATATATATAAATTTAAGAATCAAACATCTTATAATCAAATTACATGCAACAAACGAATCTAATCCAACTCAGGAAACGAGAACAAATAAATGAATAACTAAAACTAATGAATAAATTCACATTTACTCACTAACAAAATTAAAGCTTTCTTGTCAGATACCAAAGGAAAATTCTGCACATAACAAGAAATTTCTTTTAAAATCGTAATTAGAAGCAACTGATTGAAATCCAATTTTCAATTATTCATCTAGTTAATTCAATATCAAAGTTTCTGAAGTAATTGTATGCAATGAAGAATTTGTAATCCACGAACGATGTAGATACCAGTACTGCATCTTATTTCAGTTCCTCTAAAGAAAAAGTGCCCGCTTTTTTTTTCAATTGTTATTTCAGAATACTTCAGATCCCGGCACACCATTTAGGTAGTACGCGGAAAGTCATCTTTGTATATTAAAAAGAGAGAGAGAGGAAAAACGGGTCAACTTCTTCTCCTTGGGGTTCCAATCCTCTGTGCCTTTCCCTTTAAAAAAATTTTCTTCATGCACATGGAACTGGCGCGCGTTCGCTCGGTCGAAGTCCCAAATTAGCTTCTAAATTAAGATTTTTTTTACCTCCATCTTCGAAAAACTAGTGCTCATTCTCCGAAGACAACTGAAATCTGTGTTCTAAGAGGAAGTATGTTCCTCTCGTATTTTAAATCACATCATTAAATAAGATAGAACTGTGCAGAAAGTAATTTAAATTAATATAAATCCAGGAGTACCATTCCGTATTCCCAATAATAAATAAAATAAATCTACTTAAGATCCTAATGTCATGGTCAAAGTTTTATCTCTTATATAAATTTGAACACCAAAATAATTGTAAAAAGGGAAATGCCCCTTAAAATGATCCAACATACGATTCTAGAAGCACGATATGTTTTCATTTTTTTAGACGGAAATATAAAAGCGTTCTTACCACACTCCAAAAGGAAATACTGTACATCACAAGAAACTCAATTCCTTCAAAATGGTACATTAGAATATTTTTATAGGTATCAAGCATGAACAGATATTTAACATTAATTCAGGGAATCCAGTGCCCAAGTTTTTTATACTCAGCAAATGGTGCACATTCCATCGATAAATCTTATCCGTTCATTTCAATTCCTCCAAAGGTTAAAATACCTAATTCTTTAATTTATTTTTATTTAGTTTGGATCATTTAAGAGTAATTTAGTTCTTGGTTCTTTAGTTCTTCTCTTAAAGGGACGTAGGAAGAGGTGGGGGTCAACTTAGCCTTCATGGTAAAACCGCGAGTACAGGGATCCTTTATATGGAAGTTGGACCCTGTATTAGAGAGACTGAGAAGAGTTGACTTCACCGAAATCGAAACATCATCTCATTGGCGTGATGCTAGATGTCTAAGAGGAATGATTTTGCTATCTCTGGAGCTTACTTCGTTATTTGATCATGGTTCAAAATTTACAGATATTTCCGAAATGGTCTTTGCTAAAAAAAATGGGTTCAAAGTGCAACAAAATTAAATGAAGTATGAAAATAAAAGAATGTGAAAGACTTCTGGACTAAATCTGAAGGCAAGATATTTAATTCCCAGTAAAGATTCGATATTCTAGAAATTTCTATTTTCATCAAAAATTGTTTCACTTATTCTGGGGATTTGAATCTTGAGAGAAAAAAAAGAAAGCTGTTGGCCATTTTATTCTAAATCTGACCCAAAATACGACTTTCTTACTCTAATGATTCTATTTTACTTTGTAAAAATATTCTATTTCAGATAAATTGAACCTATAAGATGGATTGTTTAATTGTTTGAAATTGATTCAAAAATAATACATTTGATATGCTTTATACTTTCCCCAATATGAAGAATACATGGGTAAAATAAATGTAATGAGTAAAAAATCAAAATCTTGGAATTTCAGTCATCTTTGTTTCATAAATATGCGTATTCATCGTTATGTCTATTTGTCAACATAATTGCACAAAAATACTTTGAGCTAGATTGATGAAATTTGGCTTATGGATTGTACACACTATTCGTAGATTTCTATTGAATATTGAAGGATATTCTCATGAAGATGGTGTTTCTGATTCACAATGTACAAGTGAACGTAAGAATGATGAAGCGTATAGGAGCACATAGATAAATTTAATATATAGACTTTTATATTCTAACTGTAGATCTGTATCAAAATTGGAAATTAATTCATCAAGGGGTTGATCTTCTGTCATTTCTTTTCTTTTCCATCATTGTATAAAAATTTATTTATGATTGAAAATTGATATTTTATTTGTTTGCCATGTAGTTCTGAATGAAATATTAGTTTTAGTACGTTGACAAATCGACTTTTAAAATACATATTTAATTTTTAGGTAACTGTGTAAAAACTGCATACAAGAGATTAACCGCCAATCACAGAATTGATGGAACTTAATATCAGTCGCATATAAGCACATTGCAATAACATAACTAAATAATTGGCATTAATAGAGAAAATAAGGAACTTGAATTTTGTTCAAAACATGAATGCTGATTTTTTTTATCTTATACAGAATAAAAGAGGATATTTATTTGTAAAAGCTAAATGATAAATCTTTTATTAAAGTTTCAAAATAATGAAAAGTTTTGCAACAGAAAAATGCTCTGTTCATTAAATTATTTGGAAAACAAAACCGTTTAAACCCCAAACTTTTTATCGTAAAGAAAAATCTTCTGGTGCTTTTTGCATGCTTATACTTCCGTTGGATTGCACAGTAATTGGATTTTCCTACTTAATTAAGCGAGTGTATAAATGTATATTTATCTACTGGGTCAAGTAAAATTCTTAAAGAAGTACTTTAAAATTCAATGTTATATGATTCATAAAGAAGTATACAGTTTGAAGGATTTATAAACCAAGAACAATGTAAGGCATTGTTTGTCTTATATTGCTTACAAAATTGAACGGAGTTATTTTAAGTTTTGTAAGTAAAATATCCCAGATGTTCTATGTATGACCACTTAAAGGATCAAGCACTTTCTGTAAATTCCACTGATCCAATTTACCTTATGGGAATCTCGACTGTGTGCATTGTGAATTTGTGGTTCTAAATATCCCAAAAGAGAACGAAGTGCTTGTGTACCTTCCCACTGATTTGAAATGTGGTTTCTCGGTATCAAATTCAAAGTGCTGTTTTTTGACAAACTCCTCGAGATATTGCAACACCTGCACTTAATATAAAAACAATTTCAGCTTTTTTTTCCTCAAAACTCTCCCAGACGGTAAGCAAAGAAACCTGCACTTCAAGATCCACCCATCTGCGTTGATTTTTCCTGGCTTTATTGAATGGCGACTTCTTGCGGCATAGTCAGTTGTCTAAAACTTATATGTTTGCACAAACAGCCAATAGTTTTAAATGTATCATGCCATTCAAAGATAGATTTTCTTATTGAAACTAATTTTTCGAATTCTGATCTAAAATGACATTGCATAGCAGTTGTGGATTTCATTTCAATAAATTAAAGAACACGAAAAGTTTCTCCACAGCAGATGTCGCCATTTCGACTGAGTAGTCACGACAGGTACTCTACTACTTTTGTGACTTTAGTCAAGGGCGATACACTAACTTTAAGAGTAAATCTACACTATCATTCTCTGAGAAGGTGCATATTTTTGACGGTTAGTGTTTTTCAGCATCTAGAAAGTACATACTTATTTATGAAATACCTTCTATAGAGACATGTAGATTGGTAAATGCTTCGTAGTTTTGAATCGTGAACAAATGACCAACCATTCATAAAGCAGCCTTCCTTGACTACAAAACAAGACTACAAACTTGACTGCAAACAAACTACAACAAAACAAGATACGCTGATAAGACTTAAATCTCTGACTACCTCAGCGAGTTTGGCCATGGCAAGCGCCCTGAGTAAGAACAGCAACAAAAGGATGTTTGGTTCATATGTATTCAATAATGCCTTAATCTCTACACATAAGGAAACTTTAAATTCGATCTCAAAAGAGTAATTAACAATACATTACTATTAAATTAATTAAAAGGCTTATCCAATTGGAAGAATAACAAGTGGCGTTAGGGAAAGAGAGAGAAGCCAGAAGGTGCAGACTCTTAAGCTTTAGTGAAGGAGAATCAGAAAGTAAAAACATTGGCAAAAAAGTTTTATCACTGTTTATTACTAAATATGGTGAAGTTTCAGGAAATATCTTGAGCTACATTTACCATTTCTAAACAAATGTTCAAAATAAGAATCAAATTATGTTTTTGTCTTCGTTACTCCATGCATAGTAAAGTTCATTGTATATTATGATGAGTAGTTGTTAATTGCTTCAATCCATCTTATGGAGGGACCCTTTACAGAATCTTGAATCGCCAAATAGAACCAACTCAACTCGGATGTGGGTAAAATAATTCTCAGAAATAAAAATAAGGAATGCTATAGTTGTCTAATATGTAATGAATATCGTATCAATAGATAAATAAATTTACTCAAAGCGGAATAGATTTTACTTTTCATGATTTAAAATTTCTATTAAATGATTAATGCACAGATTATTATGATATTTGTTATCAAAAATTATATTCAATTCAAGAAATTCAATTATATTTGATTTCAAAAATTATATTCAATTTCAAGAAATAATTATATTCAATCAGTATTTTCTTTAATTTGTTTCAGCTTAGTAAATAATTAAAGTACTGTAGGTTGGAAAAACTTGCATGATAATAGAAACTTAAAACTGAGGTTTAAAATTTGGAGGACTAAAGTTTTTATTTTGCTTTTTTATTTATGAAGTATAGATATATAAAATTTCCCTATCGTCAAAAATAATCATAGACTAACAAAGATGCATAAGGAATTCGCACTTTTTGAAACTACTGAGTGTTAAAAAAATGTCTATTCCTGCATCTTTAAGAATACGATAATTTTAAAATACAATTAGATATGTACATGAATTTCGGCATACGCTTATGATGCTATAATGATAGATTTCGATCAAATTTTCAAAATTGAAATCTATATTTCCAATCGTATGCATATCAATAACATGGCACAAAAATTTAAAAATTAGGAAGAAGCAAAATTAATATACGATTTTATGTTCTGAACTTTAGATTTATACCAAGTTTTTTTTACGGACAAAATTCATTAAAATGTTGACTGCTGCTGATTCGCCTATTCCCTTGAGTACGAATACTGTAGCTTAAAACCACTGTTAGTTGGATTAATAAAAATTAACTTCAGAGCTTGTTATCAAAAATATATTGGTGTGTCAAATTTTGATTGGAATAGGGAAAGGCAAGTGGAATCCAATATGCCTTCCTCTTTTACTGTAAAAAACCACAAAGAAAAAAATAGCCATTTTGTGAAAGTTAATTTCTGTGAAAACCGTAGGTTTCTTCTGAACTTAAAATCTTTATTTCTTAAAAACTAAAATTTTGCTAAATATGTAGGTTTTGCTCTAAATTAATACCATTATTCATAACATTATATAACAAACATTAAGACTGACGCCAATAACACATGAAAAACGAAATTTTTCTTCATTTCAATAAGAATGTCTGAACTCCAAACCTTCAATCTTGAAAACCAAACTTTTGCTAAATCTGTAGGTTTTGCTCCGATTTAATCACAGTATTTGTTATATAAGATTATGAATATCAAGACTGTGAACCAGCATGACACAAGGAAAAAGAAATCTTTCTTCATTTGAATGAAAATGTTAAACTGCGAAGTATATATATTAATTTTATGCACAAAGTATCTATTCTAAATGAAGCCCATTAGCTAATTTCTAAACCAATATCTACTTGAAATTGGAAAAATGATTTAAATCAAATCAGAGTTTTATTTTTAATCTATCAATCATATAAAAATGTTTTTCAAATATGTTTTAATAGTATCATTCTCAACAATTAAAGTCTCCTTTTTACTGCAACTGTCACTTTGATACTCTTCTTATCATTAATTTTTACGATTTCTTCTACGGCCTGAGTGAAATTAGGCCAATCAATCGGCGATAAATGTCCGACCCAATGTTATGTAACCATTAAATGATTTTATTTATAGAGTATTGTATTATTTGTATTTGGAAAGTAAAAAGGCTTAGAATATTAGTACAACTTGTTTTTGTTATCGAATTTAATTGTTAATTTGTGATTAAAAGATTTCTACGAATTTCGTCGATTTCCTTAAAGTCAATAAAGTCTAAGTGTAATTAAAAAGCATTGTAAATTTGCATACATTTTGAAGTATGACTGAAAAGTAGAAGAAAAAGAATGCAGATAGTATAAACATCAATTTTTAAGATTAAAAAATATTTATTTTTACAATAAGTAGTCTGAGTAAATACATGATAAAATAATAGAACAAAGAAAATCATGATACAAAAATACACTAAAGAAGAAATGACAAGTGATCTTTCAAATAAACAGCAACACCTTTCATATTATGTACGAAACAATGCGTCGTATGCTTGGTGTTATATCAATACCTTCGTTTGATTGGCGTACATAATCTTCGCTAGAGGTCTTCGATGGAGACAGGTGCCTGTAAAAGATGCAGTTCTCTTGTTAAAATTACAACCATGAGAAATTTTGTTAGTTTTAAATTTTCAAAATTAAATGCTGTGCATTTATATTATATAATAAGAATTTTTAAAAAAATTACTTTCTAAAAGAGATTCCAAAAGATTAAAAAAGAAAAAATTCTCAAAAAGGTTAAAACAGTATTCTAAAATAAAGTATATAAATTTAATGTGAAGTTTGCAGCCTTTATGGCAATTTCATAAGTTAATTTTCATAAGATGGCAAACGATCTGGAAATTTTACTAAGCGGAAACTATTCTTTAAAAAACCATTCAAAACTCTTTAGTTCCCAAGAGGCTTTTTACCATAGTAAATTTTATTATTTCATGTCCTGATTTTTTTATGTATTTGCTTTTTGACAATGCTGTATATATATCAAAGGCAAGTATGTATTCAGGACAAATCAATTTCAAGACCTTTTGCAGTTTCATTTAAAATAAAAATCTTCGATTTTTTTTAAAAAAAATCAAATATTGCATTTTGAAATACTATTAATACAAGCATTTTTTCAACTTACTATTTTAATATATTTCATTATCCTTCGTTCTAATTTTCATGCGATGTTTTAGATAATCTTTTTGTTCAAATATCTTATAAGATATTTCTTTATTCATTAATAATCTCTGTAATATATATAATATATATTATATATCCAAGTAAAAAATAATTCCAAACAAATCCAAGTAAAGATAAAACAATAAATGCAAGAAAAAGCAGAGGAATATTCAATAAATTATTATATTTCATTCTATGCCCCTTGCAATAGAGACTGATTAGCAAGAAAATACCCTCCTACCATGTAGTTAATTACAATATAATTAAAATTAAAATGGGGGGACATGCAACGGTCCAGTTGCATGTTTTGTCTCCTAACGATGTCTCCACCCCATTTTCTTGGGGGACATAATTGACATATCTATATTTCAAAACTTTAAAGCAAAACTTCCAGATCATTCCAAAGCAAACGTTGTCCTTCAGCTTTGAAAACGTGCACTAACTGAGGCCACACGGTGCGAGTGTACCAGAAAAGGGAAAAATGGCTAAAAAGAATCTGCTAGTGTCATTATTTGTCGGTTCCTATACTTTATTATTCTATCAAAATTAATGCGACAATAATTGTCAACTACTTGCCTGTTTGCAGCCAGCACTATAAATACTATACCTTTGTTTCATCCAGAAGTGGACAACTGGAGCAATGTCCAAGCTGCTTCCATCCTTGCAGCTTCATCGGAGCTATTAAAACACCTCGATTCACTCTTGCCCTAAAATATAAAAATATTATCAAATTAAAGCCTTGACAGATGACTTGGAACTATACAATCTTTCCTAGCAATAGAAGTATATGTATCTGAGTTAAGAGCTCTACAAGACAAATTAAAAAAACTGGAGATACAAAATAAGATGCAAATGTACTTTGGCAATTGGGATAGTGCTCTGATGTTAATTTTCTTTTAATTAACATTTTAGTATTTTTAAGGAATTTTGAAGACATTCGCAAAGAATGTTACCCAAAAATATCTTGAAGCGGTCTTATTAATCATTATATTATATTATATTTTTTAATATACCAGGTATTTTTAAAATTCCTCTTTAATTGATATAAAATTGAAGGATATCTTAATATTATAACAATATTATTCATCATTGAAACAGATTTAAATTTTATTAAAATTTTGTAAAACTATATTGTGGTTTAGTTGACATTGGTTGGATGCTTTTAAAATCGCTTACCGATTTTGAATCATTTTAGTTCTTCGGTAATAACTGAACAACTCAAATCATAATATATTTGTTCAAGATTATGGCAATCAATTCTGGGAGTTCCTCCAAGGCTCATTATTCTAATACTTAAAGATTGTTAATAAATTAAAATTTAGACAATCAGATTTCATAACTTTGTCAAATTGGAACACAAAAAATAGAAACATTTTTTTACATATAAAACTTTGCAGGTGAAAAATATTTAACTATATTTTATACATCCTCTGTACCAAATGATTGTACAGAGTGTAGACTTTCTAATTTTATTTCCGAACATTTGCTGTCTAAAATAAAGTACAATGAAATATTATGCTCGTCATTTGAATACATTTTAAAATAAAATTAAAAACGTGATCTTAAGAATATAGAGAAATTTTTTATGAAAAAATGAGTGCATAAATTATTTTTTAAAACTTCCATATCGCAAATAAGACTTCAATGTAGAATTCTTACATTTTTTGCACACATAACATAATCTCACAAAACATAATTGATTTCAACTCACAAAAACATAATTGATTCAACTTTAAAAGTTTTGTATTAAATAAGGTTTTATCACTCTCGCTTTAGTATAAATTTCATATTTTACAGGTGCTGATAGAAAAATAGAGATGCACATGGAAGAATAAATGGAAATTCATAAAGCTTCTATAAGAGTACGAGTTAGGGGCTATCAAAATTTGAAGAATTAAAAATATGTTGTTGAAATCCAAGTTAAACAAAATATTGGACAGGTAGTTTTAGTGAGCCTTCATTCTTGCAAACCAAATGGTCGCCAAATGCGACTCATTTAAAATAATGCGAATGATTTTTTTTATTTCAGATAAGGAAAAGGCTAAATAAATATTTTAATATGACAGATTTTATTTAAATAAAACTTAATATTTTAATAATAATTAATCAGCAGATTTTATTATCAATTTTGAATAATAAATTCTGCTTTTAAGCATTTAAACATACCTTTTGACTATCTATATCCTCTCGAATGTGTATTATTTCAGGTGGCACTGAAAACATAAATTATAAGATAAATAAAGGAAATTAAGTTGCAAAAAATATTTTGACTTGACTATTTACTCAAAAAAAAATTTAGTGTAAGTATCGACATTACCTGGATGTTTTAATGATTTGCTTAATAACAAAATCTAAATTTCTTTTTATGTCAAAATTAAAACGTACGTATCCGAAAGAAATACGAATAACAAACTTCAACTTCATATTAAAACGTAAACAAAATACAGGGTAAGTCAAAATGAATATAGCGATTACAAACGGCTATAACTATTTAATGAAAAAATATTTATCGATAAGATTTACACAGAATGTAGAAGAATCTTCAAAATTTTATATACAGAAGTCATAGATGTTCTATGTGACTTCCCTTGGTCACACGGACAACATCTAATCGGTATTCCATTTCACGCCATACATTCTGAAGCATTTGTTCATTAACCGACTCAAGCGCATTACAAATGCGTACTTTCAGTTCTTCAATTGTTTTGGGCAAGGGAAACACAAACACTCTGTCTTTCACATAACCCCATAGGTAGAAATCACAGGGATTTCCTCAAACATCCGATGCCATCTGCGTATGTTGTTCGCATTTGGAGGTTCTTCATTGTACCGCTGACGAAATTTTCTCTGCACTGTAATAACAGAACAGCAACTGTGAAATTCCAACACAGAGAATGCTTTCTGCACGGGACTAGCCATTTCCACTAATGAGACGCCGCGCTGAACAGGTTTCTTGTCGTTGCGAAGTTCGATTTCGCGCATGCGCAGGCATCCGCTTGGCTGCACGTGCGCTTTACGTTAATAAATTTTGAAGTTCCGTCTACATTCTGTGTAAATCTTATCGATATATCTTTTTTCATTAAATAGTTATAGCCGTTTGTAATCGCTATATTCATTTTGACTTACCCTGTATATATAATTATAAATCAGTAAATTGCGTTTCAGTAAATATTTCTCATTTTTAATTACATTTTGAGTTTTAATTACGTTTGATTTTCCAAATTGAATCTATATTTTTTGCATCTATAAGATAACATTTCGTTAATGTAATAAATATTCAAAACAAAATCGAGCATCCAACTAAAATTTTGAATTCAGGTCTTAAGGTTTAGCTAATACATCGATTTGAACAAACATTTAATAATCAAAAACCTACAACATTTAATTCAACACACGATAAGAGGACAAAAGAATGAATAACAAAAATGAATGAATAAAGATAAATTCACACTAGCTCAATGACTAAATTGAAGCCGTCAGTAAAGTTCCCAAGTCAGATTGTTTGTCGTGTGTGGCAACATTAGGAAAAAAGGATAACGAGAAGCAGCTGGGGCAACTCAACTAAAAAAAAAGAAAGAAAAAAAACTAGGAGAGAGGTCAGACATGTTGGGAGGAGGAAAGAAAAAGAGGTCTTTGGTAGAAATGCGGATCTGAATGTCCAAATCAGTATTGGAAAGTTGTTACTGTACATAGTTTTATTTCGTCTTATTAATTTCTGTTTAATGTGTCGTGCTGCTGTAGCAAAATGAATAAAGGAGCAGCTGTAAAATCTTGGAGTGATCACTGAAATCCATCACCGATGAGATACGATTCACTTTGATTTGAAACCCTCATATTGGACAAGTTTTACTCCGTCTTACCAAAACCCAAAGAAAAATTTTAGAAATAACAAGTTTCCTTCAAAATTGCAAGCAATTGATTAAAATCAAATTTTAAAATAATTTCAATATTTGTCTAGTTAATTCAATAACCAACTATCCGAAGTAATTGTACGTAATGGTGTAGTTACCATTATTAAGTCTTATCATTTCCTCTTGAAGAAAAAGTACCCAACAACTGAACGATTTTTCTTCGTTTGGGTCATTTCAGATTACTTCAGGTCAGGGAACTTCACTGCAGCATTTTGTTCCATGTCATCTTTGAATATCAAAGAAAGGAGGGAAGAATTGGGCCACTTTCGGGCTTATCGTAAACCACCAAAAACGGAAACTCATTTTAAGGAAGTTTACTATTGTACTCTAATAATTACCTGGTACGCACTTTTTAGGTAGAAGCTCCAAATTAATTTCTACCTTCATATTTTAACATCTTGGTAAACTCCTGCCTACTTCTTTTACGCAGATAACTTACATCGTTGTTCTAATGGGATGAATGTTCCTTTCGCATTTTAAAATATATCGTTAAACAGGAAAAACCTGTGCTGAAGTCAGAATGAAATAACACGAGAAAATACTATTTTTCAGGGTGTCATATTCATATTTATATTAATAAACAAAATGAAGCATTTACGTAAGATCATTACGGCAAAGTTAAGGGTTTATCTTTACTATAGATTTTAAAACCCAAGTTACTACAGCAAAAGAATTCCATACAATGTAAATGAATCCAACATATGATATTAGAAACTAATTAAATTTTCCTTTTTCATATGAAAAAATAAAAAATCTCTCACCTCCCTCCAAAAGAAAAATCTGTGCATCCCAAGAAATTCACTCCTCTTGAAAACAGAAAATCAGAATAATTAGTTTGATATCAAATACGAACAAACATTTAACATTCATCTCGAAGTTACAATACCCAAGTTATTTATACCTGCAAAGCAAGGGCCCTGACATCATTAAATCTTCCCTGTTCTATTCAGTTCCTCGAAAGAAAAAGTACCTTATTCCTGAATTTAGTTTGGGTCATTTAAGAGTAATTTAGCACTTGGCACCTTATTTTGGATTTCTGTACAAAGTC
>JAOUZG010051955.1:98680-118967 GCA_026289955.1 Argiope argentata | reverse complement strand
AGTAGTTTAGTACTTGGCACCTTATTTTGGATTTCTGTACAAAGTCATCCAAAAGGAAGGACATAGAAGGGGCTCAGCTTAGCTTTCGTGATGAACCTCTGAGGATGGGAATCCTTTATATGAAAGTTGGGCCATGTATATGGACCTCATTAGAGCTCATTTTGTCGAATTCGATAGGTCATATTATTGGCATGGCGTTAAAAGTTTGAGAGGAATTATTATGTCATCTCCGAAACTTTTTTCGTTATTTGATCAGGGTTCAAAATTCACATTTTTTTTCCGAAATGTCTTTTGTGCTAAACAAAATGGTTGCCAAAATGCAACAAAATATATAAAAATATGCGAAGGCTGGCTTCCTGGCAAATAGGTAGTGAGTTTTCCTCGTGTTCTGGAAGTCCTGGGTTCGACTCCTTGTTTGGGACTGGTTGTTCTTTTGTATACTATCTGCGAGGTGTATGAATGTGCCTCCCTGTAAAAAGGGAGCTTTGCAAATGATTGTGATGAGTGTTTATCTACGTCGTACTCTAGGCCTTAGTTGGCGCTACTTCACATTAAAAGACACTCCTTTGGCGTAAAACTAGCTGATGGCTCGGCTAAGCTTGTCCGTGGTAAGTGACACTAATAACAACAATGATTATTTGTATTAAATGTGAGGAAAATTAAAAAAAAAAGATTACGAGTATTGGTATCTCTGTGATCCTGGCAAAAAGGTGTCGCGTTTTCTTCGTGATATGGGCTTTCCGGTTTCGAGTCCTGGTCTGGATATGGTTGTTCTTCTGTGTGCTATCTGTGAGATGTGTGAATGTGCCCCTCCCTGTAAAAAGGGACTGTGCAAGTGAATATAATGAGTGTGTAGCTTGGCATTGAATATTTTTATTATTCAAAAAAATTAATTAATGATTTTTTTTCGAAAACTTAAAATAGAATAACAGAAACTCGAAAAAATTGAAACTTTTGTCACTAGAATTCTCAATAACACCAAATAAAAACTTAAATTCTTCTTAATTTTGTCAAATGTAAATTTGTAATTTTTTTAATTAAAATTTCGAAGTAAAGAACAATATTTGGCGCTACTTGAAACAGAACATGCTCTTTTCGACTTAAAGTATGTTTATATAATCAGCGGAGGCTTATCCACGGCAAGTGCCATAATTACAATAACGCAACTACAGCAAAATATGAGAATATAAGAATGAGAAAGACTTCTGAGCAAAATCAATCTGCCGGCAAAAAAAATTAATTTCCATTAAATGTCACTATTTCAGAGATTGTTATTTCCGTCGAAAAATGACTAATTACTTCTTCTCGTGATTGAAAATCTTGTGAAGAAAAATTATAAATTGTCGCTCGTTTTATTCGACCTCTGATCCAAATTAGGACGTTTGTACCTCAATGATTACCTTGTAAAATATATGCTAAAATAGTTAGACTAAATTGAGCATGTAAGATCTATTGTTTAATTGTTTGAATAGGCTCCGAAAATAACACATTTGAAATGTTTTATACTTTCGACAATTCAAAGAATACACGGGGAAAATAACTGTAATAATTAAAAATTTCGAACCCAGAATTTTGTTCTGTCACTATGTTCAGTCATTCGTGTGTTACAAAAGTGCATATTTAACGTTATATCTATTTGTGCCGATATCCTGACACCGAGGTAGCGTGTCCCCCTCGTGATCTGGACGTCCTGCGTTCGAGTACCGGTTAGGGCATGGTTGTTCTTCTGTGTTCTATCTGTGAGGCGTATGAATGTGCCCCCCCGTCCATGTGAAAAGGGACTGTGCAAGTGAATATGAATAGGATGTTGCAAAGTCGTATTATTTGCCCTACTTTAAAAACAAGAGGCCATCATTTCGGTTTAAAATAGCTGAAAGCAGTCATCGCGCTTGCCCAAATGATGTTAGTAAAGAAATTATATATATATGTCTATTTGTGAACATGATTACACAAAAGTACTTTCAGTAGATGGATTAAATTTGCTGTATGGATTGTGCACATGATTCGTAGATTTCAAATGAATCCTGAAAGAAATCATCATGAATTCGGCCTGCCTGATTCTCCGTATATGATGAATCATGTATAATTACAAAGGTGTTTGTATCGTAACTGCAGATCTAAGAAATTTGGAAATGATTTCATCCGAAAATTGATCGTTTATCCATTTTTACTTTCTTATCACTGTAACCAAATCAACTTTTATTATGATTTTTAAATTACCGAAATTCGATATGTTTTGTGTTTGTATTGTGGTATCTGTGTATTAACTGCATACCAGGGATTATTCGCCAATTACAGGATTGGACCTTAATCTCAGTCGCATATGACCACATTACACTAACAAAATTAAATAAAAGACATTAATAGACAAAATAAGAAACTTATATTTTGTTCAAAACTATGAACGTATTTTATTTTATGCAGAATAAAAGGAAATATTTATTTTTAGCAACCAAACGATATATTTCCAGCTTTCTTCATTATATTATGCATTACGTTGTTCAGAGTAAAGAAAAAAAAAGGAGTTCATATCAACATACTTCTACTGCCAATAAATATTTTACAATTTTTTTAAAACTTTTATATAATTAAATAATTGCCTTTTATACACAAAACTATTTTTTATGTCTTTTTTAATATTATATTTTATGGAAAAAAATTATTAAGTAAAAAAATTGAATTTTGAAAAGAACACTTTTAATTACTACATGAACGCTATTGTAAATAATTATTTGCTCTTGTTTTTTGCAGACAATCATATTGATAAATACTTTCTCGAATTTTACTTTACAGTCACAATTATTCTTTTTAGATTACATTTAATAAATGGTTTAAAACAAAGTTCTTTTATTGTTATAATTTAGTTTTTGCACTAACTTAGTTCTTCACTAACAAGTATAGCAATTATACAGCTACTTGTAACCAAACTGTCAAGTAGTGCAAGTACAACTGAGGTAATACATACAATTCATGCATTTGAAATGTATCGGCAACAAAAATTTATTGCATCTCTTTTAAATCAGGTTCGGTTTAAAATTAGAAACGAAATGGTTAATAGAAGCTAATGTCCTTTTTCGTAAGAGTTACACAACTCAACGTGGCACCATTACGAAGACTATAATTGTGCCAGAAACTTCGCGATGTTTAGGCTTTTCACTGTGTAACCACGTGGTCAAGAGTACAACCACATCATAATTTTCAAAAGAAATATAATTTGTAGGTTTGAGGGTAAGATAAAATTGAATTGAAACTAGTTTAGAGGCGCATAAAATCGATACCAGGAAGTATCCTTGTTAATCTGATTAATAGAAACGTTTGATTTTTCTTGGAGAATTTTCTAGCAAAAGGTTTATGTTGAATGTAATTGACTAAACAAGTTCCCATAAAAAACTATTTTGATTAATCTCCTTCTAAAACGGAAATTAATAAAATTTTAAGTGATGAACTGATAGTAATGCAATGTGTTGAGAAGAAAAACAATTTTAAAAGCACACAAGAAATTTATTCACAGACAGACAAAAGTTAATAAACGTAGATAAAAAAAAACAGATTTAATATTTTATAATCTTCAGGGTTTTCAAAAACAAGTAATTTGAAATGCTCAATATCAAGAGTACAGGATCTTGACATCACACAACACCAACATTTCCTCTTTCTCGTCTCATCCTTTTTTTTATGACGCTGATGTCCATCTAACTACAGTTTAACTCCAATAGATCTGAAGAGGTTCCAACGAATTTAGCTCCAGAGCGACTTGAACCCTTTGCAGTCCAAAAAATTAGATGCAAGATTATTCACCTAATACAAAGATTTGTTTATTGCTGTGAAAAATATAAAACGTTCTTTTGAGTCGAATATCTTAAGATTTACTCTACATCTCATAATCATTGTGTAGGCGTTTTCAACAATTGCATTAAAAAACCGTCAAAATGATGCACAGTCTTAAATGTCGAGTCACACTCGACATCGGACCACAAAGGGTTAAATGAGAGGCAGGACGGTACGGCATCAATCTGAGGTCCAAAAAAAAATAATTTTGAACGACTTGAATCCACCATATTGGCAACAGTTATAAATTTCTCAACCTTTACCAAAGAAAAATACAAAGACCGTCAATGGCAGCAGTAGGTCTTTTCCTAGAGCTCGAAATTGCAGGATCCTAGGCTGGTCTTTGGTAATCTGGGGAATTTCTTTTCAAATGTTGGGTGTATATTTCATTCAGATTAAATATTCGCCAATGAACAATTTAATGCTCGCTTCTCCAATGAACACTTCTAGATAGCGGTTTATGTGCAACACCGGAAATTGCCCACTTCTGAACCTCCGCACGCTTTTATGGAGCAAAACAATGACATACACCGTCAAGTATCAATGCATAAAGTTGCATACATTCAAGCAAATTTAAGATCAGAATAGGCTATCAAGCAATTTTGCGCTGCCATTGGCATACAGTGGATGCTATACCTGACGAACATGAGGAAAGAATCTATGGAGTTCCTTAGCGTAAGATTTCATCCAAAGCTTTTAACTCGTTTACATTCACAAGACATCTCTTTTCGAGGTGAAACTTGTTTGGCCACACAATTGATGACGCATACCAGTTCTCGGGTATTTTGATCTTTCATTCAACTAGAAATAAAAAAAAGATCATAAAATATACAACTTGTTTCTTCTATCTTATGTAAATACAGTAAGAAAATGGCAATAGTCAAGAAAATAATTCCCAAGGCCATTGGTCTCAATGGATCATTAAATATTGCAAATGTAACTCTTCTGCGAATTTTTCTAAGTATCTTTACCGGATAGTAGGCATTTAATTTATACAGCATTGTTTATCATTTTATACAGTTATAGGATGTTCCAAACGATAATTAGACTCAAAATTTTGTTCGATAAGGTTTTGTGGCATTTTATTGCACGAGCCATGTTTGGCGATGATACGCCACTTATATAATAAGGATTGTTATAAAAGTCATCAACAGCAAAAACGTTAAATTTTAGTAAATAATGGCTATTTGATAATATGAGACGATTTGCCGACACTGCGGGAACATCTGATTTCAAATGAATCTCTTAGGCATAATTGAAAACCGCGATTTCCCCAAAAAAGCATTTATATGTATCGAATTATATCTAAATTTAACTTAATGGCTCTGTTCATAGTACATCTCAGTAGAATCAAATTCCATGACAAGACTAGAAATATGGCGATCCGAGCAACCCACCTTTCTTGGTATTTCACTTTATATTACTCATTAACCGATTCTCGAAGTATATTTGTTCTAGTTTCAGTTGAAATGTTTATACATAATTTTATGGCCATAATTCCGGCAAACAAGAAATTAAATCCGTTTTAATAGACTTATTTTATGTTGTAGATAAAACTTAAATATGGAGATCTGATGAAATCATAAATCGGGTATCTAGAAAATTCCTATTAATATTTCGTAATACTGCTGTTTCAATGTATTTAATTCGTAAAAGACTTTCTTGACTTTAAAAATGGAAGAAAGTCATACGATTAAATATTCGATCAAACATTAAAAATGATTTCAGTTTCAAATCAGCTACATAATATTGTTACAAGAGGGCGAACGCAGCGAAAGCGATTGGCGACGGCGTTGGAGGGCTTCAGCCGTGTTGGTTTGGCGAAAGGAATATTCTGGTAGCCGCTGGATCGCTCGCGGTGATTTCCGAAGCTTCGCATCTCCCTCGCCCTGCTAAACAAGGGACGGGCTGCCGCAAACGGCAGTTCCTCTTTCGAAAGAGAAGAACCTCGCTGGACTAGTGGATTACTTTAAGTGATTGTTATTAGTGAGCCATGTTTACGTTTGCAGTTAACGTTGTATAATTGAGCTCACTGCTATATATTGTGCTGTGCTATACTATGCGACAGCCGTTTTGCAGTCTATCGTATATCACAGCAACAGTAAAACTTGCATTTACGCTGTAAGTGACTGTTGGATTGTTTTTATCTGAAGTTTTACTTTATCAAATCATCCTGTAAATAAATTTGCGCTGTTCTCAATTAAAGTCCATTCAATTCGAACCCGCTACGCGTAAAACGTAACAATATATTGATGAAAGTTAGGTTCACTAGATACTATTTAATCATAAAAAATTGAAATAGTGCATAATTCCTTTTTGTGACATGTCCGGCGGTGTTATTGTCAATGGATTAAAATTCAGCTTAACATTTTAAAAACTATGCTTAAACTTCATAACTATTAAGCGGAGGTGCGCATTTCCATCCTTCCGAGTCTTCATGTTGAAATTTGGGATATGTGGGTCAAATGGTCCAGCTTGTCGGTGACCAACATTAACGGTTCTTGTTAGAAAAGATAAACCTGGATTCGAGCTTCCTAAACATTAAAGAAATCCTTACACTCACCTTTGCATGAATATGAAGGATTAATTTTTGGTCAGCAATAGACGAAAAATTGTGAATTTCATTTATGATGAATTCTCATCCCACTAGTGGTTGCGAGTAATAAAAAAATAACTTTCTGCTGATGGTAAGAATCTCGCATCCCTCGAGAATTCCAACAATCCTCGAGCTGCTTCCAACGTTGCTGGATTTCGATTCTTCATTGCAGCATCCTCCTAAATGGTTAAAATGCCAAATTATTGAACTGACAGATGACTAAAGAGATCCGAAATGATATCGGATCTGATATTTAATGGTATCTGATAAGATCCTCAAAATTCCACAACAAATCTAATAAAATTTTGTAGATAACTTTCATTAAAGCTTACATTTTTCGTCATTCTAAAGAAATATAATGCTTAAATTTCCTTTTAAGAATTATTTACAAGTGTCTGTATATAAAAATATTGAAGCATTTTTAATCACTTTATGATGCAATTGGATATGTATAAATACAACGATGTTATACTTCTATATTCCTTTTAAAAGTTAGATTATAAAAATTTCAATAAATACAACTCCTTGCCTCTAAAGTACAATATACGAGAGATGTATAAAATATAAAATTGTTTTAGAAATTTACACTCGGAAACAAAAGAAAATTCGCGTTGTTTGAATTATTTTTAATGTAAAACTGAAGTGTATGATGAATCGGAGACAGTATTCTTGAATAATTACATAATTGACTGTATATAGTATTTAAAAGTATTATAATGCACAAAAAACTGCAAAAACTGAACACAATTAAGGAAAATGTTCGGTTTGAGAAAATATTTTTTTCTGACTGCTAAAGTTTAATCAATTCCACTTCAAGTTCAGTATTCGATAGAAAATTAGAAAGCTTTCGTATTAGACCGTCGATCCGCCAACAGCATGTCAACCCCGCCAAATTTCATTTTATGGCCCAAAATTCTTTTGAATAAGTAGCAAACCAATTTTGGCGTGAATGCGATTTATTGGCTACGGTTTTTTTTCATTCGGTTAAAAAGATCGATGGCTTAATACTTAAGTACCAAAATGAGAGAGACATCCAGGGTACAGAACAATATTCTCTTATGAAATGCATGTTAATAATTTTTTAAAATTTGAAACAGACATTTATGAAATTAAATATTTGAATTTTATTGGAGGTTACAGAATCTTTAAAAATACGTCATACAAAAAAAAAGCCGCTTATGGATTCTTCAAGATTACAACTTTTAAAAGTTGAAATATATTTTGGCGATAAAAATATGAAACAAAATTACATGAAGAAAAAATGAAAAATTTGGCTAATATTAATTACAGCTTGCAAATAAGTTGCCAAAAATGGTTTTAAATAAATATGGAATATTTTTTGAAACCCTATTATATACATCAAAAGTAAAACTTTAAGGGGGGAATAAACATTGGGGATGTTTAATTAGAAGTGCAAAATTAGCTCTAAAGCTTTGAAAACTTGCATTCGGTTCTTTAGATAGTTCATGATTTAGTCTTATTCTATAAGGGGGTGCTGAAAAGATTTGTTCATGTAAAAAATTCTGTTCGATAAAGCATTTTGATTTCAATGCAAGAAAGTAAAAACAAGATCCTTAAAAACAAATACTATGGTCTCTTATATACTTTAGATTATTTCAAAAATCTAGCTTCGTTTTCACTTCAATGAAAGAATATTTTCATTAAGAATACAGATAAAATTTAGCTTTATATTAAAAAAATAAGTATTCAGATAAAACAAAATATTTTACTATAAAATTATATATTTTAAATTTCAAAAAAAGTTTTTGCAATTTAAAAGTCTAAGTAATAATATAAATTGGTTTCTAATGATAATTTATAAATAGAGCGTCTTATAATTAGGTGTAACAACGGTGTATACAATAATCATGGAATAGACATTTTATTAACCCTCTATGAGCCGAATTTTCATTTTAATTCCAAACAATTGTGAAATTAAAAATCAGAAATTATAAACCTACACATGCAGATGAAAACAAATTCGTGTTTAAGAAATTTTATAGCGTTTATGCGATTTTCAAGTCGCACTGGCCTATAAAATCTGCACTTATGTGTACAATAGCTCATATGTGAAAGTCCATAAAATATTCTGAATTTGGTGCAAGGCATAAATGTACTTGCATCCATAAACAATTTGGTAAGCACAGACAAAAAACAAATAAATTCAATTGGATCGAATGGTTTCTCGTCGTTTTACTGCCAGCAGTTTGCACAGCAATTTTGCCATTTCGGGCTGATGAGCCTAGCAATGGTCATGAACATTAGTATTGGTTGTGTTTGCTACGGCATAGAGTTAAGATTTATCCGCAACCATGAAAAAAGCTACACGGTCCCCACAGAGGGTCAAGACATCGTAACTTCTTAAAAAAATAAGAAAATGACATTGCTTATTTGAATAATTTCTTCACCTTTCAGTTGGATAACATTCATATTTCAGTTTTTTATTTGAAAATTAGCATCTAATTTTATATGTTGAAGATGCAAGCATACAAAGATAGATTTATCAACTTTAACTATTTTATCATGCAAGGGGAAAAAACAGACATTGGATTAGATTTACAATTGAAAAAAATTATTAACTCACCGAAATACTGCAATTTTTAGTTAATAATAATATTGCAATTATATTATACGTGTAAATAAATCTTTAATATCATGTATATTATTCAAAATTCAATTACAAAATGAGAAAAATAAAATACTTACACAAGTTTTCACCAAGTTGGAAGTTAACTATTTGAAAATACTTCCATTTCTTTTAAGAAGACTTGAAAATTTTTATGCAGCTATGCAGAAGCATAGCTGCAATGAAACGATGCTTGCTTTGTGTGAAATATTTTAAATCGTTTCTTTGAATGTTTTTCCCTTTTCAGGCGTCCCAAGCCTTGAAAAAACAAATGAAATTTATTAGAAAATATGCCAATTCAGATGAAATTTTTTAAAAATCCAACACTTTATGAAAATATTTCCCTAAGATTTGATAATATCAATAATTTCACTTTCATCAGCATACGCATGGAAAATTTCAAACAAGTTTTGAAAATGAAATCCAACACTAAAAATATTGTTAATTTTGTATCGTATAATTAGTAAAATAATAAAGAGTACATTATTAACTTAACAAAATTATGATTTCCAAGATTTCAATTGCAATTAATGCTGGAGATTTTCAAAAGTAATTCAACATTAAATAAGGGAATCAAAATTCTATTTTTTAAAAACAAAATTTGAAATAACTTAATAAAAAGATTACTTAAATAAAATTAGACAAAGAAAATGCAGATTTAATTAATAGTCTCGAAATGAAACTGTTAATTAATAAGCAACAAAATAAAGAGTTTCCATATAAAGGAATTAATAATATGACTAGCTTTCGTATTTATTGGAGTAATGAAAATTACATTTTAACGAGCTTACCTTAAAAACTTGGAAGTCAACTTCCTTCCAGACCTGGGAGTTCTTATGCTCCCAGAAGACTTTAAAAACTGTCTCCTCCTCCTTTTATGCCAGGCCAATAAAAGATCAAGAGTCTTTTCCTCTAAAGATGGGAGGAGGAAGTCTTCGATTAACAACCCTCGATTCATGTTGCATTCTATTATGAATATATAGAAGATTATATAAATTATTAAATCCAGGTTTTAAAAACAATAATAAAGACATAAATGCATAGAAGATTTCAATGTATCATGTCGGAACATAATTTCTTGAACGGCCAAGCACCACGTACTCGTGCAAGTTAAATCATTTTTATTTGCTTAAATTCTCATTGAATTTGCAACTTTAGTATTACAAATCA
Source organism: Argiope argentata (assembly GCA_026289955.1). NCBI lineage: Eukaryota > Metazoa > Arthropoda > Arachnida > Araneae > Araneidae > Argiope > Argiope argentata. The sequence goes on along the minus strand of JAOUZG010051955.1, from coordinate 108,747 downwards.
TCAAAATAACTTTTGAAAAAATGCAAGACTACCACATGTCCTTTTTATTTCATTTCATATAATCACATGCACAAAATGACATTTTTCTAGGTTTTATTTGCTGCAGTCATTAACTTGTGTTTTTTTAATCAGAGCTTTTGCAAATGCAATAGCAACGTTATTAAAAGCCGAAATTTGAGATGCTCGTGCCGATAGTAAAATTAATTTTTCGCCTACGGATTTTTGTTGACGCAACAAGCCTCATTCACAAAACATGTTCTGACATGATAAAAAATTCAACTTGTAATGAAGCTATTTTCCTCCAATTTGATAATATATATAACAAAAATTTCATTAGCGGAAGTAAAAATTTAAGAAAAAGTTGAGAAATGAAACTCTAAAAATACTCGTAATTAAAAACTTTTTGCATAATCAGTAAAATAAGTTTTCTTACCCATTTAACTTAAATTTTGGAAGTACAATTTTGTTAACTAATTAATATGTGTACAAATGTATAAAATTGATGAAAATTTCATTATGGAATTAAAATTCTATTTTTACCGACATAAAATTAATAAAAAGGGTGTGCCTAAATTTAATTTGACAATAGAAATGAAATCTTATTAAGAAGCAACTTGCATATAAATGAATAATATAGGATTTCAATTTTTTTTAAATATCTATCGGAATGATGGAAACCACATTTTAATGAAATCTTAGACTTCGCTTCCTTCCACACCGGGGAGTTCTTGTGCTCCCCGTATACCCTCCTCCCTTTTAAACCCTGTATATGGATGGATAAAATTGCTTCCCAAAGACGGGTGAAGGAAATATTAGATTAACTCGATTTTTCTTAGAAAATCAAATTTTGCTTTTACTTTAAAGTTAGCACAATCGTATTCAATATAAACAAAATTCAGCTTTACATTAGAATCATCTAACTAAAGCTAAATATTTTATATACAATTTTTCTTCTCTGTAGTCAATTTTCTGCTTACTGGCGTTTTGAATTCAACTGAAAATATCGTTATTTACGATCTGACGATTTTAACAGAATTAGATTCTTGCTGCAACAATTGTTTGCTTTTAGAAAAGTACTTATTTTCAGGCATTTGTCTTCCCTTCAAAGATAATAAATCACATGCAGAGTTTTTCTTCGTTTATTTTCAATCGTGAATACATCGAAAGAGTTAAAAATTGAGCAAAATTGATTTTAACACCAATAAATTAAGTTTAATTATTAGAATTCGTGGTTTATTTTTTACCCAAGTTATTGATTGATTAGAAAGGTCAAGAAATGGGAATTTTTCACGCATATCTATTCTATACATAACTGAAAATAGATTTTTTACTTTCATTAAAGAAAGTAAATATTAAGTTCCTTTAATATCTTAACCGAAATTGCTTTATAAAATAAAGTTTCAAACCCTAATGTCAAAAAATCCACTCAATATAAAATTTACTTAAACATCCCAGATAAATACCAAAGGAGTATTTCTGCAAAGTTACAAAGCTAGTACACAAACAAATGAGTGATTAATATTTTCAATACTCCATTTTTGAATAACATGAAATGAAAATTTGAAGTCATAGTAAAAATGACTGAAAATTCTCTGACGATAAAAGTTTTAAATTATTGAAAAATGTATTTAAAAAGTGTCAATTATGAGCAATAAGATATGTAAGTTACAGGCAAGGGCAAACAATATTGTCGCCTTCAAACGAAGCAATCGACTCCATAGCCGAATGGATATCATACTGGTGACGTAATCAGAAGATCGCAATTTGGAATTCCGCTATCTACATGAAGATTTTTAATATGCAAATATTTTTTGCTTTAATTTATGTTCACGTTCCAGAAGGTTCTGGCCCTTTCTTTAGTTTACCAGACAAGTGGTTTTGTCTTTTCTTTCAGTCTACAAAATATATTGGAAATTTCCTCACTGGTACAGAAGCTGAAGAACTCACAGTCATGACTTTCACAGTTGTACAGAGCCTTGGGTCTGTATTTCCCTCACTGAGTTGAGTTAATAACCCGATTTCACTTTAGTGTGGACCGAATGACACGCGGGAAGTAAAGTACCTACGTGACAATATTTATCATATTTCTACATCCGTTTCATTTTCTACATTGATTCCATATTTCTAAATCTATAAGTAGCCATTTCGTTAATGTAATTAATAAATATTCAAGATAGTACAAATCAACTAACTAAGATCTTAGCCAAAGGTTCAGCCTATATATAGATTTGAACCGCCAACATCCTATAATCATCAAATTACAGGCAACAAACGAATCGAATCCAACTCATAAAAACCAAAAGAATGAGAAACTAAAATGGATGAATAGATAAATTCACACTTCCTCAAATGACAAAAATCAAAGCTCTCTTGCCAAGCACCAAAGAAAAATTCACATAACAAGAATTCAAAATCTCAACGAGAAGCGGTTGATAGACATCCAATTACAACACACTTTGAAAATGTATTCAGTCAATTCAATACCGCAATATCTGAAGGGATTGTACATAATGAAAAATTCATAGTCCGCGGATGGTGTATTTACCAATAATATTCGTTATCCGTTTAATTTATTTTTTTCAAAGAAAACGTGTCTGAATCCTTAACGATTTCGTTTGGATCATTTCCCTCACCCCTTCGGCATTCGATGCAAAGTGATCTTGGGAATATTAGCCCTTTGCATTCCGATGGTGCTTCTGACTCGCCATTTAAAATTGTACAACATTGACTTTTTATTTATTATTCAAATTTAATTGTTAAAAAGGCCTATATAAAGGTTAAGAAATGCAGATTAATTTTCAAAAGAAATTAGTCTGAAAAGAATTATATTTATCATAGCAATAAACAAATCTTCGCATTAGATGAATAATTTTCCCATCTAATTATATTTCGGAGTACAAAGGGTTCAAGAAAAGGAAAAAAAGGGCTAATTTCAGCTCCTTGGTGAAGCACCGAGAAAGAGAACCCATTTTAAAGAAAGCTTCCTCCTGCATATGGACCTGACACGCGCCCTTTCGGCAAAAGCCTGAAATGTATTTTAGTTTTCCCATCTTTATAACCTCCATGACGAGGCTCTTGCCCATTTCCCGGAAAACTTATATTGTTGCTCCAATAGGATGCATGTTCCCCTTGCATATTAAAATGCATCGTTAAGTAGGATAAATGTGTAAAGAAGCTGGACTAAAATAACATGGGAACATAGAATTCTTTAGAGTGACCATTTCATTTTTACACAAATATATAAAATACAGCCTCTACTTGAGATCCTGACCTTATAGTCAAGGGTTTCATTTTCATACATATTTGAACACCAAAAATATTGTAATAAAAGAAATACTCCTTAAAATAATCCAGCATACGATACTAGAAACGCGATAGGTTTTCATTATTTTAGACGGAAAAACAAAAGCTTTATTACCACACTCCAAATGAACATCTTGTTCTTCTCGTGAAATTCAATTCCTTCAAAATGGCACAATAGAATATGTTTATTGGTATCAAACATGAACAAACATTTAACATTAATTAAGGGAATCAAATGCCCATGTATTTTATACTCGGCAAATGGGGCACATTCCGTCAATAAATCTCATCCATTCATTTCAATTCCTCCGAAGGTAAAGTACCTAATTCTTTATATTTTTTTTATTTAGTTTGGGTCTTTTTAGAGTAATTTAGTTGTTGGCGCACTGTTTCGTCTTTCTGTGCAAAGTTCTTTCAAAGTAAGAACGTAGGAAAAGTGGGGGCCAACTTAGCCTTCATGGTCAACCCCCGAGTACAGGGATCCTTTCTATGGAAGTTGGACAAAGTATGAGAGAGCCTGAGAATAGTTGACTTCATCGAAATCGAAACATCATCTCATTGGCCTGATGCTAGATGCTTAAGAGGAAAGGTTTTGCCATCTCGGGAACTTTCTTCGTTATTTGATCATGGTTCAAAATTTACAAATGCCTTCCGAAATGGTCTTATTTGCTTAAAAAAATGCTCTCGAAATGCAACAAAATTAAACGAAATATAAGAATATAATAAGGTGAAAGATTTCTGGACAAAATCTGACAGCAAGAAATTAAATTTTCATTAAAGATTCGATATCCTAGAAACTTCAATTATAGTCTAAAAAAATGTTTCACTTTTTCTTCGGAATGTAAATCTTGAGAGAGAGAAAAAGAAGTTACTGCCTATTTTATTCGAAATGTGACCCAAATTACGATGTTCGTACCGTAATGACGCTGTTTTACTTCGTAACATGTATGCTTATTGTAAAATATATTGAACATATAAGGTGTATTATTTATTTGTTTGAATTTGCTTCGAAAATATTACATTTTATGTGTTTTATACTTTCACCAATATGAAGAGTACACGAGAAAAAAACTATATTGATTTAGAAATTCGAACCCAAAATGTTGGCCTGTATGCATGTTCAGACATTTATGTGCCGGAAAAATGCATATTTAGAGTAATGTCTATTTATTAGCAAGATTACACAACACTTATTTGAGCTAGATCGATGAAATTTGGCTTATTGAATGCACACATTCTTCGTAGATTTCATTTGAATCTTGAAAGAAATTCTCAAAGTCGGTCGGTCAGATTCACCGTGTACAAGTGAACTTAAGAATGATAAAGCGAATAGCAGCACATAGATAAATTTAATGAATAGTTTTTTTTAATTCTATCTGCAGATCAGTATCAATTTTGGTAATAAATTCATCAAGGGATTTATTGTCTCTTAATTTTTATTTCCTTGCCATTGTACACAAATTTATGGCCAAAAATCGGTATTTTATGTGTTTATTTGTCATGTAATTCTAAATGAAATATTTGTTTTAGTATGTTGAAAAATTGACTTTTAAATTACATATTCAATTTTTAGATAACTGTGCATTAACTGCATACAAAGGATTAATTGCCAATCTCAGGATTGATGGAACATAATATCTGTCACACATGAGAATATTACAATAACATAACTAAATAAAAGGTATTAATAGAGAAAATAAGAAGTGATTTTCGTTCAAAACATAAATGCTGAGTTTTTTTTTTTAATCTTATGAAAAATGAAATAAGATGTATTACTGTAACAGCTAAGTGATAGATTTTCAACATTCGGCTGCATAGTTACGCATTGCATTAGTCAGAGTAAAACTACAAAAGAGAAGACTTTCATATTGTTAGAAGCGATCTAGCGCCGCGGAACGATGCCGAATTTGGGGATATTTGACGAGGCGCTTCGTGTCAGCCGCCTTGGTTTGGCGAAAGAAATAGTCTGTCTGGTAGCTGCTGGATACTACGTGAAGTGCTGCGTTGCTTCGCGTGCTTTTGGACACGTGCTTGGTCGGCTATATAAGGGACGGATAGCCGTAGTTCCGGCAATTAGTTAGAGTTTTCTCTCGGAAGAGAAGCTGCTCGCTGGACTAACGGATTACTTTATCGCTTGTTATTAGTGAGCTGTGTTTGTGTTTGCAGTTAACGTTGTATTATTGAGCTCGCTGCGATTTACTGTTTGCTGTGCTATACGATAGCTGTTTTGCAGTTTATTGTGCGTAAGGCTTGCATTTACGCTGTAAGTGACTGTTGACTGCTGGATTGTATTTATCTGAAGTTTTTAGAAAAAGCTATAAATAAGTTTGTTCGTGCTGTTCTCAAGTAAAGTCCATTCAATTCGAACCCGCTACGCTAAAAACGTAACAATATCAACATAATTTCAATGCCAATACGTGTTTTAAAAACTTTGGAATCTTTTGTATAATGCTCAAATGATTATTACCGTTTATACAGAGAACTAATTAGTCATCTCAGGGTTATTATATTTCATGAAAATTATAATAAATTGAGAAAAAAATAAGGCATAAAGAAAATACATTTTGAAAAGGACATTTTTGTTACGACATAATTACTATTGTGGATAGTGATATGGTTTTGTTTTTGTAGACAATTGTGTTTTATGAATACTTTCTGGAATTTTTACTTTACAGTCACAATTATTCATTTTAAATTACGAGTTTTAATAAATTATTTTAAAACCAGTTTTTTTATTGCTTTTATCAAGATTTGGAAATAGAATTTATTTTAAATAAATACAAAGAAAATTGAAACAAAATTGTTTTAAATTAACATTTTTTGTATACTAATTTTAAATTTCAGAACTTAAGTTATAAACTTTAAGTTATGTTTAAGCTTTTTAATTTATATGCACACAAGAGTTTTAAAAATAATTTTAGTCATGATATTTAGGAACTGAAAAGAAGATGTAATCAAATGAACTAATTAAAATCGAAATGTATTAAGAAACTATTATGAAATATTTTTAATTGTAAATTTTCTTAAGTTGTTCTAAAAACTTAAGTTATTCATTTGCGGAAATTTTGGAAGCAGCATTCACAATAACACCAAACAAATTCTGAAATTATTTGGAGTTTCCTAAATTTATGAATTCATTAATTAAAGTTTTAAAATAATGATAAATATTTCGTCATGAAAATGCAATACACAATTAAATGTTTGGATAGACATAGCCAAATATACAATCTTTTAATCATAAATATTAATCTTCTAATGCTGTTTGTCTTCTTATAGTTTTGCTGAATTGCACGGTAATTGGATTTTTCAACTTAATTCAGCAAGTGTATACAGGTATATTACTATACAGGGCCAAGTACAATTTCTATAGAAGTACTATACAATTCATAAAGAAGATTCAATGCCTTATGAACCAAAAACAATGTAAGATGTTGTTTGCCACTAATAACAAAACTGAACGGGGTTATTTTACATTTTGCAAGAGATTATCGCAGATGTTCTATGTGGGACCCCTTAAGGGAACGAACACGTTATTTCTGTAAATTCCAACGATCAAATTTACCTTATGGGAATCTCGAATGTGCATATTGAGAATTTGTGGTTCTAAATAGCCCAAAAGAGAAAGTTGTACTCGTGTACCTTCCCAGTGACTTGAAATGTTGTTTCTTGGAACAAAATTCAAAGTGCTGTTGTTTGTCAAAGTCATGGAGATATTGCAACACCTGCACTTTATACGGAAGCATTTTCAGCTTTTATCCCCAAAATTCTCCAGAATGTAGGCTGGGAAACCTGCACTTTAAGACCTACCCTTCTGCGTTGATTTTTCCTGTCTTTATTGGATGGCGACTTCTTGCGGTTTATTCAGTCGTACAAGACTTATCTGTTTGCTCAAACAGCCCATAGGTTTAAATACTTCATGTCATTTTAAAGATAGATATTCTTATTGGAACTTCTCTTTCGAATTCTGATTTAAAAAACCCATTGCACAGCAGTTGTGGATTTCATTTCAATAAATTAAAGAACACGAATAACTTTCTCCATTGCAGATGTTGCCATTTCAACTGAATAGTCACGAAACACACTCTACTGCTTTTGTGACTTTTGTCAAGGGCGAGACACTAACTTTAAGAGTAGATCTACTTTATCATTCTCTGAGGAGGTGCATGTCTCCTCAAAAAATAGTTAGGGTTTTTCAGCATCTCTAAAGTGTATACTTATTTATGCATTGCAATCTATAGAGGCATGTAGATTTGTAAATGCTTCGTAGTTTCGTATCTTGAACACATGTCCAATCATTCATAAAGCTGCTTTCCTTGATAACCCTTTATTCTTCAATGGATGTAAGCAGCACTTTTGGTTCATGATGTATTTAATAAGTTTTAATCTCCACACATAAGGAAACTTCAATTGAATTCGATCTCACTATGGAAATTAACAACACATCTCTACTTGTTCATTAATTAAAAGATTTTTCCTATCGGTATAAAAAATGGCGTAAGAGCAAAGAGTAGAGGCAAGAGGGTATAGAATCTTAAGCTTTGGTGAAGGAGAATCAGAAAGTAAAAACATTGGCAACAAAAATTGCTCACTGTTTATTACTAAATATGGTGAAGGTCGAGGTAATATCTCGATCTTCATTTGCAATTACTAAACTAATGTTCAAAATCAGAATCAAATTATGGTTTTATCCTCTATGCGCCATTCATAGTAAAGTTCATAGTATATTATCATGAGTAGTTAATTATTTTCAATCGGTCTGATGCAATGATATTTTACAGGATCGTAAAACACTGAACAGAACCAACTCGAATGCATGCAAAATAGTAATTATTTGAAATGAAAATAAGGAATGCTACAATCATCAAATCTGTAATGAATGTTGTATCAATAGATAAATGAATTTATTCAAAGCAAAAGTGGTGTTCGCATTTTCATTATTAAAAATTTTTATTGAATGATTGAAGCACAGATTATTGCAATATTTGTTTTTAAATATTTCAAAAAGTTTGGTTTCAAAGGTTTTGTTCTGATTTAATACCAATATTCAAAATATTATATAACAAATATTAAGACTTTGAACCAGCATTACATTTGGAAAAAGAAATGTTTCTTCAATTGATTAATAATGTTAAATCATGAAGTATATATTAATTTTATGAACTTAGTATCTATTCTAAATTAAGCCCAATAGCTAATTTCTAAACCAATATCTTCTTCCTATTGGAAAAATGCTTTTAAATCAAATCAGAATTATATTTTAAATCTATCAATCATATAGAAATGTTCTTCAACTATGTTTTAATAGTAACATTCTCAACAATTAAAGTTTCCTTTTTTCTGCACCTGTCACCGACTACGATAATTTTTTTAATAAATTTTTACAATTTCCTCTGCGGCCTGAGTGAAAGAATGCCAATCAATAGGCGATAAATGTCCGACCCAATGTTCTGTAACCATTAAAGGATTCTATATACAGTCTTAAAATATTTGTTTTTGCAAAGTTAAAAGGTTTAAAATATTAATACAACTTGTTTTTATTATCGAATTTTATTGTTAATTTTTGTGTTTAAAAGATTTCCATGAAGTTCGTCGATTTCCTTAAAGTCAATCAAGCTCAAGTGTAATAAAAAAGCATTGTAACTTTTTATACATTTTGAAGTATAACTGAAAAGTAAAAGAAAAAAGAAAGAAAATGAATGCAGAGATTGTAAACGTCAATTTTTAAGATTAAAAATGACAGTAAACGTTTATTTTAACAGTAAGTATGAGTAAATACATTATAAAAAGAACAAATAAAAGCATGTATACATTAAAAAAAAACAAAGGAAATCATGATACAAAAATACATAAAGAAAAACAAATGACAAGTGATTTTTTGAAGAAAGAGCCACACCTTTCATATTATATACAATACATTCATACAATTCATTCAATACATTCTTTTTATTGTGTGGCATTTACTAGCATTGTAAATTTGTATACATTTTGATGTATGACTGAAAAGTAAAAGAAAAGAGAAAGAAATTGAAGGCAAAGATTGTAAACGTTAATTTTTAAAATTAAAAAATGACAGCAAACATTTATTTTTACTATAAGTATGAGTAAATACATGATAAAAAGAAATAAAAGCACGTATATATAAAAAAACAAAGGAAATCATGATACAAAAATGCAATAAAGAACAAGTGACAAGTGATCTTTTAATTAAACAGCAACACCTTTCGTATTATCTACAAAACAAGGCGTCCTATGCTTGATGGTGTTTTATCAATGCATTCGCTCGATTGGCTTGAGTATTCTTCACTTGAGGTTTTAGATGGAAGCAGGTGCCTGTAAAAGTTGCAGTTCTCTTGTTCAATTTATAACCATGAAAAATTTTGTTAGTTTAAAAATGTTTAAAACTAAAATGCTACACATTTATATTACATGAAAAAATAATTTTAAAAGACTAAAAAAATTCTAAAAGATTAAAAAAGAAAATTTATAAAAAGATTAAAAATATAGTATTTTAAATTTAAAGTGAAGGTTGCAGCATTTATGTTAATGCATAAACTTTCAAATAATTTTCATAGGCTGGCAAACAGTCTGGAAATTTTATTAAGCGGAATTTATTCTTTAAAAGAAATCCAGTCAAAACTCTCCTCTAGTGCTTGATAGCCTTTTTACGATAATATATTTTATAATTTCATGCCCTGATTTTTTTATATATTTGCTTTTTGATAATACACTATATATACATATATATATATATATATATATATATC
>JAOUZG010051955.1:71782-90230 GCA_026289955.1 Argiope argentata | reverse complement strand
ATATATATATATAGATATATATATATAGATATATAGATAGATAGATAGATAGATAGATAGATAGATAGATAGATAGATATAGATATAGATATAGATATAGATATAGATATAGATATATGTATGTATGTGTGTGTGTATATACATATATATAGATATAGATAGATAGATAGATAGATAGATATCAGTATTTAAAGAGAGTTTAAAACGGATATTTTATATTTTCTAAGAGATATAAAACAAACGTCTTCTAATTAAACATCCTGAAATTATTTATTCAATGTTTTCCAGATAAATTTTTAAAAAATCATGGTTTCTGAAGAAGGAAAGAAATGTAGTTTATCTAATACTTAAATACTGGATTTTAAGTACAATATGATATTTGCATATTTTTTTTTGCACAATTCGTATTAAATATTTTGTATAAAAATTTTATTCTAAGAAGGTTGTCTATTGTTAGATATTAAAAAAATTATTTAGGTGTAAAATTGCATCAAGTTTGAATTAAATATATAAATTAGATTTTAATTTATGAAACTCTTTTTTAAATGTTTACTGATATATTTTTTAAATATTTTGAAGAAGTATAAAATCTTGAACATTCTCCAAATTCAGAAAATATTAAAACGAATATTATTTCTCAGGGGCAGTATGTCAAGAACTTTGATTTAAACAAATATTTGATATTTTTTAAATACACGGATTTTTAAAAAATAATCTTGAAGAAACAGCATCTAGGCTAAATCTAAATTAATTTTGATGGGAAGAGATTAAATTTTCCTTTATCCTTGAAGGATACAAAAATGACATTTTCGAATTGAGCCCATTTTTGCAGTAGAAGAACAAATCAAATTCCAAATTAAAAACAAAATAATCAATTTTTCGAGATAGCAATATATTAAATGTAGATGCAAATGTATCAAATCTTAAGTTTATTTTATTGTAAGGTGTGAAAATATGGTACGTGTGGTAATTTCTTCATATTATTTTAATTTTTAGATAAAGAAATTAAAATACTAAAAATGCCATAGAAAAAAATATGGCGCAATATTTCGAAAAGTTCCAGATGAAGAATAACATTTACTTCACACTTATTCAAGAAAATTCTTTACAGAAAAAAAAATTCAATAGGAAATAATCAATGAGCGAGCACATAAAGCATTAATGAATTTAAACACGAAAAAAAAGATATCATGCATTAACTCTCTTCAATCGTATGACATTCGGAGGATATAAAGCACATAAATGCACAAACAAAGTACAAAAATCCATGTAACTATGAGTTAGGTCAGCAAGAATAGTATCTTTTTAAACAGCTAAATTCAATAATTCTCTATATAATGTATTATTTTCTGTTAATGCTAACAAAATTAATGCTAGCAAGCATAAATAAAATTAATAACATAAAAGGAACTCTACGATCACAATTTTCAAGTTATCATGAGAGAATATTATTATTTTTAAGTCGTCATTTGTCTTAATTAATTTAAGTAATTAAACACTTTAAACCGGTTTGAAAAAAATTACGGAACTTCTCTCTCTCTCTCACTCTAATGATAATTTTTTTTTCACTTTCATTATCAATTTTTCTAGCTTACAAACAAAGTTTTAGAGCTCAACTGAATATAAGATTTAAAAAAAAACTCAGTATTTTCGACAAAAAGTTCACTATTTCTGGTAGCTATTATATATGTGGAAAAATCCAATGAACTTAATGCAAATTGATTTTAAAATAATAATCTAAAATTTACAGAATTTTAAGAAATACAATTAGTAAGAATGCACTTATAATGTCATTAAAGAAGGAATGTAAGTTACATTTTACAAAAGTGCGATAATTAAAAAAAGAATTAAAAAACGATAATCTTTTGAAAACGAGATTAATTATTTAAAAGTAAGAAATCGTAAACAATTTGGAAGATGGCGTCATTCCACAGAAACTGCAAACGATACGCAATTGATGATAAATTTAATTAAATATTTCAAACAATACTGGCAAAACAAATATCATGAATTGGGTGACTCGCTATCTACCAATGAGTAAAACGAACGGATTATCCATGAACTTTTTTCAATTGTCTGTGCATTCCTGAAAATGGCAGAAAACCGCTCAAAAACCACGTGGCACTAAACGTTGAATAACCGAGGTATCATTTCTTTTTTCCCATCTAAATTGCAATTAATCACGGCATAGTATACATAAATACACTTAAAAATTCAATATGAAATTTTATTTAACTACAATTAACTCCTGAAAAAACTATAAATATAATGATAAAAAGAAGAATGAAAGGAATGTTACTGTTTCAAAGAAAAAAAAAGAACTTCGGTGACATTCTGCGTAACGAACTGAGAAACAATTTTAAGAAAGTCAATCGTAGAATATATCAAAAAATTAATTTTCAAAATCTTGTTGGGAAAAATTCATTCAATACTACATCTATTGAACAAAAAAGCAAACTATTATTGCTATGTACAGATTAGATATATGCGATAATAGAACCTTTTAACAAAAATTTGTATTAAAACAAAGGATAAACAAAACAGTTGTATTAGACTTGAACACTTATTTAAAAACATAAATAATAGCTACTAGATCCAAATTTCACAAATATGACTCGATTCAAAAACAGTTGATTTCGATTGATAAAAGTATAAAACAAAAAGTTGAATCAAATTCAAGAAATCTAAGAAAGTGAATGATGTTCTTTTTAAAAAATTAGATAAGATCGATTACGGAAATATTCCAATCGATTTTAACTATTCAACGTTAATTTATGATTTATTAAGTTTAATTTGAAATGTAAATATTTGTACTATGCTCAAGTGCCTATAATTTCCAGAAATACGGAAAAGTAGAAATATAAAATAGAATTAAAGAAACATTTTAAAGATCAATATTAATATTAAGGATGAAATGTAAATAACGACAAATTTTACTTACGGTAAATACGCGCTGCAAGTTGTACAAGGGATTGAGAGAAGTTGCTATAACACACACGCAAGTTAACTGACGTCGAAAGAAAGTATCCACTTTACGTGTTTCCTTTTATAATATCTCAAAGAATGGGGAAGGTAACAGATCATAGCAGTTGACCAATAGAATGACCACACAAAGTGAAATAGGAAAGGGCAACTTCCCCCCCCCTCCCCCAAGAAATAAAACCCTTTCCTCCGAATGGGATGGGGATTAGAATAACACCTTTTCTAATTTTTCCCCATTAATTTATTTTAATTTACGCAAACGCGTTTAGCTTCTAAAATCATTTTCTTTATGGAAAAATCAGAGTAGCATTTTGATTATTCATGCACAAAATAAATGGCATTCTCTCCAATTGTTGATAATTTCAAAATATTTAGAAAGAGTCATTTACTTTCAGTTAAAAAACGTTTTGAATGATATTACAATTTTTTTAAGCGTTTTCTGTACCAAAAGATATGATGGTGAAAATTATTATAGTGTCAAAGAATTCATAATCTTTAAATTTTTATTTGATCTACTGAACGATTAATTATTAAAAAAAGTGGCATTAACTGAAAATTATTTTTAAAAATAAAATGTGTCATTCTTAGACAAATAATATTGATGTGATAATGAAACTTTGAAAATCCCTATTTTAATTTGCGTTAATTGAAATATTCCTGATTTAAGTCACTGTAAAGTGGAATTTTTTTTCTGGTTTAAAATATGAGTCATCATGAAAAGAATATTTTATATTTCGTGTCTAATTGACCGGATATCTATTTAAAAATGTATTTTTTTATTCATATCAATAATACATTTATACGCACAAAATTATTTTTTGCAGTAAATAACACCCTTTTTCCTTAGCAAAAAGATCTAACTTTAGAACTGCGTATTTATCTTTTAAAAGGATCGCGACTCCATATTTAAATTAAAAATTCTTTAGAATAACAAAATAACTTTCTTTACTACACGTAATAACTAAATCATATCAAATATTTTGAAAAAGTAATGGAGTGCATCAAATATTAATCATGCTGTTGTGTACACTCTAAAAATTTTCAGCATGCCATCGAGATTAGAAAATAGGTTTTTATTAACCATCATTTATCTATTTTAGATCCTACAGAATAAACTCCCAACACTGAAATGACCTGCTTTCAGGCGAAATAATTCACGGATATAACATCACTGAAATAGTTTTAATACCACTATTTTTTTTTTATCCTTTGTTATTGTTACTTATGGCACTTGCCATGGACAAGCCATACTGATACATCAGCAGATTTTTAGCCGAAAGAAATCGTCTCTTGTTTTGAAGTAACGCCAACTAGGGCCAAGAATACAACTTTAGCTACACACTCATCACATTCACTTGCACAGCTCCTTTTTACAGGGGGCACAGCCACACATCTTGCTGATAATGCACAGAATAACAACCATTCCCGAACTGGGACTCGGACCTACAACATTGTATGTTGAATACCATTTTCAAAATGATTATCCATGTGATATTTATGTCAATGTTTTTGATTTCTAACATATTTCAGGTGATTTTTTTAATCGAAATTTGTTCCTTTCCGTATATAATAGAATTATGCTAGCGTTCAAAATCTAAATAAATTAAGTTCATTATATGTGCATGTATTTGTTTATGTATCTATTATGATGTCTTCAAATGTAGTTCGCATATAATAGAATATTTAGGTTTGTCTATCGGTATGAGATACATTTTAATAGACAATAATTTAAATTTTAAAAAAATTATTTTCATTTTTAAATCAGGAGTATAAGCCAAATGTAATCTTCATTAATCAAACAAATTGTGGGAATAAAGGATTCAGGCTTTTATCTCCTACCAAATTCAAAACAAGTCCTATTTGATAAAAAATAGGGGAGAGGGTGAATCTGCGTTTATTTATTTTTTTACAGAACCATTGAAAGGCTTTTAAAAAACTCAATAAAATAAAGAAAGAAATTTAAAATATTTTTGTTCCTCTTTTTTTAGTTTCTCTTCCTACAAAAGTAGTTATGAGTCATAGCATTATAACGCAGTTGATATCCATGAAATCACATTAAACTATCGTATTCGTAATAAAAATAATGGAGTAATTCCAAATTAAGTTTCACATGGAATCTTTTAAAAACCTTAAAATCTCCATTATTTAATACTTCGGACAAAAAAAATTAAAATTTAAATCACTAAATATAAGTGCATTTGCATAAAATCAACAATCACAGTAGAAGTTTCTAAACTTTGGGATTATATGATTGCGCCAAAACAGGCTTTATGGTTGACAAATTCGAATTCCGTTATGAATGCCTCGAGCCCCTTTCGTTCTTCGAAACTTTTTACATTGTCCCTGGTGCAGTTACCAGGTGGTTTCTGGTATCAGACCAGTTTTCATTTTCAGTCAGTACTTGTTCCAGAAAGCAATGATTCTGCAACTGCAAGATGTTACAGCGAGCCTGATTCAAAATGGACGCATTTGAGTTTTAAATTCTTAGAAAGGACAGATAACAGAGAGGTATTCTTAAAGCATCTTCTAAAAGGAAAGTACGTTCGGGTGGCGTACAATGGAGGGCAAGAATCCTTTTGTATATCCCCCTCATTAGTAATCCTATTCTCGACATTTGGGTCGTTCCACATGACTTGGCTTTTGGAATTTCCCCCTCGATATTGTTCGTTTCCCAGCAGAGAAATCCAGCAAAGCATTCTTTTCTGTAAACAGAAAAATAATCACCAGCAACTCTAAGAGAGAAAAAAAAGGTTCGAGCAATGCGAAACATAGTAATCATTAATGTTTAGGTAAAGTCTTCGTTTCATATACATTTTCGCTTTAAAAAAACGAAATTTAAATCGAGAGGAACTAACAAAAAAATTAAAATAAAAACTGCTAATTTCAGAATTGAAACAAAACAAAAAAGACAATGACTTATCTTTTAAAAATAAGATGGCCGAAGTGGCATTACAACTCATTAATAAATAATTTCTGTTATTCTAGAAAAGATAACACTTTCCATTTGTTATTATACTTTAAAACTCTTGCTGTATTATACTTTAAAATTTTATTATACTTTAAAAGGAAAGGAATCACAGTCTTCAAACTACTTTTGACTTTCGCCCCTAGAATCATAAAAGAATATTCAAGATTTATAATTTCCAAAACAATGGAACATTTCATTAATTTCTCATTTTTTGAAATGCGCGACAACTTATAATCGGGAAAAGTCAGAAATCGGTTATGGTGAGGTATATTCTAAATCTATTGTAATGTGCAAAATTGTGTGTGAAATTGGTCCAATTTGTTTGTGCGTCCATCAATGCATGTTTTCTTCAACTCTGAATAATATTAAGAATTATAAATATCATTTTTTAATAACAAATCTGCTCACCGCTTGTCTATTTTTCAATATCCTATAGTTTCAGAATCGGGCTAACAGACGTAGAGAATAAATAAGAATCTTGAACATACATACAGATATGGAAATATCAACAAGTGTTAGCGAAGAAATGGAAGGAGGAATTTTGATGTAAAATCCTTACGTCTTCTCTCTGGGCTTAAATCAGCAAACCGTTTAGAAGAAAAGTTCTAAAATGTTTTTCCGATTATCGCGATGTCACAAATACATATAACTTGCCTTGTCCAGAAAACATATCAGAAACACGATCTCAGAAAACTCTTGTTGGCAGTTTTTGAGGGAAATCCAGCAATTGCAATGCTGGCATTAACCTAAGGCCGATGGTCTATTAAGAAGGAAAATATAATTAATATGTAGGGCCTTTATCGCCATTTTTTTCATTTTTGCTCTCTCGGGAATGTAAATACTGTACAATTTTAATTATCTGGATTTCAATTTCATCAGTTTAAAATTTTTCCCAAGGCAGATTTAGAAGAAATATGCATTTTTTTAGGGTAAAAGAAAATTACCTGGAAGAACTATTATGCATATAAGAAATACTCATGCTCTTGTTTTAATTTTTTTATTCAAATTAATTTAAATAATTATAATTGCAAAAACAACGAATTCATATAAATTTTTACTTAAAAAAAGCTTCAATGTGAATTTCAGATTTCCAAGTATTACATACGAATAATGCGAATGAAATTTTATTCAACAAAAATAGATATTTCTGAATTTTTTTAGCATCTGATATGAATGGTAAATCGCAATATAAATTAATTTTTATTATTTGGTTTAAACTCACATATTAGTTAAGAAAGATTATTAATGTAAAACATATTTTTCTATTAGTTATACTTCCAGCATTATTTCTGTATTTCAGAGACTGCATTCAAAATTAACTTTTAATTACACATATATACGTTCGTTGTGTTTTGTTTTGAAAAAGGAGATAATGTTGGATTTAAGTTAATGTAAAAATTTATGTGTAAATATTTTTTGTATATTAGGTTATAATTTACTCCATAACTAACTATCATTTTTAATGATCCCTCTTTTATTTTTAACTCCATCGAAAATTGTTTTACAAAGAAAAAAAATACAATGCTTCATAAATTTGTAAAAATCCACAAATTTCTTTATTTTTCGAGAAAAAAAAATACAGCCATTATAGCTTCATTAGCACACTCTTATAAGAGCATGTTTGAACTTAAAAATATTTCCTTAAATTAAGCACTTAAATAGCAATTTTAAAAAGAAACTGAAGTGTTTTGTCACTTTTAAGAAAAATTGTATCCACGAATTCATACGCAAATGTCATTTTTCTGAAATTGTCAAAAACAACAACAACAATATATTCCAATTTGAAAAGAAAAATTTATTTTGACAAAGAAAAAATTACCTAGAATTGTTAAAATGACCGAGAATGTATTTCTACCATAAGTTTTACATCATTGCAAATGTGTATTGAAATAATTGCAATAATCAAAACCACTTTCGCATTTCATACACATAAAATTTAAAAAAAAATATTAATCCTTTGCACTCGATAATGTCTCTTGGGTACCATTCAAGACGATGCATCATTTTGACATTTTATTTATTTATTTTTCTAATTTTGATTATTGAAAATATCTATAGAATGGTAAAAAGATGACGAAATTAAATTTTAAACACACACACAAATTTGGAGCAATAAACAAGCCCTTGTATATTAAATAATTAGGAATCGAATTATTTTTCCGAGTACAAAGTGTTAACTGTTCAGTTTTAGAACAATTCAATGAGATTAGCTTCTAATTTAAAGGCATATTAGAGCTATTTTGGAACAAAATTCGTTTATTCCAAATGTGGTCTGAGCTCTGAAATGCCTATAAAGTAGATGGTTTCGTTTAGTTACATAAACATTCCATCATGAAAGAATACTTGGATTTTTTTTAATTATCTTGTAACCATACTTTGATAAAGAGAACAATGTCAGACAAACGAATTAGAAAGCCCATATGTTATATTTACCCATAAATATTTGAAATAAAATTCGGAATGCGGAAATCAAAACTATCGTGATATTTAATGCATACTAAATTCAAGACACTATCAACAGCTATAAAGAATAAAATTCTTCAGTTTAGGTTAGTTAAATTCCAATAACATAATTTAAAACTATACCAGGACCTTTTTGACTCAGAACTCGTCCTGTACGAATGCAGCTAGATGAAGAGACTTGAATCGGAGCAGCCTTTTCAAACCTCCCGAAAAGGGAGGACGTTTGACGGTCAAAGAAAGACGGTTGTGCGTAAGGTTAGTAAAGATGGCATATCTTCCTTAGAACATGGCCACGGATCCATGGGGTCCATTCGTTCTCAAAGAAAAAATCCTCTCATAAATCTTGGAATCGAACCCAGGGAATAATTCTGCAAAACAATTTCCATATCTTTATATCTTTTTTAAAAGAGTTTGTCCTGAGCGGCCTTTGTTTTAAAATATCAGATGCATTATTTCCTTTTTAGAAGTAAATACATGACAAAACTATATCTGGTAATGTCATCGATTGATGACATATATAAAATAAAAAAAAAATTTATACCCGTAATGCTAAGTGCGTATTTCAATTTTTAAAAAAATATTTTAACAAAAGAATATTGTTTTTTTATTCTTACTTTACTTATATTAAGCAAGATTTAAGAAATAATGAAATATATCACAATTTGGATATAATTCTATTATTTCATAAATTAATGTTTTGCTTAACATTTAGGCAAAAAAAAAACATTTAGTAAAATGTCCGATATTTTAGCGCGTTAATACGAAAGAAAAAATAATAGCCTTGAAAAAAAATTTCCCCAAATAGCCACTTTAAAAATTCTAAATTATTTTCTATAGGGAAAAAAAGATATTAAAGGAAATAAAATAATATCTTTATTACTTAAGTCATTATAAGAAATAGTTGGCTGAATTTAATTATTTTCGTCGCTTATTAATTACATCATTCCAGATACGGGCTGCATAAAATTAATAAATTTCATGACTTTGAAATACTTTGAGAAAGGAATGGAGTCCTTTTGGTGTGGTGTCCTGAATTACAAGTTGGTTGAGGAAAGAGGGAAATGCTGTTTCGAAAAATATCAGTTTCTGTTTTATTGAATTTTTTATTTTCAGTTCGTCAAAATAACAATTTTGCTTTGAATCGTTTTGTTCGTTGTCTATAAAAACTGTTATTAATTTAAATTATAAAGTAGGAGTTAATTGTTATAGTCAGAGTAGTCGTTAAAGTGTTACACAACTACAATTAAGTGAAGTGATTGTTAAAGTATGAGATAATTGTTCTTTTGTCTTCTACAGATTCCAGTTTTTCAAATTAATAAAGGGTTGAAGGGCGTACTGATTCACTAAAATAAGATCAGAATTTCTTTCCGATACTTCGGTCCAAAAAGTTCTAAATTGCGAAAAAAAGTTTTTAAAATCAAAAACTATATGTAAATTTCCTATAATATTTCAGGGGGGAAGAACGAATCTAATTATTCAATTTTGCATGAGGATAGTTAATTACATGAATGTGACAAATTAAAATATAATTTATAGGTTTTATTTCTATTTTTGTAATGACGAAAACACAAATAGAATTTAAATATGGAAAGCAATCGAGAAGAAATGAAAAGGAAATGAAATTTTAGTTCAAAACTATGAATTCTTAAATGTGCATTTTCATATATTTATTCTTATCTCCAACCAAAATTAACTTTTAAAAAATAAGAAATGAAATTATTAAGTGAAATAAAAGAAAATTAGAAATGGTAATATTCTTTTTTTTTTTTTTTTTTGAAAATCTGTATTTACATGACTAAAATCTAGGAATTAGAATTGTCAATATTATATAATTCATTTAAATAACATCATTGCACATTAGGTAACAAATACAATTGGTTATCAATGACAAACATCCTATATCGATGATGTACATGCCCATTTTGTCGAACTAATTAGTTGCGGAAAACGATGGCGAACTGTTTATTGATATTTTAGTCCCGTGCTATTTATAGATTTCAAGAAGCTAATTTCTTCGCCCTTATTTTGTGTCTCTCATTATATGTCTTAGAGAAAAGCATGTCTGCATCTGATTTTCATTGGTTATGTGACTGATTATGTGACACTGAGATTAATCATGAGAGACCAAGTCGAGATCGTAGAGTCAAAAATCAAAGCTAAAGTCGTTTGCAGCTATGGAGGCATTTCCAAGACCACACAAGGTGCGTGATAATAAGGAGCGGAATATCCAAATATATGAATACAGTTAGCCTGTAAGAGAACCTCGCTGACAGATAAGCCAAACCCTTCTCCTCACCACAAATACCACACTGTGGGAACCCTCCTGCTCTCTTCCCACGCCCCTATTCTTCCATTTCCCAATAGACCTTCAACCACTGCATTCACCAACCCTGCTCTGTGCTTTGTCAAATATCCAAACAATAGAGGATCCCCCCCAAAGATAAAATTCTTCAACTTGAAGTGTCCGTCCTGGATTATTAATATTATCTTTTCTTCAGTAGCTTATTGTCGGGTAGAACGAAAGGATGAATGGGGAGGATGGAGGGGATGAAGTGTACACAAATGTTTGGATATCATTCATGATATTAATACAAGATGACAGCTTTTTCTATTTGTTTCCTAGGCTCTTTTTAGAGCTTAATATATCTGAGTCCACTTAAAACACCATTAGTTGTGGTAATGGATCATATGTCAATGGTCATTCATTCACCGAAGGTGCTCTACCTGTTTAGCAGATAATTTGGAGCCATTTCCAGGAACAGAAGAATGTGTGGCGGCTTCTTAAAGCAAGTGAGAGAAGCGTTTTCTTTCATAGCAAAATAATTTAAACCAAGGACCACTCAAAACACTTTCACAACGCATTGGATTAAAATAAAAACAAGGATTTTACCTCTCAGGCACACAAAATACAATTTCACAAAAAATGTTTGAGAGTGTCAAAGCCATAGAATACTGAAATGTGTTTGTGTTTCTGTAACTGCAGCAAATCTTTAAAATGCTTCACAGTCTGTCGGTTTGCCAATTTACTTAAATGTTACTTCTATGACTCAAAAACACAATCAAATGAACGAATACAATTTAGTATGTGATATTGTCAATAAAATGGTTTATCGGTGTTAAACTTTCGCTGCGTTTGGGAAGCAAAGAATTAAAAAAATTTTAAAGGATTATTACAAGGAAAATGTATTACAAAATTGAAGACACATCCTATTAACCTTTTTTCTACTGACGGAACATATAACTACCCTTTAAATTTGGATTATATTTTCGTAATAGAACTATTTTTGATTATGATCTATTATGGTATTCTAAAAAACGAAGTATGTAACCCAAATAGCAAGAAGTCAATATATTTAATTAATAATTGAATTATTTAAGATATTTCTGTAAATGAAAAATTTTCTTTGGGGTTCTCTGGTATTATTCTGCAAGGAAACATAACTACTGGTACAAATATGAATTTGGAAAAAATAATGGCAGCATAATTCAGTAGATAAAGGCTTAAATAATCATGACGGGGTACAATCGGCTAGTGTTTTATCGTCAAAAAAAGGAAAGATTCATTTACGCTCAATGTGCCTGGTATACTTTTTACTTAGAAACCAAAGGCTAAACGGAATAATGGACAAAAAAAAGAAAGATTCTTAAAATTACAATATTACCTTTTTTATTTACTAATGATAATATTTACATATGTAAGTATATTCAATGTGTATATTTAACCTAAGCTACTCGAAAAAAGGAATTATTGGTAAATCCTTTAATAATAAAGCCATTGTCGCAATCAAATCTCCAATCCGTGAATCCCCGTTAAATCGAATGAGCATTCATGTTTATGACGTGGAGAAATTTCTTAACTATTTTCCTGATAGAGGTTGTCCTCTTCATCTGAACAAACTAAAAATTAAAAGGCTTCTCGCAAACTGATCATTATGTTTTTCCTATAAATACAAAGTTAAAGAAATATAACTAGCCCAATATGAAATTTCATTAAACGAAAATAAAACTTTTCTTTTATAATTATTGTAAAATTATTATTTTTTGAATCGATATTTTGATTTTCACGGTAATAGAAATACTTTAGTTATTAGTTTCTTAATTATGATAGATATATAGAGTTGTATTTTAATGATGCAAAAGTCAGTCATGGCTATGCTGCGCTAATTTCTTAGTTAGGAGTAAAAGTGACGAGTATTCAAATCTACTGAAAAATTTTTTTATCTTAGAATTTTATTTTTGTGCAATCCACGCTATATATATATACGCTATATATAAATCCACGCTATATATAAAAAAAACCGACTATATTGTAATTTCTTAATTTTTTTTTTCATTATTAGTGACAAGCGAATTTTTTTTAAAAAGTATATCTGGGTTAAAAAAAACAATTAAATAAACAGCTGAAGCCCTCCATTACATTTACTGCATATCTATCACGCTATAAATTATAGTCCTTCAATAATGAATAGTCATGTGATATTCAATAAAAAAATATTTAAATAACAATAGAATTCATGTTCATTATTGACAATAATACCATATTATTATACTCACGCTTTTATTTGTATTGATATCATATTTGCGACTACTTAAATGCTATGAATAATACATCATGCATCGCAGAATTCATTATAATAAATATTTTATCGACTAAATAAAAATATAGAATTATATGTTTAAAAAATATTGAGATGATATTATAAGAATACCAATAATTTTTTTTGAATAATTTTTTGACGAATTAAAGCAGGTTATGTCTTAAAAGTTTTTTGAATACTTGAAGAAGAAATATAATTTTTTTATTTTTCACCTATGGAATTTTGTACACACCACAAACCTAATTTCCAAAACAACATCATGTTCTGACATAATCATAAAAAAGATTAAAATGAAATATGCTATACATATTTCAATTTATCATGTCACGACATAATTTCTTGAACGGTTAAGATAAAAAGTTAAATTATATTTTCATTCTTTTTAATTGTTTCATTGAATGAGTCACTTTAGTATTGAAAACGATACAAAAAAACTTTGACTCGCATTGATTGTTTTAAAAAATATCCCATTTCCTATTTATTTCCCTTCATGTAATCGTGTGCTAATAATTTAATTTTTCTAGGTTTTATTTGCTGTAATCATTAACTTATTTTGTTAATCAGAGCTTTTGTAAATGCAATGGCGGCGCGTTATTCAAAAATGATTTTTTTTTCAGATTCTCATGCAGATAACAAAATTTTTATTTTTCGCCAAAGCTAAATTTTATTTTTCGTTCAAATTTTTTGTTGACGCTGACCTGATAAAAATAGAAAATATTACAGGTTTCAAATATTCGGCTTTGAAATTTCATTTACCATCTCCGTTTTAGAAGAGGCTGAACTAAAAAAAAGAGTAATTATTTTGATTTTTCTATTAGCTGGCCTCTCTCTCCATGATATGATAGTTTAAAAACAACTCAAAGAAAATTTATGAAACTAGAAATGTACTATTTTCCTCGAGTTTATTAATTTTTATACGAATTCAGACAGAAATGAAATAGTTGTGATGTGTTTTTAATATAAAGACTGAATTTGTCACCTAGTTGACTGTTTGTCACTGTATCTGTCCGTGAATACATGAATGCAGTAACTTAAAATTTAACAAGCTGAACGCGTGATTTCTGTTATAAACTCTGTACAAAAATATGTATATTGTTTTTCCCAAGTTTAATTTAGCTGCAATAACGTCCCGTTTAAAACAATATGAAAACTATTTTGAGAGCAGTTAAACCTTTATTTGACTCCACGGATGCATAGAGAAAAAACATTTCAAATATAGCATGAAACATTAGGGCCTGTAGCCGGGTAACATAACCACAATTCAAAAGTATACTTCATTATCGTAGATGTAATATGTCTTACAACGCTACAGCCACACCGTCTCTGCTGTATTGTGTATTTCAACAAAATATCTTGCAGTCCAGTAGAAGACTGGTTTAACTGCTGTACCTGTGTCAGGGGACGAGCTTTCTGCTGGTTAATGCGATAATGGATGAATAACGAACAATGTACTTTCTTCTCTCATCACAACGGGTGTGTGTTTTTCAACACGCCTTTTTATTATGGCTTGAAAATAATTGACAGAAATGATGGATAGTAACTGCAAGGTACTGAAGCGTACTACTTTCTACCTGTGTGGCAAAGGCGAAAATAGAAACGCCACTGCTTTTCCCACAAATCAAAAAAGAAAGAGAAAAAAGCATTGGAACTGGTGTCCTAAAATTTCAAACATGGAAATCTCTGATGTTTCGGGGCAAAGATTTTTTCATTGACTAACGAAATGATTTTACAGGATAAATAAATAAATAAAAGATTTAAATATAATCTTCTATGCATATTTCAATGTATCATGTCAGAACATAATTTCTTGAACGGCCAAGCACCACGTGCACGTTAAATTATATTCTTATTCATTTTAATTGTATCGTTGAATTGATAATTTTAGTATTGCAAACGATCCAAAAAACATTTTAGCATTTATTGTTTAAAAAAAATCACATTTCCTATTTATTTCATTTCATATAATCCCATGCTCACAATGACGTTTTTCCAGGTTTTATTTGTTGTAGTTATTAACTTATTTTTTTAAAAAAAATCAGAGCTTCAGTAATTGCGAGGCAACGTGTTATTAAAAGCTGCTATTTTGAGATACTCGTGTGGATAATAAAATTTTTATTTTTCGTCTACGGATTTTTGTTGAAGCCATAAAACCTCATTCCGAAAACAATACCATGTTCTGACATGATAAAAATAGTTATGTTCGGCAATCAACGTTTGCTGCCTTGATGTATACCATTCTTGTTTTCAAAAAAACAAATGCCACTACATAATAAAATCATAAATAAACATAAAAAATTAGATTAAAAAAAACAATTTTAACTCCACGTTAGGTTAGAAAATGTAATAAATATTTCTCAATCTTATAACTGAAACAAATCCGAGAAATATGCTTTTTTCGATGGTACAACACATTACCGTCCTCTTCTTATTTTACAATCGTTTGCAGTCCCCCGCTTCAGAATCAAATTTGAAACTTTTATAAAAATTAATTTTTAATTTTAATGATAATTTGAACCATCGCGACTTCAAACTAGCTTGATCAGAATAGATAGTTCGATTTGTCTCATCAGCAGAGAGTGAAGAAATAATATCGCTGGTAACCGAAAAAAATATATCATTTAGATAGCTATCAAATAACAAGCAAAATGCTCCAATACCAAAAATTATATTTATCTTAAATCTATGAAAATGCACATTTAGTAAAAAATTGAAATTTAAATGAAGTACATTTTTTAATATGAAATAAATTAGTAGGGGAAAAAATGAATTTCTGAAAATATAAAAGCTTATCTTGTAGAAAAAAAAAAAAAAAATTGTATAGTTCTTTATACACCATTTGCAATATCTTTAATTAGTTAAAATCTTTTCCTTCATTATAAGATATGCCTTGTTCCGACCAAATAATAGCGAAAAAAAATTGGAATATATTAGCAGGACTGGTTCTCATTGGTGAAAAATCGTGCTTCTGCTGCTATCGCACCAGCCCCCCATGGACATTGTCGCTACTTCGTTCAATAGGGGTGATGCATGGCGGGGAGGGGGTAGTCGCTTGTATTCAAGACCCTTAAAATAGCTGCAGCTATAGGGGACGTATTTGTCCTCGGAGTGGGGTCCCTTCTATTATCCACCCCAGCATCCCTTGGCAGGTTGGCAGTTCTGGTCTGAAGAAATTTCAGTTGCCGTCCACATGTTTTGTTGCATCCTACGTATAAATCTTATTCAAGAAATAGAGTAGGTTACGATTTGCTAAGAAAAAAAAAAGATTCTGTGGCGACAACTAAAACTTTTCTATTGAAATTCTATCTTGTCCTTAATAACGTTGGTAACAATTTCTCTTAAGAATAATCAAAGACTTGTCAGGATTAATTTATTTTTAATAAAAAGTGTCATTGCCATTTTTCGTCATGAGGTTTGAAAAATATCGAAAGCTACATTTTCTATTTCAAACAGTATGCAATCATGCAATATAGGTATGGTATGGCAAACAGTATGCAATATAGGTATGGAATGGAATTTTAGACAAAAAAAGGGGCTTTCCTCAAATATTATTTAATTCACCCGACCTTTATTTAACCTTTTAACTATTATTTAATTTTTAGTTTGATCTTTCAAGGAGGAATTTATGTAACTTCAACTTTTACAGAAATAAAATCTATAAAAGTTCAATTACCAATTTGTACAATCGTGTGAGAAGGATGCAATTGCTTAATACAATAAGCGAGATTATTGACAGCTCGTAGGAGCTTTTCTTTTATATAATTCGATGTGAAAAATAAAATATGCTCTCTTCTATGAGTAACGATAAAATTCAAAATTGAGAATATGTTTGATGGATTTTATTGTGTAAAATAAGATTAACATTTCATCTGACAATTATTTTTTTTGTCTCACTGCCGTTTTACTGTATATTCAAAATTGATATATTTATCTGTTAAAAAAATTTTTTTAATCAAAATCCATGAATAATATTTTTGATATTGTTAATCACGATACATTTGTCTAAAACAATGTTGGTAGAAAAAGGGTTAACAAGAGATGATGATGAATAGCTTAAAACTTTAAATGATTTTTTTTATCTTTTGATTTTACATATGATATATTTTGAGGAATGCACTAGAAACTTACACTTAAAAACGTGAAGCCTTAAAACAAAGAAACAAACAAAAATTCCGAAGATATAAATTTGCATATTTATGATTTTGGAGAAAAACACTTCCCCACTTCTTTTCCCAATTATATATAACTTATATCTTTTCATTTTATATGCGATATCTTTTGAGGAACGCACTAATAACTTACATTTAAAAGCGTGAATCCTTAAAATAAAAAGATTCGAAGGATATAAAGTTCCATAGTTATAAAAAATACTTTCACACTCTTTGTCCCAATTACATTAAACATAATATTGAGATAAACAGAAAAAGTTATTATTCGAAGTAATTTGTTAACACAATAATCTCTTAATTTCAAGATATATTTCATAATCACTTTTCATACGATGGTCCTCCTTTCAGTTTATGCTGGGTTTCAACTTACATACGTATCTTAGAAATGCATTGTTGTTGTTACTAATGGCACTTTGCCATGGACAAACGAGAGATGCATTGTTTCAACTAATAACATGAGCTGATCTAGGCAACAACTGGGGTAAATCCTTACCTAGTAAATGAAACTGACCTTTTCTCTTAGCAAACAGGAAAATGAAGTTAAAGAACAATGGAAGGATGTAATCGGCTAGTATATGAAGACTTTTTATACTTACTGGTAAATGAATTTAAATAAAACGAAATGAATAATTTCTTATTAAAAATTTAAAATCTTTTACTAAATAATAGAGACGCTGATTACAGTTAAGATTTGATTTTAAATATTACGACGAGTCTAGTAGAGAAGTCTAAAAATGTCCAATCCATCTAGCTAGCAGCGAAAAGTATACAAGATCGAGACAAAGAGTATTTCAGCTGAACTTTTCTTCCAACAGGATTCGGAGTTAGAATATTATTTAATTTATTGCAATTCAGTGGCGTTATTCGGGTGGCGTAGTCGATGAAAAGCTCTAGATGGTATTAAAAGATTATACAAAATGATGGCAAGTATTTAAAAGAATAACATTTTTCCTTTTGCTTTTTCATATTGGAAATACATTTAGGAGTACTTTAAATATAAAATAATACGCTCAATACAAAAGAAATATAATGAGCAAAGAGGTTAATTAAAATCTGCCTATTTTGAGTTCTTAAGTAAAAAATGTGTTTTAATGCTTGGAATAGGTTATGAATCTCACTTTGTCAACAAATAATGGAATATTAATACTACTTAATAGTATACTTTCCTTAAAACTATTATGAAAGTTTGTATTGACACATTAACTTCATTTTATAAATAATCCGAAAGAATAAACTTAATATATATTTTAATATTAAGTTTATTCTTTAGG
>JAOUZG010051955.1:0-28858 GCA_026289955.1 Argiope argentata | reverse complement strand
CAAATGATTTCCAGATAAAATAAAAAATAAATTTCATGGTTTCTGAACAAGGAAAGAGTAGTATTTTATATAATACTTAAATACTAGATTTTAACTGAAATATAAAATGACATTTGCACATTTTTTTGTACTATTCGTATTAAATATTTTCGCACAGAAATATTATTCTATGAAGGCTGTCTATTTTTAGATCATGAAAAACAAGCATTTAGGAGTTTAAATTAAATATATAAATTAGATTTTAATTTATGAAATTCATTTTTAAATGTTTACTGATATAATTTTTCACATTTTGAAGAAGTAAAGTATAAAATAAACATTCTTCAATTTCAGAAAATATTAAAACGAATCTTATTTCTCAGGGGCAGTATGTCAAGAACTTTGATTTAAACAAATATTTGATATTTTTGAACGAATTAGATTTTTTAAAAAATTCCAGTAGAAACAGCATCTAGACTAAATCAAAATTAAATTTGATGGGAAGAGATTAATATTTTCTTTTTGCTTGAACGATACAAAAAAAGCACTTTTGAATTAAGCCCATCCTTGATGTGAAGAACAAATCAATTTCCAAATTAAAAATTAAATAATCCATTTTTGAAATAGTACTATATTAATTATAGAACAAAATCTTTCTGAAACAAAAACTTCAAATCTAAAGTTTTTTATTATAGAAAGGAGTGAAAATATGGTACGTGTGGTAATTTCTTCAAATTATTTTAATTTTTAGATAAGAAAGTAAAATATGTAAGAAAAAAATATGGCGCAATATTTCGAAAAATTTCAGATGAAGAACAACATTTTTTTCACACTTATTCAAGATAATTCTTTGAAGAAAAAAATTTTCAATAGAAATAATCAATGAGCGAGCACAAAAAGCAATAATGAATTTAAACACGAAAAAAAGATATAACGCATTAACTCTCTTCGATCGTATGACATTCGGAGGATATTAAGAGCATAAATGTACAAACAAGATACAAAAATCCACGTGACTAATACTTGGGTCAACAAGAATAGTATCTTTTTAAACAGCTAAATTCAATGATTCTCTATATAATGTATTATTTTCTGTTAATGCCAACAAAATTAATGCTAGCACGTATAAATAAAATTAATAACATAAAAGGAACTCTACTATCACAATTTTGAAGTTATCATGAGAGAATATTATTATTTTTAAGCCATCATTTGTCTTAATTAATTTAAGTAATTAAACTCTTTAAACTGGTTTGAACAAAATTACGAAACTTCTCTCTCTCTCTCTCTCTAATGATATATTTTTTTAAACTTTCATTTTCAATTTTTCTAGCTGACAAACAAAGTTTTTGAGCTCCACATAATTTAATATTTAAAAAAAACTCAGTAATTTCAACAAAAAGTTCACTATTCCTGGAAGCTAATGCATATGTTGTATAATCCAATGAACGTAATGCAGATTAATTTTAAAATAATATTCTAAAATTTTCAGAATTTTAAGAAATGCAATTTTTAAAAATGCGCTTATAATGTCATTAAAGAATGAATATAAATTAAATTATAGAAAAGTGCGATAATAATAAAAAAAATGATAATCTTTTGAAAACGAGATTAATTATTTAAAAGTAAGAAATCGTAAACAACTTGGAAGATGGCGTCATTTCATAGAAACTACTAACGAAAAGCAATTGATAATAAATTTAATTGAATATTTCGAACAATACTGGCAAAACAAACCACAAATGTCATAAATCAGGTGACTCGCTATCTACCAATGAAAAAAACGAACGTATTATCCATGAACTTTTTCCAATTGTCTGTGCATTTCTGAAAATGGCAGACAAATGCACAAAAACCACGTGGCACTAAACGTTGAATAACCGAGGTATCATTTGTTTTTGCCCATCTAAATTGCAATTAATCACGGCATAGTATATATAAATAGACTTAAAAATTCAATATGAAATTTTACTTAACTATAATTTACTCCTGAAAAAACTATAAGTATAATGATAAAAAGAAGAATGAAAGGAATGTTACTGTTACAAAGAAAAAAAAGCACTTCGTGACAGACTGAGAAAAACACTTTACGAAAGTCATTTGCATAATACATCGAAAAATTAGTTTTCGAAATCTTGTTGGGAAAAAATGCATTCAATATTACATCGTTTGACCAAAAAAGCAAACTATTATTGCTATGTACAAATTAAAAATATGTGATAATAGAACTTTTTAATATAAATCTGTTTTGAAACAAATGCTAAACAAAACATTCGTATTAGGCTTGAACACTTTTTTTAAAAAAAAATAGCTACTAGATTTAAATTTCACAAATATGACTAAATCAAAAACAGTTGTTTTCCATTGATAAAAGTATAAAACAATGAGTTTAATCAAATTCAAGAAATCTAAGAAAGTGAATGATGTTCTTTTAAAAAATTAGATAAGATGGATTACGGAAATAATCCGAACGATTTTAACTATTCATCGCTAATTTATGATTTACTAAGTTTAATTGGAAATGTAAATATTTGTACTATGCTCAAGTGCCTATAATTTCCAGATATACGGAAAAGTAAAAATATAAATTAGAATTAACGAAACATTTTAAAGATCCAAATAATATTAAGGATGAAACGTAAATAACGTCAAATTTTACTTACGGTAAATACACGCTGCTAGTTGTACAAAAGATTGAGAGTAGTTGCTATAACACACACAGAAACCAACTGACGTCGAAAGAAAATTTCCACTTTACGTGTTTCCCTATATAATATTTCAAAGAATGGGGAAGGCAACAGATCATAGCAGTTGACCAATAGAATGACCACACGAAGTCAAATAGGAAAGGACAACTCCCCCCCTCCCCCCGAAGGTATAAAACCCTTTCCTCCGAATGGGATGGGGGTTAGAATAACACCTTTTCTAATTTTTTTCCATTTATTTATTTTAATTTACAGAAACGCGTTTAGCTTATAAAATCATTTTGTTTATGTAAAAATCAGAGTAGCATCTTGATTCTTCAAGCACAAAATAAATGGCATCCCCTCCAAGCGTTGATAATTTCAAAACATTTAGAGACAGTCATTTACTTTCACTTAAAAAAGCGTTTTGAATGATATTACAATTTTGTTAAGCCTTTTCTGTACCAAAAGATATAATAGTGAAAATTATTGTCGTGTCAAAGATCCATGCTCTTTAAATTTGTATCTGTTCTTTTGAACGTATTAATAATTTAAAAAAAAGTGGCATGAACTGAAATTTATTTTTAAAAATAAAATATATAAATATTAGACTAATAATATTGATGTTTCAATTAAACTTTAAAAATCGCTTTATTAATTAGTGTAAATTGAAATTTTCCCGATTCCAGGCGCTGTAAAGTCGATTTTTTTGTCTTGTTTAAAATATGAGTCATTATGAAAAGAATATTTTCTATTTAATGTCAAATTGACAGGATATCTATGTAAAAATGTGAATTTCTATTCACATCAATAATGCATTTATAGGCATAAAATTATTATTTACGGTAACTAACATCTTTTTAATTAGCAAAAATATCTGATTCTAAATTTAGAACTGCGTAATTTATCTTTTAAAAAGATAGTTAAAAATCTTATGAATAAGAAAATAACTCTCTTACTTTATGCACGTAAATAACTAAATGATATCAAATATTTTGAAAAAAAATAATACAGTGCCCAAATATTAATCATGCTGTAGTGTGTACTCTAAAAATTATCAGCATGCCATCGAGATTAGAAAGTAGGTTTTTTAACTATCATTAATCTATTTTAGATTTTATAGAGTAAACTCCTATACTGAAATGACCTGCTTTCAGGGTAGATAATTCACGAATAAAAAATCACTAAAATAATTTTAATACCACGAATAATTTATTCTTTTATGCTTTGTTATTACTGCCGAATTATATTGAAGGTTCCAATGCCCTTGATATATTGTTGTTGTTACTTATAGCACTTGCCACCATGGACAATCCCCGCTGATACACTAGCGGATTTTAAGCCGAAAGTATGCGTCTCTTGTTTGAAGTAGCACCAACTACGGCCAAAAGTACGACTTTAGCTACACACTCAACACAGTCGCTTGCACAGCCCCTTTTTACAGGGGGGCACATTCACACGCCTTACTGATAAAACAAAGAACAACAACCATTCCCGAACTGGGACTCGAACTCAAGACGCCCAGATCACAAGGAAAGACCTGCTATCTGTATGCCAGGAAGCCAACATAACAACATCATTGCATGTTGAATGCCATTTTCAAAATGATCAATCAATTCAAATCCTACTACTACTAAGCTCTTTGGTAGTCTGGATATTATTGATTATTGTATTGTTGTCATCACTAAAGACACTCGCCACGGACAAAGTGCGCTGAGGGCCGTCAGCGATTTTAAGACGAATGAGGGTCTTTTTTTTTTTTTTTTTTTTGTGAAGTAATGGCAACTAAGGCGACAGAGTACGAATTAACTAACCGCTTATTATAGTCGCTTGCACAGCCACTTTTTAAAGAGGAGGGCAGCCACACATCTCACAGATATTTCACAGAAGAACAACCATGTTCGAACGGGGACTCGAACTCAGGACTCCCAGAACACAAGGAAGACTTGCTACCTCTGTGACAGGACGCCGGCTCTTAATATATTTAAAGAATATTTACCGAAACCTTAAATGAAAGTTTCATTTAAATAACCTAAACGCTTGCTTTGAGCATTGAAGAAATGTTAGTAAAAGCGCGTCGCTTTTGAATACTACTTTGAATGAGATATTATAATTATTCATTATGTGAATATCCTTTTACAAGGTCATTTAAGACACAGTATTGCTCATAACAATATCAAAAGAAAATAGAAAGTCATCACTTTGGAAATTTGATTCCTCAATGTGATATGGTTTCCCTCAAAGTATTTGGATATTAGCATTGAAAAGGATACAACTTTGTGGAAGTATTTTCCTTATTCTAAATATTTTAAAAAGGAAACATTTTTAGTATGTCGGGTTCTTCAGAGGGATCCTTACTGGAAGACATCAAAATCCAAGGCTTGTCTGCGTGTGGCGACACCGGACAATTTTGCCGAGAAACGTTTCCTGAAAGTCCAGGAATGAAACGCCTTCTTTTGGGTTTTCAGTCTCTCCAAAGAGCTTTTTTTCCTCATTTGGATTTTATGGATATTACTTTGAAAAAGCCTTGATTGATTCTTATCCGCGATCTAGACATTAAAAGAATAATTTTTTAGCCATTTTCTACCTGTTATGTAAGGACTCTTGATGTGCTCATTGACAAATGCGTTTTCAGTTTTGAAAAATTTATCCAATTATTCAATGAAATGTTCTAATACTTTTGTAAATTTCAGAGGGATCAGTAATAAGATAAATATCCACCTAAATACAAGTATCTCTTTTTTTCTATAATCAAAATAATAATAATAAATAAATAAATAATGGAAACTCTTGCAAGTATCTTTGACCATGAAGTCAAAATTTATTAATCACCTTCAATATAATATTGAATATTTGTTATATGCATTCAAACAATATATATTTTTTTGAAATTTTAATATTAACGGTTTTATTACTTTTCAAACATTGAAATAAAAAAAGTCAAAAATTTACACTTGTATTACTATAGCATAAAATTAAATAAAGTATAACATATAATAAACATATTTTCACTATCATTACTTGTATTTTTACTGCTTTCCAACGATGGGAAAATAATATTCATTTATTAATGAGTAAGATCTTGCAGATAAGAAAGGCAAAAAACTATTTTAATAATCAAGAATAATCAGAAAAAAAATTAGGAAAAAAATTGTCATTAAGTCTATAATATTGCTTTTGAAAATTTTAATGTATTTTAAAGTTGCTTTGTTATATATTTTTAACGTAACCATTTTTGGAAATTAAAGCATTTCTTAATTTGCACGTATGTAACATTATATAGTATTGTACAAAAAGACAATTTAATAAAAAAAAGTATTTTTATAGAAATACTTTCATGTGATGAATCAAAATAAATTCAGACTGTAGAAGCCACATTTACGTTATTTTAATGCAAAATTCGAATTAGAATAATTCAGAATTCTCGTTGAATTCAAATTTGCAATACCTGCAAGTGAAACAATTCCCTTCAAGTATTCAGACAGAAAAGATTGTATGGCATTTATACCTTTATAAATGTTACAAACTAAGCGATAAATTATCTTTAAAAATGGAAATAAAGTGTAGCTTGGACAATTTTAATGTGATGAAATCCGAGCAGACAACAAATTACCTAACATTTCATGAGGAATTATTAACCTAAATAGTTATTATTATCACAAAAGTATAAAGTATTGAAAAATTAATAAAGAGAATCTTCTTTGTAGATATGAATTCTAAGTACTAATTAATTAGAACATATTTAAATATAGAATATAAAAATGTATTTTGTAATAGGAACTCAAGAAGCCAGAGAATGTAAGAATTAATGAAGAAAATATTCCAATTTGATTAATTTTGAAAAATTTAAACTCTGCTCTAATAACAAACCCGGGAAGGGGGCAAATGAGAGCAATTCAAAAATAATGTAAATTCATGCCGTAAAATTTATCTTGGATTATAGTAGGAAATGTTTTTTGAATCAGAAATTTATTAATATTTTTTTGCCATTTTGTAATCTCAATCTAAATAATAAAATCCTTGCATACTAATTAAAGTGTGCTCTCATTAGGTAATTTATTGTATCTAAATAATATAGATCTCCGATAAGCTGAAAATAAAGTTTTTGAATTGATGTTAATATAAAAACTGTATATCACAAAAACTATGCTAATTTAAAAAAAAAATCCAAATTCTCCATGTGAGGTATATCAATGTTTTGGATTTCTAACATATTTTAGATGAAGTTTTTAAATCGGAGTTTGTTTCTTTCCGTATAGAATAGAATTTTGCTAACGTTCAAAAACTAAATAAACTAAGTTCATTATATGTCATGTATTAGTTTATGTATCTATAATGATGTCTTCAAACGTAGTTTGCATCTAAAAGAATATTTATGTTTGTCTATCGGTGTGAGATACATTTTAATATGCAATAATCTAAATTTAATCTTGTTTTGTTTTCATTTTTAAATCATGAGTACATGCCAAATTTAATCTTGATTAATCACACAAATTGTGACAAAAATGGATTCAGGCTTTTATCTTCTACCAAATTTTAAAAAATGTCATTTTTGATAAAAATAGGGGGGAGGGCGAATATGCGGTTATATTTTTTACAGAACTATTGAATGGCTTTTACTAAACTCCATAAAATAAAGAAAGAAATTTCAAATATTTTAATTCATCTCTGTTATTTTCTTTTCCTATCCAAGGTGTTATGAGCCAAAGCATTATAACGCAGTTGATATCCCTGAAATCGCATTAAACTATCGCATCCTATATGTTCTCTGTCTCCCCAAAAAGAATGGAGAAATTCAAAATTAGGTTTTACAGGGAATCTTCGAAACCCCCTAAAATCTCCATTATTTAATACTTTGGAACAAAAGAAAGTTAAAAGCATAAAATCTACAATCACAATAGAAGTTTCTAAACTTTAGGATTATATGATTGCGCCAAAAAAGGCTTTATGGTTGACAATTTCGAATTCTGTCTTGAATGCCTCGAGACCACATCGCTTTTCGAGATGCTGTCAATAGTGCTGTTACCAGGTGGTTTCTAGTATCAGACCAGTTTTCATTTTCAGTCAATACTTGTTCCAGAAAGCAATAATTTTGCAGCTGCAAAGAGTTACAGCGAGCCTTCTTTGAAATGGACGCCTTCGAGTTTTAAATTCTTCGAAAGGACAGATAACAGAAAGGTATTTTTAAAGGATATCCTAATAGGAAAGGACGTGGGGATGACGTACAATGGCGGGCAAGAATCCTTTTGTATATCCCCCTCATTAGTAATCGTATTCTCGACTTTTGGGTCGTTCCACATGACTTGGCTTTTGGAATTCCCCCTCGATATTGTTCGTTTCCCAGCAGAGAAATCCAGCAAAGCATTCTTTTCTGCAAACAGAAAAATAATCACCAGCAACTCTAAGAGAGAAAAAAAAAGGTTCGAGCAATGCGAAACATAGTAATCATTAATATTAGGGTAAAGTCTTCGTTTCATAGTCATTTTCGCTTTAAAAAACGGAATTTAAAACTGAAAGGAACTAACAAAAATAATTAAAATAAAAACTGTTAATTTCAGAATTGAAACAAAAAAACTAAACCTTATCTTTTTAAAATAGAATGACCCAAGTGACTTTACAACTCAATATTGTATCTTTTCTGGCATTCTTGTAAAAATAAGACATTCCACAATTGGTTACTATGCTTTAAAGCTCTTGCTGTATACAAAAGAAAAAAAAATCACAGTCCTCAAACTACTTTTGATTTTTGTACCTCGAATCATAAAAGAAAATTCAAGATTTATGATTTCCAAAACCCTGAAAGATTTCATTAATTTCCCATTTTTTGAAATGCACAACAACTTATAATCGGGAAAATTCAGAAATCGGTTATGGTGAGGTATATTCTAAATCTATTGTAATGTGCAAAATTGTGTGTGAAATTTTTCCAATTTGTTTGTGCGTCCATCTATAATGTTATCTTTATTTCTGAATAATATTTAGTAATGTAAATATCTTTTTTAATACCAAATCTGTTCATCGCTTGTCCATTTTTCAATACTCCATAGTGTCAGAAACGGGCTAGCAGACGGACAGAAGAAATAAGAATCTTTAACATGCAGACAGATATGGAAATATCAACGACTGTTCGCGAAGAAATGGAAGGAGGAATTTTGATGTAAAATCCTTACACTATCTATCTGGGTTTAAATCAACAAATCGTTTAAAAGAAAAGTTCTAAAATGTTTTTCCGATTATCGCGATGTCACAAATACATATAACTTGCCTTGTCCAGAAAACATATGAGAAACACGATCTCAGAAAACTCTTGTTGGCAGTTTTTGAGGGAAATCCAGCACATGCAATTCTGGTATTAACCTAAGGCCGATGGTCTATTAAGAAGGAAAATATAATTAATATGTAGTGCCTTTATCGCCATTTTTTTTTCATTTTTGCTCTCTCGGGAATGTAAATACTGTACAATTTTAATTATCTGGATTTCAATTTCATCAGTTTAAAATTTTTCCCCCCAAGACAGATTTAGAAGAAATATGCATTTTTTTAGGGTAAAAAAAACTTACCTGGAAGAACTATTATGCATATAAGAAATATTCATGCTCTTGTTTTAATTTTTTTTATTCAAATTAATTTAAATAATTATAATTTCAAAAACAACGAATTCATATAAATTTTTACTTAAAAAAAGCTTCAATATGAATTTCAGATTTCCAAGTATTACAAACGAATCATGCGAATGAAATTTTATTCAACAAACATAGATATTTCTGAATTTTTTTAACATCTGATATGAATGGTAAATCGCAATATAAATTAATTTTTATTATTTGGTTTAAACTCACATATTAGTCAAAAAAGATTGTTAATGTAAAACATATTTTTAAATTAGTTTTAATTCCAACATTATTTCTGTATTTCAGAGACTGCATTCAAAATTAACTTTTAATTACACATATATACGTTCGTTGTGTTTTGTTTTGAAAAAGGAGATAATGTTGGATTTAAGTTAATGTAAAAATTTATGTGTAAATATTTTTTTGTACATTAGGTTATAATTTACTCCATAACTAACAATCATTTATAATGATCCCTCTTTTATTTTTAACTCCATCGAAAATTGTTTTACAAAGTAAAAAAGAATACAATGCTTCATAAATTTGTAAAAATCCACAAATTTCTTTATTTTTCGAGAAAAAAAATACAGCCATTATAGCTTCATTAGCACACTCTTATAAGAGCATGTTTGAACTTAAAAATATTTCCTTAAATTAAGCACTTAAATAGCAATTTTAAAAAGAAACTGAAGTGTTTTGTCACTTTTAAGAAAAATTGTATCCACGAATTCATACGCAAATGTCATTTTTCTGAAATTGTCAAAAACAACAACAACAATATATTCCAATTTGAAAAGAAAAATTTATTTTGACAAAGAAAAAATTACCTAGAATTGTTAAAATGACCGAGAATGTATTTCTACCATAAGTTTTACATCATTGCAAATGTGTATTGAAATAATTGCAATAATCAAAACCACTTTCGCATTTCATACACATAAAATTTAAAAAAAAATATTAATCCTTTGCACTCGATAATGTCTCTTGGGTACCATTCAAGATGATG
Organism: Argiope argentata; assembly: GCA_026289955.1. Lineage (NCBI taxonomy): Eukaryota > Metazoa > Arthropoda > Arachnida > Araneae > Araneidae > Argiope > Argiope argentata. The sequence goes on along the minus strand of JAOUZG010051955.1, from coordinate 18,578 downwards.
CATCATTTTGACATTTTATTTATTTATTTTTCTAATTTTGATTATTGAAAATATCTATAGAATGGTAAAAAGATGACGAAATTAAATTTTAAACACACACACAAATTTGGAGCAATAAACAAGCCCTTGTATATTGAATAATTATGCATAGAATTACTTTTCCGAGTGCAAAGGGTTAACTATTTAGATTTAGAACAGTTGAATTAGATTAGCTTCTAATTTAAAGACATATAAGAGCTATTTTTGAGCAAAACTCGTTTATTCCAAATGTGGTTAGAGTTCTGAAATGCGTATAAAGCAGATGGTTTCGTTTAGTTACAAAAACAAGCCGTCATGAAAGAATACTTGGTTTATTTTTTAATTATCTTGAATCTTGTAACCATGCTTTGATAAAGAGGACAGTGTCAGACAAACGAATTAGAAAGCTCATATGTTATATTTATCCATAAATTTTTGAAATAAGATTCGGAAAGCGGAAATCAAAAGTACTGGGATATTTAATACTTATTAAGTTTAAGACACTATCGACAGCTATAAACATTTAAAACTTTCAGTTTAGGTTAGTTCATTTCGAATTACTAATAGTTTAAAACTATCCCATGACCTTTTTGACTTAGAACTCGTCCTGTACGAATGCAGCTAGATGAAGAGACTTGAATCGGATCAGCCTTTTCAAACCTCCCGAAATGGGAGGACATTTGACGGTCAAACGAAGACGGCTGGGCGTAAGGCTTGTAAATTTGGCATATCTTCCATAGAACATATCCGCAGTTCCATGAGGTCCATTCGTTCTCAAAGTAAAAATCCTCTCACAAATATTGGAATCGAACCCAAGGAATAATTATTCAAAGCAATTTTCATATCTTTATATATTTTTTAAAAGAATTTGTCCTGGGTAGCCTTTTTTTAAAAATATCAGAGGTATTATTTCCTTTTGAGAACTAAACACATGACAAAACTATAACTAGTGATGTCATCGATTTATGACATATATAAAATAAAATTCATTTATACCCGTAATGCTAAGTGCGTAATTCAGTTTTTTTTTTTTTTAAGTTTTAACAAAAGAATATTGTTTTTCTTTTTAATTCTTATTTACTTATACTAGGCAAGATTTAAGAAATAATGAAATATTTAGGAATTTTGATATAATTCTATTATTTCTTAATTTAATTTTACTTCTTTTTTCACATTTTATCTTTTGCTTAACATTTAGGCAAAAAAAAAGACAATTAGAAAATTGTCCAATATTTTAGCGCGTTAAAGAAAGAAAAAATAATACCCTTGCAAAAATAATTTTCCTCAATTTCCAATTTAGAAATTTTAAATTATTTCCGACAGAAAAAATATGATATTAAATTAAAGAAATTAATGCCTTTATTACTTAAGTCATTATAAGAAATAGTTTGCTGTATTTAATTATTTTCGTCGCGTATTGTTTACAACATTCCTGATACGGGCTGCATAAAATTAATAAATTTCATGACTTTGAAAAGCTTTGAGAAAGGGTTGGAATCCTTTTAGTTCAGGTGTCTTGAATTAAAAGTTAGTTAAGGAAAGAGGGGAATACTGTTCAGAAAAATATCACTTTCAGTTTTATTGGATTTTTTTTATCTTCAGTTAGTTAAGATAACAATTTTCCTTTGAATCATTTTGTTCATTGTCTACAAAAACTATGATCAATTTAAATTAAAAAGTATGAGTTAATTGTTACAGTCAGAGAAGTTGTTAAAGTGTTAAACAACTACAACTAAGTGAAGTGATTGTTAAAGTATGAGATAATTGCTTTTTTTGTCTTCTACAGATTTCAGTTTTTCAAGTTTATAAAGAGTTGATGGGCGTACTCATTCCCTAAGATAAGATAAGAATTTCTTTCCAATACTTTGGTCCAAAATGTTCTAAATTGCGAAAAAAGGTTTTTAAAATCAAAAATGATATGCAATTTTCCTATAATATTTCAGGGGGTAAGAACGCATCTAATTATACAGTTTTGTATGAGGATAGTTAATTACATGAATGTAACAAATTAAAATATAATTTTTTTGAGGGGAGGGTTCTATTTTTGTAATGACAAATCAAAGAACAAACAAAGTTTAAAACTGGAAAGCAATCGAAACGAAATAAAAAACAATTACAATTTTAGTTCCAAACTATGAATTCTTAAATATGCATTTTCCTATACTTATTTGTATCTCAAAACAAAATTAGCAGGGGGGAAAATAAGAAATGAAATTATTAAGAGAAATAAAAAAAAATTAAAAAATTTTATATGCTTTTTTTTTGAAAATCTTTATTTTCATGACTAAAACTAGGAATTAGAATTGTCAACATTATATAAATCATTAAAATTACATCATTGCACATTAGGTAAAAAATAGAATCGGTTATCAATGATAAGCATCCTATACGGATGTACACGCCCATTTTGTCAAACTAATTAGTTGCGAAAAAAGATGGCGAAGTGTTTAGTGATATTTTAGTCCGGTTCTATTAATGGAGTTCAGGAAGCCAATTGCTTCGTCTATATTTTGTGCATCTCTTTACATGTCTTATAGAAAAGCGAGCCTGCATCTCATTTTCATTGGTATCTGGTTATTTGTCATTAAGATTAATCATGAGAGACCAAGTATAGATCATAGTCAAAAATCAAAGCTAAATTCCTTTGCTACTGTGGAGGCATTGCTAAGACCTCACAAGATGCGCGATATTTAGAAACGTGATATCCAAATGATATGAATACAATTATATGAATGATATGAATACAATCGTCGATGTTATCTATCGTACAAAACTAGAGCCACATCGTCTCTGTTGTATTGCATATTTCAACACAATATTTTGCATTCCAGTAGAAGACAGGTTTAACTGCTGTACCTGTGTCAGGGGACACGCTTTCTACGGGTTAATGCGACAATGGATGGATTAACACAGCGGGAGTGTGTTTTTCAACACGCCTTTTTATTATGGCTAGAAAATAATTGACAGAAATGATGGACAGCAATTGCAAGGTACTGAAGCTTACTACTTTCTGCCTATGTGTGTGGCAAAGATGAAAATAAAAATACCACTGCTTTTTCCACAAATCAAAAAAAGAAAGAGAGAAATTGTGCCCTAAAATTTCACAAATGGAGATCTCTGGTGTTTTAGGGCAAAAATTTTTTCATTGACTAAGGGAATCTTAACAATTACAAGATATCGTTATGATATCATTTAGATATCTCTATCTTAACGATAACAAGATATCGTTTATCTTAACGATTTTATAAGATTAATAAATAAATAAAAGATTAAAATGAAATCTCATGTCAGAACATAATTTCTTCAATGGCCAAGCACCACGTTCTCGTGAGAGTTGAACTAAATTTTTATTCATTTTATTTGCTTCATTAAATGAGTCACTTTAGTATTGCAAACGATCCAGAAAAGTTTGTCTCGCATCTATTTTTTTTTAAATCATATTTTCTATTTATTTTATTTCATATAATCACATGCTCAAAATGACGTTTTTCTAGTTTTTATATGTTGTAGTCATTAACTTATTTTTCTTAATCGGAGCTTGTGTAATTGCGATGGCAACGCGTTATTAAAAGATTATATTTTGAGATGCTCATGCAGGTAATAAACTTTTTATTCTTCGCCTACGGATTTTTGTTGACGCCAGAAAGCCTCATTCCGAAAACAATATCATGTTCTGACATGATAAAAATAGTTATGTTCAATAATCAACGTTTGTCGCCTTGATGTGTGCCATTCTTGTTTTCAAAAAAAAAATGCACTACATAATAAAATCATAAAAAAACATAAAAAATTATTTAAAAAAACATTTTTTAACTCCATGTTAGTTTAGAAAATGTAATAAATATTTTTCAATCTTATAACTGAAACAAATCCGAGAAATATGCATTTTTCGATAGAACAACAAATTACCATCCTCGTTTTATCATTATAGAATCGTTTGCATCCCACCCCTTCAGAATCAAATTTGAAAGTTTTGTCAGAATTAATTTCTGATAGTAATGCTAATTTAAACCATCGCGACTTCAAACTAGCTCGATCAGCATCGAGAGTTCGATTAGTCTCATCAGCAGAGAATGAGGAAATAATATCGCTGGAAACCAAAAAAATATCATTTAGATAGCTATCAAATAAAAAGAAAAATTTTCCAGAGCGAAAAATCATATTTGTCTTAAATCTATAAAAAAATGCATTAGTAAAAAAAAAAATTTAAATTTAAATGAAGTACTTTTTTTATGTGTAATGAATAAGTAGGAAAAAAAGGAATTTCCGAAAATATAATAGCTCATCTTGTAGAAAAACATAAAAAAATTTATTGTATATTTCTTTATACACCATTCGAAATATATTTAATTAGTTAAAATCTTGTACTTCATTATAAGATGCTCCTTGTCCCGACGAAATATCATCGGAAAAAATTGGAATACATTAACAGGACTGGTTCTCATTGGTTGTGAAAATTCGTGCTTGTGCTGATATGCGTTCGAAGAAGTGGAAAATCCCACCGCCCCACCATGGCCATTGTCGCTACTTCTTTCAATAGGGGTGAGGCATGGCGGGGGGTTAGTCGAATGTATTCAAGACCCCTACAACAGTCGCTGCTATAAGGGACATATTTGCCCCGGGGGATTGGTCCCTTCTATTATCCACCCCAGCAACCCTTGGCAGGTTGGCAGTCCTGGTTTAAAGAAATTTCTGCCGTTCACATGCCGTGAACGGCAGAAATTTCTTTAAACCGTTCACATGTATTGTTGCATCCTACTTATAAATCTTATTCAAGAACAAGAGTAGATTACAATTTACTAAGAAAAAGATTCTGTGGCGACAACTAAAACTTTCCCATTGCAATTCTATCTTGACCATAAAAACGTTGGTAACAATTTCTCTTAAGAGTAATCAAAGACTCGTCAGGATAATTTTCTTTTTAATAAAAAGTGTCATTGCCATTTATCGTTACGAGGTATGAAAATATATCGAAAGCTATATTTTCTACTTCAAACAGTATGCAATCCTATTTAGCGTCACACAATTAGTAAGTTTATAATGTTTGTTTTCGAAAACTCATACAAGAAAAAAAACAAATATAGGTATAGTATAGAATTTTAGTCAAAAAGAAAAGGCTTTTCTCAAGTATTATTCATTTCATCTTACATTTATTTACCCTTTTAACTATTATTTAATTCTTATTTAATTTTTAGTTTGATCTTTCAAGGAGCAATTTATGTAACTTCAACTTTTAGAGAAAGAAAATCTATGAAATTTCAAACTGCCTATTTGTACAATCGTATGTGAAGGATGCAATTGCTTAATACAATAAGCGAGATAATTGACAGCTCATAGTAGTGGTTTCTTTTGTATACTTCTATGTGAAAAATAAAATATACTCTATTCTATAAGTAACGATAAAATTCGAAATTGAGAATGCTTTTAATGGATTTTATTGTGTAAAATAAGATTAACATTTCATCTGACAATTTTTCTGTCGTTCAATTCTGTATTCAAAAATAATGTTTTGTGACTGTTTCCCAATAAATTTTTTTCAAAATTCATTAACAATATTTTTGATATTGCTAAGCACGATATATTTGTCTGAATCAATGTCGGAAGAAAAAGGGTTAACAAGAGATGATGGTGAATATCTTAAATATTAAAAGGATTGATATTTTTTATATCTTTTGATTTTACATATATATTTTGAGGAACGCACTAGAAACTTACAATTAAAAACGTGGAGCCTTAAAACAAACAAAAAAAATCAGAAGAAATAAAATTAGATATTTATGATTTTGGAGAAAAATAATACTTTCTTCTTGTCCTAATTATATATAAACTTATATCTTTTAATTTTATATGAGATATCTTTTGAGGAATACACTGGTGACTTACATTTAAAAGCATGAATCCTTAAAATAAAAATATTCGAAGGATATAAATTTGCATAGTTATGATTTTGGACAATACTTTCACACTCTTTGACCCAATTACATTAAACAGAAAAATTTATTATTCGAAGTAATTTCGAATTGTTTGTATCATTTGTTAATACAATAATCTCTTAATTTTAAGATATATTTCATAATCACTTTTCATATGATGGTCCTCCTTTCAGTTTATGCTGGGTTTCAACTTCATACGTATCTTAGAAATGTATTGTTGTTGTTACTAATGGCACTTGCCATGGACAAACGAGAGATGCATTGTTTCAACTAATAACATGAGCTGATCTAGGCAACAACTAGGGTAAATCCTTACCTAGTAAATGAAACTGACCTTTTCTCTGAGCAAACAGGAAAATGAAGTTAAAAAACAATGGAAGGATATAATCGGCTAGTATATGAAGACTTTTTATACTTACTGGTAAATGATTTTAAATAAAACGAAAGGAATAATTTCTTTTTAAAAATTAAAAATCTTATACCAAATAATGGAGACGCAGATTACAGTTAAGATTTGATTTTTAATTTTACGACGAGTCTAGAAGCGAACCCTAAAAATGTCCAATTCATCTAGCTGACAGCGAAAAGTATACAAGATCGAGACGAGAGTTCTTCAGTTAAACTTTTCTTCCAATAGGATTCTGAGCCAGGATATGGTTTAAGTTCTGTCGAGTGGTGTGATTCAAGTGGCGTAGACGCTGAAGAGCTCTAGATGGTATTAAAAGATTATACAAAGTGATGATAAGTATTTAAAAGAATAACATTTTTCCTTTTGCTTTTTCATATTTGAAGTACATTTAGGAAGTACTTCAAATATAAAATAATACACTCAATAAAAAAGAAATATAGTGAGCAAAGAGGTTAATTTAAATCTGCCTATTTTGAATTCTTAAGTAAAAAATGTGTTGTAATGCTTGGAATAGGCTATGAATCTCACTTTTTTTTTTACAAATGATGTAATATTAATACTACTTAAAAGTATACTTTCCTTAAAACTATTATGAATGTATTGACACGTTAACTTCATTTTATAAAGAATCTGAAAGAATAAATTTGATATATTTTTTATTAACCGAATTTTAGAGTATATCAAATTTATAACCAAAGCAATAAAAATCTGTTTTTATTCTTGTGTATGTGTGGGTCGAGGGCGGAAAAATCAGAAATCAGACGAATAAGTCTTTTAATATATCATTCTAAAAATATACTTCTGCATCATATGTTAACAAATAAGAAGAAAGCGAAAGGTCCGCTCTTCATATGCTGCTTTCTTCGCCATACAAAGTAGTAAAGCCAAAATAATCGCTGCTTTTGTGAAGGCTCCTTCAGAAATAGCGATATATTTGGGCACTATTTTTTAATTCTTAAAAAAAAATAATGTCTCCAAAGTAAATTTATGTACATACATATGTATATCGAGTCTAATTTGTATCCAACAGCTAATTTCTAGCCAATTTCAGAAATTCACCCCAATTACTGGAGGCGATTACTGGAGGCAACAATTACTGGAGGCGATGTTTTACACAATCTAAAGAAACATATATTGGATAATATAATCAACAGTGAAATTCATATTAGGTTTGTGCCTCCATCAAAATTTTAATTAAATTAATATTAATTATTTTTATATTTCAGAATATACTTTTTATTTTTTCGTGTGTCTATAACTTGACATTATTGTAAAAAAGTAAGAACATAATACGTAAGATCACTTAAACTGGGAGAAAACAATAGAAAACTGCTTTCTGAAAAAATTTCATTTGATGAAAATTGATACAAAAATCAGAATAATTGAAAACGACAATTTTACATAGAAAATAGCCCCAAAAATTTATTTTTATATCAAGTAGTTTTAACAAATACATAGAAGAAAAAAGAGCATTAAAATAATATAAAAATAAGTTTAAATGTATACAATTATGTCACAATATAAAAGACGAGAAAATTGGCACTCTTTAGGAACGTCTTGGAAGTTAATATTTTATTCTCAAATATATAATTTTACATCAAATATTTACAATCAGGGGGAAAGCTAAAGGTTTAATATTCATAATGTATTTTTTCATCATACAAAGTAGCAAAAAAAAATCACAATTTTTATTTAGGTTAGCTCAAAAATAGCGATAGGGTACTTATTTTAGTCTTTCTTAAAAATTAATTTTAACAAAGTATGTTTATATATAAAGTCTAAGTTGTATCCAACAGAAAATTTCTAGCCTATCTCAGAAACTCATACCAATCGGCAACAGTTACCGAAGGCGATGTTTTACATAATCTAAAGAAACTTATATTCGATAATATAAACAACAATGAAATTCATATTAGATTTTTTTCTCCATCTAAGTTTTAATTATATTATATTAATTAATTTTTTATATTTCAGAATGGACTTTTTATTTTTTCATGTGTCTATAATTTGAAATCATTGAAAAAAAGTATGGAGATAATACGCAAGATCAAGTAAACTAAGAAGTAACTGTTATCTGAAAAAATTTCATTTGGTGAAAATTGCATACAAAAATCAGGAGAATAAATGAAAACGACAATTTTACATAGAAAATAGCACCAAAAAAATTATTTATACATCAAGAAGTTCTTACAAATGCATAGAAAGAAGAATGAGCATTAAAATAACATAAAAATGAGTTTAAATATATACAATCATGTCACAGTGTACAAGATGAAAAAATTGGCCCTCTTTGGTATCATCTTGGAAGCTATAACATGGAATCACAACATCATCTGCAACAAAATTATATTTTCTTATTAAAACTACAGTTGCAAAATATTGTATTAGTTTCATCATATTCAATAAACCCCTTGGAAATTATAAATTTATAAATTAGTCATCAAAAGCATGTTTAATTCGGGGTATACGTGTTAACACAACCTATAAATTATTATACCTATAAATTACTTTAAACAATTTTAAGCAAATAAATCGCTTCGAACTTTTAATTAAAAAAATTATTTTACGTATGCTTTTACAGGGGCATTTTTCATTGTTTCAAAGTATTCCTTTTTACGCTCGAGTTTTGTGATGAAATTAAATGTAATTTCTAACTATGATTTTTTTACTATATTTAAGAATAAAGTTTAAAGGTAATGCAAAATATAAAGAAGCGGAGATTTAAGAAAATTAAATCGATATTATTCAATAATGAAATTTTAAAAAATATTGATTTATTATTATTTTTTGAGGGTTTTATTTTATCTATAAAAATTTTTTTATGTGAAAAAAAAGTTTTATTTAATGGTTGTTGTTTTGTTAAATTAAAAGAAGTAAAATTCCTGCACTAAATTGTGAATATTTCAATAAAAATAATCAAAGCAGGGAAGGAAAAATTAATAGATTGAATTTTCGAAATGAAAACTTATAAGACTTTAAAGAAGTTTACAATAAAAAATGATGGAAATAAAAATCATAAAAGAGTCTTTGAATGATTTAAGAATTTTATATAATGAGCAATTTCAATTACTTTCAAGAAGTTTTTAGTTTTCATAGAAGGTTTTAGAATTTTTTTTCTTTTGGCATAATTGCGACTTGATTTGATTACCTTATGTTTTAAAATCCTCCTTCTCTTTTAGTTTTACCACGACAAATAAATTTGATTATAAATAAGCACATTTCCCTTTTTCTAAACAAACCCAGACATGTTTATTAAATTTAGTATTATTATGTATTTTACAATCTTTTTTATAGTTTTATGGCACCTCTTAATCAATCCATTATTTGATATAAGAGTTATTCATAGCCTAAGAACATAGTGTATCCTAGCAAACTCTTGAATACAGGATCAAATTTAATGTGTATATTATTTCAGAATAACAATCAATTAAAAAAGAAAGAAAAAAAAATCACAGAAAGATGATAGAGCTGATACTCCGAGAATATTCACAATGTTCACATAATTCCAGATGCAGAACCAAAAAAAAAAAAATCTAAATGCTATAAAAACAGTTAAGTAACCATGACAGGTACTCAAACATTGCTAGATCAATGAAGACCACACAAATCAGAGATTTAAAAATCAGCTTAAAGTCGCGAACTGTGTTATACCACTTTAACACTAATGAAAAGTGCATTCAGAAGGAGAATATATGATTTTTTATATCTTCTTTTCTATTACTCAATTCAAAAATATCACACAATTAATTACATTGTTATCCCTTAGAAAGTGTCAGGAGACGTAATAGACAAATATTGTAATTTTATTTGCTAACCAAACTGCTTTAGGTCCTATTATTCCCTTAGAAACCATTGCTTAACCTATTCAATTTTAAGATGCAAATGGAAAGCAAATATCTCCATCTGACTTGAAATACTTGATCTTTTGAACAAATTCTCACCGAGATCCCACATTTGCCATTTCCTCTAAAGTATTATTAGAAAGGCATAAGTGACGCAAGAAATCGTTATCAGTTCTCGTTTAGAAAACTACTTTCTTTCATCGATAAATATTTAAAAAGAAAACGAATCTGATTGTCATTTACTTGCCTGTGAGAATCACATTGCTTGATTTGCTGCTCTTGATGATGATGATGAAGCGAAAGCAGCATGATTGGTGAGATCAGCCAGTATCATGGCCGCTTCCATTCTTGAGATTCTATTTCCAGCAGGTTCATTCACCTGAACTTCAGGCTGAAATTTGAAAATAGTATTATTGTTCGAACGAAATAGATACTTACGACACACACTCATTACCATATATTTACCAACGATAACGGTTAAGGTATGTAAGTGCGTTACAGTTTGAATTAATTGAGTAGTGCACTCTTGCTTTGCCAATTTGCTTATTAAAATTTTAAAAGGAATTTTAATTTAAAATTAGTAGTCCTTTTAATGAATTTTCTATAAAAATTATAACAAATCATGCGTCTCAAAAAATTATTAAATCTAATAAAAGTTTAAGTATATATTTTAAATAGCTCTTTTTATCATTATAATGGAATTTAAATCTAATTGATTTTTTCAGGTATTTTATATTGGGTTTATTTGCTAACGTATGAGTTTTTTAAAAAAAAAATAATATTTACACATTTTTAATTACCTCAGTTTCTTCCTTGATACTTAAATGGATATTTATGAACATATTATTGATGTTTTAAGTTGAAGATGTAGTATTTTAGAAGAAGTAATACTAGAGTATTTTTTTAAAAATTCAGTCAGTAAACAAAATATTCTCCGAGATATGTTCAGAAACATATTCAGGTACAGGCATAAATTTTTAATTCTAAAGAATTCTATTGTTATACTAAATCTTTAATTTTTTTCTTATTTCTTTTTATTACCAGTGGAATAATTGGATACGAGTAATATAATTTACTTTTTCGGCTTTAAAAACTTACTATATTATGTTCTTCTTCTTCTTGAAGAGATGCATTTTGATGAACATTAGATTGGCCTGTAAAACAAAATTATAATTTTTTTAAAAAATGTTTTAATCACATAAAAATTTCTGTTTCAATGAAGAAAAGTGAAGATGTTAATCCTTACTAAAGTATTTGCATCACCCGGATATTTAAATGCTTCAAAAACTAAATTTTCATTTTTCTTCAATATCAAAACGAAAGTATACAAAATAATTTTCTTGCTTAATTAATAATTTATCCTCATATTTATAGATATATATTTATATAATGTTGAAATCTTACACTACAATTTTTTCAGTATACCCGTTTTAATTTTCTAATGTAATTTTCCAAATTTAATTTTTAAAATGTCTTGAATTGATAGAATCTGAAAACAAATAAAGCCTTTAAGGAGTTTGAGATTTAAGCTTTAAGAAGACATAAAAAATACATTTGGTTAAAATGTCTACATTTCTTCACGAATAGACCAAAAATCCCTTCTTTATTTTCTCCTTCTTTCAGGAATGTTGTTATCCAATTCCCCCCCCCTTCAAACTTGTTTTATTTAACACTTGGATTTCAAAAAAATTGTTTTTTTTAAGTATTATACTCGAGTTATTCAAAAAGATACATATGTTGATGGTTGTGATATTTTATAATAAAATGTCTATATAATATATTCTTTAATAAAAATAGTGTACAAAGATATAAAAAGGAGTGTAAGCTGAACATGACTGTTGATTATCAACGATGAATGTTAAAGTTATAAATGGTTATTTATAGATCATTTCTAAATTCAGGGGGGATGGCAGCCATTAAAAATGACAAAGCATGGTCTGTGTAATAATATTGAATACATTAAAATATTAACAAGCTATTCTAGAGTCTGAGTTTTCTCAGACTTATAAAAGAAGGTAAATATTGTAATAATTTCTAATGAACAAACGCTCTGCATAACACAATTAGACTTCGCTCAAAAACGTATATATGTATAGTAACATGTATATAAGTAATCATCCTATTATCTGAAGAAATAATATATTTAGGATTTGGATCTCATCTTTGTCTGTGCAAAATGGCAGCATTTTCCAATAATTGAAACTTTTATAGATACACTGCAAGATAATAAATTAACTCAAATGAATTTAGCATTTCCAAACAGTTATTATATTTGAGGAATTTATTTCACACTTCTGTTGGATAAAAAAATCTGCCAGTTCAGTTGTTAACTCAGGAAGTCAATGGATAATGCGATTTAAGTTGAAAGGCGGATTGATTAATATACTACTTCAGTGACTTAGTGTTAAAACAAATTTTTATAAGGAAATAAAACTAATTTTAGAATTTAAATTTGATTAGTATTTAAAGACAAAAAAAACTCATTGATCTGTAAATTACTAAAGGTTTAAATAATTGAAAACTCCTGAAATATCATTATATAATATTATGTTTACTTTATTAGAGGTATATTGGTAAAAAAAATCAATTAAAATGTGAAAGGTTAGTTACTTACCAATATTTTCATTCGGTCTGTAGTTCAATAGCTGATAATACCTGAAATTTTTTTCCGGCGAGCTCAAAATTTTAATATCGGGATGTTTGAGCATAGCTGCTCGGAAACGCTGCTTCGCCTGCGATAAATATTGAAAATTGTCTTGTTGGATCCGCCTTTTTTTAATTTGATCCCAGGCCTGGGAAAAAGATTAAAAAAATTTAAAAATAAACAAAATTATAACGAATAAAAGAAACCCTAATGCTACGTGGATGTTTTCCTCAGCTTACTTTAGTTCCTTATCAAATCAAAAAATTATATATATTTTTTAAATTTGGAAAATAAAATTCATTAGGAATTTGTTGCGATAAAAATCTGTGTTGAAAATCCCTGAATTAAAACATAAATTAAAGACTTTGGAATTGGTGGAATATTTTCATTCAAAATTCCATTTCTATCAGTTTAACAATTTAATTTCAAAATGCTAAATTTTGTAAAAATTGCCATTCTTCTAGATGAAAAGTTTTGCACATACACACTTTTTTTTTCATATAAATTACAGATACATTTGTTGATTTCGTGATGAAAAAAAAAATGGATTTTTCAGTACCATCTAAAAAAAATTCTATTTTAGAATTTTCATAGAATTAAGTTCGCAACCTCAGTTTGAGAAGAGCTAAAATCTACTCATCATAAAAATTGTTTCAATATTATAAAGTTTCTGGAATTGTTATTTATACAAAAATTCACGTCTTTGATTTGTAACGAAGTAAAGATTAATTGAAAAAATCATTCTGAGAAAAAGAATATTTAAGTAATATAAAAATTTAAATAAAATCTTTTAATAATTAATATTATCTAAAAATCATTTGACAGAGAGATTGTCCATTGATAAAAACTTTGTACATTTAATACACATTTTGATATTCAAGGTGTAGACATATACACAGATGATAAGATCTTTTGACAGCAAATTCAATCCCTTAAAAGAATATTCAAAACCAAATATCTACATGCTTACTTTGAAAACTGCAAAGTGGGACTCATTCCACACTTTGCTTCGTTTGTGTTCCCACAATACTTTGAGTATTCCTTTGTCTTCTTCCACCCATGACAGAAGATGGCCAAAAGATTTGTCATTTAAAGATGGAATGAGAAAATGCTCTATTAATCTCGGCATTTTCCTATTAGCTGTAAAAGTAAAGAAGGAATACAGAATTCATAAATGTCCATTTATCGACATCATGAAAATAGTAAAAAGGAACTTAATATGCTAGACAATTCAAATAAGACTATTATGATTAGAATGAACAGTGCTATAAAGTATGGTCTTAATCTCAAACAAACTTTGTACCTATGCTATGTTTATTGTTTTAGTTTCTAAAGTGCCAAACGGCACTCATTTAAAGAGTTTTCTCGCACACCATAAAAAAATTAATATTTCTATCCCTCCCTGAATCATAAATATGTGCTTTGAATGAGGTTATTGAAGATACATTCACAGATATTTTCATTTAATAAGCCAAGCTTCATGTTCTGCTGAGTAAATTTGTTGTTGAATGTTAACTTTTAGTCTCAATCGGTTGAAAGAATAGCAAGCCAAAATATTTAGTCCGAGTTATTCTTTGTTTTATAAAACGAAACGATGTTGCTATTTATAATTTTGAGAAACCTCAATTTTTTGACTTTCGCCCTTTTGCTATAATCCCAATATTTATGGGGAAGGTAGGGAGGCATTCTTCGAGAATGTTTCTTGATCCTCCCCCCCCCTTTCATTAAAAAATTAGTTTTCTATTTTGAGGTAAGCAAAACTATTATTCATTCGTCTGACTTCTACTATTTCCCCAAGAAGAGGTCAGATAAAAGGTAATAAAGATTTTTTTAAAACAAAATCATATAGCGAAATTTTCTTCCTTTTTGATATATTGCGATAAAAAAAATGAATAGATTTAGGACTTTTTTTTAAAAAAAAATATCAAATATTTTTATTATTCAATACTCTGGATATTTTTACTTTGGAAATGGATTTTTTTTGTATTTTTTTTAAGCTGGCAAATGTTTTAATTAAAATTCATTTTTTCCCAAATTCCTAAATATTGGAAAAAAACATCCTCAAAAATAGTTTCAGAAATTAGAATTGAATGAATGTATTCAATTCGAAAATTTGGTATTGTTTTTCAACAAACATTTAATATTTTCTGAACTACAAAACAAACAATCGTCTGATAACAAATATTTTGTAGTGGTTTTAATATTTTAGATAAGAATGGTTATAAAAGAATGGTTAAGAAAACAACCCAAACGTAAATGTCTGGAATAACATTTTTCCTGAAATCCGATTATTCCCTATTTTTCCTCTATGAACTAAAATCCTCTCAGCAGGTTGGCACATCTTTCTTAATCGTCTTTATTAATACGTTTCACTAATTTTAAAATTTTTTATGCACTGAAAGCATTTTATAAATTAAGGAACTAATGGATGAATCTGAATATCGCGATTTTGATTCGATTCAACAAAATATAGTGGATTTAGAAAAAGAGAAATTAACTTATTTCAAATAATTTTTGACATAATTTTCGATTAATAAACATATTTTGGTCAGCAACCTCGAAGATTTAAAAAAATCTATTTATTTGTACATCTACAGTATTAAATTACTTTATGTGGGTTAAATAAACTTAAGAACTTTTTTGCTGATTTTAGAGCAAGATTGCTAAAAAAATAATATTTTGTTAAAAAAAAATATTGTGAAGAGATAAAAAGCAAAAGTCTCTTGTTAGAAGAACAGAAAATTTTGGTTTAATATTATCCAATTAATTTAAAAAATAAATTTATTGACTCCTGAGCAAATCAATAGCTGCATTTTTATCCAATATTTTAACACTGGGATTAACTGAAAGAAAACAGGAAATTTTTAGTCTTTTTCGCATTTTTTAATATTAAAACCACTACAAAATGTTTGTTATCCGAAGATTGTTTGTTTTGTAGTTCAGAAAATATTAAGTGTTTGTTGAAAAACAGCACGAACTTTTCGAAATGAATATTTCATTGATTTTTAATTTCTGGAATTATTTTTGAAAATATTTTTACCAATAATCAGGAATATGTGAAAAAAAAAGAATTTTAATTAAAACCTCATCCAGTATGAGAAAACACACAAAAAATCATTTTCCAAAGTAAGAATAACCAGAATATTGAATGATGCAAATTTTTGATATTTTTAAAAAACAATTGTCCCAAATAATCAAAACATAGTGTAAAACAAAACTGATATTGAAGGGAAATGATTAATAATTTTTATTTCATTAATGATATAAATGTTATGCATTTGCCTTTAGCCCATCGTTAATAAAGAAATAACAAATCAAGTTCCGATTTCAAAAAAAAAAAAAAAGCGTTTTGAAATGGTGTAATTTTAAGAATTGAAATAACACTAGTAATATAATATTTATGCTTAATAAAATAAAATATTTCTCAAACTTTTTTACAAAAGGGTGAGATCTAGAGTTAAATCGACGTTAAAGAATGAAAAATTCCATTTGTGGAAATGTTTTCAAACAAATTGTAATCTGGGGGGGGGAGTGACAACCAAAAGAAAACATTACTGTGCAATGTTTAGAAAAATTCTTTTAAAGGTAAAATGAAAAAAATAATTTTTTTCCACAATATTTCTAAATTATTTAAAGAAAGATATTAAAATAAAACTTTTAGCAGGAAACACTCGATAAGTGTGCACATGAAACAACTATTTTAACATGAAAAAAAAAAGATATTAAGTATGAACTCTTTTCAATCTTCCCATATAACTCTCATCTGAGAAAAGAAAAACATAGAAAAGGCACTAACAATAAGAAAAGAAATGGTGTAAAGTGTTGCATTTTTAGGAATAATTTGTTTCTGCACAGCTAAATTACAAAGTCTTACTCAATTGCATTGTCTTTAAAAAAAAATTTCTGTTAATGCTAACAAAATTTATACTAACGGGCACACAAAATAGATATTGAGAAATAAGAATGTATATTTTGAATGAACATTCTTCATTTGTGAATGCATTTGGGAAAAAATGGCACAAAACCTGCACAAAAGCCACTTGGCACAAAACTTCGAGTAAAGGAAGCACGATATTTTACTGCACTGTTTCATTCCAATGAAGTTTCAGTTAAAATTTAAGTAAGTAGATAAAATTTCTTAATCTTATTTTAATTGCAATCAACTCCTTAAAATTTCTATATAATTATTAAAAGAAGAATGGATGAAACGAAATGGGCGAAGAATGGATGACGAAGGAAAAAGCACGTGGGTAACATAACCAGCGCCATTTGTCTGGTGGAAAATTTTGTGAGGGGCATTTTCATGTTATTTTGAAGAATTCGCCAAAATTCAAAAGAGGGAAAAATTTTACTGCAAATGGCAAATTTTTATTAAAAAAGCAACTTATTCTAGTTATTTACATATAAATATACGAATAGAATATACGAAAAAATATGGGATATGTTGAATATGCGAAAAAATTGATAAACTATCTATCTGAAATTCTTATTTAAAAGAAAAATTATTAAAATAAATTCTTATTTAAAAGAAAAGTTATTTTGAAGAATTCGCTAAGAATCTAAGGAGTTAAATTTTTTAATTGCAAATTGCACAGTTGTATTTAAAAATAATAATCTTACTATGGCTATTTACAGATTAAGAATATGCGATAAAATATCTATCTGAAAATCTTATTTAAAAGAAAAAGCTTTCTAAGCTGAATGTGAGTATCAGTGAGTATCAGAATGTCGAAAATTTTTAGAAAAAATATATAGATAAGAAATCCAAGATCTGAAAATAACAAACAAATTGAAAAATAAGCATTGTTTAAAAAATAATTGTCTTAATCCGGAATAATTATAGTAACATGCCGATTAATCGAACTCTACGAACTCTTCCACAAGCCTAAGAGAATAAACATTTCGTTAAAAAGACAACGAAACAAAAAAAGTTTTCTAAGTTAAACATCTTTATACTTAAAAGTTTAGTTTCAAGTATGATTTATTTCAACTACGATTAAATACTTTATATTTCATATCAGGAAAATATTTAAAATATTACGAAGCGTTAAAGAGACATTTTCAGAAATATTTGAGAGACATTTTGAAAAGAAAGCATGATAGATAAAGGTTAAGTAATATCGAAAACCACTTACTGATATATATTTGGAAGAGAGCAAGATAGGTGGCAAAAAATAGCAGATGGTTCCAAGCACGGACAGCGAAACTGAAGGATTTCAAGTACTACAACAAGCCTGAAAGGTCTCTTCCAACTTTCTGTATTACTGCGCGTTAAGTTTAAGAGTGACTCTGGGGCTACAACCGAATAGAAGATGACCAAATGATGGCCATATGAAGAGGAATCGTCCAATGGGCAAATTCCAAACATATATCTAATGGGAAGGGCTGAACATATTCCAGTTCTTTTGATAATCCCGTGTCCGCTTTACAAAGGAAAGAGTGGGGTGCATAAGATTCTGAGGGTATGGACTCCTGAGCACCTGAGAGCAGAAGTCTGACTTCTGATTCATATGAGAATGAGACACACACATTCACTTGTACAACCGCTTTTTTCAGGGGGGAACATTCCCACAACTCACAGATAATACGCAGAAGAATAGCCATGCCCTAACCGGACTCGAACCACGGACACCCAGATCACAAAGAAGACGCGCATGCTCTGTGCCTAGACGCCGGTCCCCGTTCTTATAACTTGCTTTTACGGAAAATCTTGTTTTAAAACTTATTTTCTT
>JAOUZG010051949.1:11482-23699 GCA_026289955.1 Argiope argentata | reverse complement strand
TCTATCCATACTTCAGACAGTTTGAGTTGATACGCATTTGCTGCGGTATTTTCGGGAGAAACCTCATGGCGTGATGTGAAGGAAGAATCGAATTCTCCGCCAAACCTACATCAGCAAATACGAATGAATTGCATTTTCGTTTGTCCAGGGAATACGTGCCTCGTATTCTTTTCCCCTTGAAAAATAAAACATCCTTTCCCGTCTTATTTTGTCTTAAATTTTTCTTTCTTTCTTCACCTTCGAGTGTGCTTCTGTCTTATCGCCCAGATCTCTTTTTTTTTTCCTTCTTCACGAGGTGTAGACACTTTACTTCACTTCACTTCAGGTGTCGCCATGAATTTTTCCACTTCAAGGTTCGCAGCCGCCAACAAACTATAAGAAAAACCAAACTCGGAAGCTGTGAAGAAGGAGAACAGGGGGGTCCACATCTTGAAGCCGTCTGTATCTTGTTTATTGCGGCTGTAAAGTTGTCGGAAAATGCAGCGATGAATATCGTGAGTTGAATTTAATGTCCGACATCACTCCGGGAACGGAAGAGAAATAGAAGACTGACCCTTGAGAGCTGTAAAAACCGATGTCCGTTCGATAGAGGAATCTTTTCCTGGAGCTACGGATCATGCTTCTTCCGATTTTGTTAGTAAAGATTTAAAAGATGCTGGTGTTTGACCTATTTCTCAGTTAAGTTTTCCAATCTTAATGAAAAGAAAAATGAAATAGCTTGTGAAATCAAACTTTCTGAAACAAGTAGGTTGACTGTTTAATTTCTTGCTCTAATATTTTAAAATATATTTGCCTTTTAAGATATTTATTTTACGCCTTTATATATTTATTTTACGTTTACGAAAATTACGTCTTTATTTTTAGGTATTGTTTTATCATTTGTATTACCCTTTTGAAATCGGAAAAGTAATTAGATAAAGTAATAAAAGTAATAAGAAAAGTAGTGTAAAGTAGTAAAGTAGAAAAGTAATGAGATAAAGTAATTAGAATTAATTTGAAATATATACAATTCTCCAATTTATAATTTCGAAAAAAAAAATCAATTTGTATATTCTTGCTACACTGTAGGTGTTTTTAACAATTAAAATTTTAAAATGAATAAATAAAACGTCAAAATTGTAGGTACTTACGTATCAGACCGTCTTTGTCAACGGTCGCCAAAGGTTTAGTAACTCATTGGCGACTAGATTTAAATTTGACGATAAAGATCAACAAATTATTCGATCAACTGATTTAACGATAAAGATCAACTCAATGAGCGGTTTAGCAACTCATTGGTGATGACTTCAAATTTGGCGATAAAGTCCGACGGTCTAATACGTCCCAAATTATGCACTGTCTCTAATGGTGCGTATGTAACATGCACCTTTGGCGGAAAGATATTCATGGTAATATAGATAGATAGTGCACCTAGATACTCTTGGTAATATAAAACCATAAACAGTAAAAGAAATTAATATGAGAAAACACTTTTATACAAACATTGTGGAAAAATATTTTAAGAGTAAAGGTTTAAATCTGAAAGCCTACAAGGTAGCAATGAAACTAAATCTCCAAATACTCTGTGAAAAAGACTTAAATATCCAAGACTTGAAAAAAGAATTTGAGTAAAGATTATTTTTTTTTTGAATCGATAAAATATACTTTTTTTTCCAATTTGACATTCGAGGGGCTTCAAACTGGTTATCAGCAAAAAAAAGTAATAATTTTCTTAATTTATTCAATTTAATTTTATTGGAAAAAAGCTAATGCAAAAACTGATGATGGGAATTTATCAGAAGTCTCCGATTGCAAATTACTAGTAAAATTAATTATCACTTAGTAAAAATTATTTGAAGCAGCTCTTGATTCCATTGCTTTTTTTTCTTCATTTCCTACTCCTTTTTAGCCTATAAGATTTTCAACTTGAAATGCCTTTTTTAATTAATTAACTCAAAAAGTGTAAAACTTAGGAATTTATAACATTGTCTTATATTAAATAACTTAGAAGCTTTACTCCATAATGAGGATTCTGATATTTCATTATTAAAAAGTCTTGCTAATTTATACAGATTCAGACAACCAAGGAAAATATTTTTAGACGGAATGAGAATAACACAGCAATTTTTCGAGTTTTATAATCATTTTACTCACCTGGTGTTAACAAACAAAAATCTACTCCAATAAATTGAAAAATAATTCTTGAAAATATTAGAGAAATATTGGAAAGCTTTCAAAAATCAAGTTACTTTTATGAGCAATATACAAAAACGATACTTCCTTTTGAATTTTATACTTCATTGTTGTAGAATTTAAATAAAATATAATCTAAATTAAATTCTAACTTTGTTCTAAATTATCGTTATAAATTTAAATCATTTCTATATATTAAATTATAGTTAAGAATGACCAATTAGTCTCATGGTTAAAATATTTAGACCTATCCACAAACGTTGCATGAGATCAACGGAAAAACAATCTAAACATTCACGTATTGAATAATAACTACATCTATGTATATTCTACCTATTCATTTGTAAATATAAATTATAACTAGCGAATATAAAATATTTGCCAAATGTCGTTTAATCAACAACGGCGATAGTAATTGTACTACCATTGGTACTTACGTATTAGACCGTCTTCGCCAACTATCGCCAAGAGTTGAGTAACTTTTTGGTGATGGATTTAAATTTGGCGATAATGATCAACGGATTATTACACCATTGCCGGATTGCCAAAATTGGCGGTTTAGCAACTTATTGGTGGTGACTTCAAATTTGGCGATAAAGTTGGACGGTCTAATACGTAAGTACCCTGCCATTAAAAAATAATTGTATTTATATGTGATAAACTCATTAATTATAAATACTAAATTCGCTGTAAAGGATTAATCATAGGGTGAAAGGCTCAGAAAAATTATCAATACGATATATTTCTTTGATTCTTATTTATTTATTAGGTTCATTTATAATAAATATGGTGAAAGTTTGAGGTAAAGAGCTTCGACCCCTCCCCCCCTTTTCCCTGAATTTTTAATTCATTGAATTATTATTTTTTAACATATCAGAACATGATGTTATATTGGGAATGAGGTAGACAAAAAAATTTTAGACGAAAAATTGGAATTTTATAATCTATTCAAGTAGCTCATAAAATTAGCTTTTAATAACGCGTTGTCAGCGCATTTACAAAAGCTCTAATTTTTAAAAAAATAAGTCAATGATTACAGCAAATAAAACTTAGAAAAATGTCATTTTGAACACGTAATTATATGAAATGGAATAAATAGGAGATGTGATATTTCTTTTAATGCGAGACAAATTTGTTTGGTTCAGTGTCAATACTAAAGTTACTAATTCAATGAAACAATTAATATGAATAAGTATATAATTTAACTTGCACGAGCACGCGGTGCTTGGCCATTCAAGAAATTATGTACTGACATTATACATTGAAATATGCATGGTAGATTTCATTTTAATTTTTTGATATTCAGATGAAATGATATGTATAACGCATTGCGAACATGTGAAGAGCAAAAACTCAAAAACGCTTTACTTGAAATTGAATTTACTTTTAATTCAATCATTTTACGAGCATTTCATATTACATTCTACAAACCTTAACATGCAGAATTGGAATACTTCTGCAAACTTCAAAACTGATTAAGATAGAAACAATCATTTTATTTTCGGCAATCGTCAACAAATGACAAAAACAACATATACTTCTTCCAACACATTGGAACTATTCTTAAATACAAAAAAGGAAGATCTAAGGATGGACACATCTCCCATTACATAAGCAAGTTGTTTTTAAACTAACTTACAAACCAGGAAAAGGGCTTAGACCGAACAAAAAGCAGAATCAGAAAAACTCGGTGAAACAGAATCTGAAACAGCAGGAGGCAATAGCCAAATGGAAAGAAAATGTGTGAACAATCCTTGCCTTCTGACGTATAATGCGATCAGCAGTAGTAACTGTGTTTCCAGAACAGCCAAATCCATCCCGCTAAAGGGAAAATAGAATTCAATAACGTGGGTTCATCGTTGTGGTCTGCTGTTGCCAGCCATTTACAAAATACCGACAAAGCTTGGCATAACGATAGCCAATCTTTACAACCTTAGCAAGTTGTTAGAATGGTGGTCATCGGATTCTTTCTGACCAATCGAAATTGCTTTCTGTGAGGAAACGACTGGTCATCTGTAAAAGGAAAACCCCACAAATGCCAAAGCATGATAGTGCAGATATTAGGTCTGTTAGATGTAAGTTGGTTATTAAAACTCATTTTTAATCAGTTGTCCTCTAAACATAAAAATTATTGCATAAAATCAAATTTTGTTCCTTTTCTAATGATATTAATTTTAAATAATTATTTTGATAACTTCTATTTACTTATTCATTTGTTTTCTATTCTAAACAATATTTTTTATGATCAAGGAAATCTTTGTTGTCAAAGTTTTTTTTTTATCATGTCAGAACATGGTGTTTTTGGAAAGAGGTTTTTGGCGTCAATAAAAATCCGTATTCGAAAAATAAAAATTTTACTATCTGCATGAGCATTTCGAAAAATCAGCTTCTAATAACGCGTTGCCATTGCATTTACAAAAGCTCTAATTGAAATAAAATTAGTTAATGACTACAGCAAATAAAATCTAGAAAAATGTCATTTTGAGCGCGTGATTATACAAAACGAAATAAATAGGAAATGCGATATTTTTTTTAAATAACAAGGTGCAAGACAAAGTTTTTGGATCTTTTGCAATACTAAAGTGAGTAATTCAATGAAACAATCAAAATGCATAAAAATATAATTTAACTTGCTCGAACACGTAATGCTTTGCCGTTCAAGAAATGATGTTCTGACATGATACATTGAAATATGCATAGCAAATTTCATTTCAATCTTTTTTATTTGTAACAATGTTTTGTTTTTCAAAAAAAATTTTGTCTTATTACTTCACTTTATTAGCAGTTAATTTAAATCTTAACAGTTCCCGCGTTCAAAAATCTAGGCAAAAATTTATCTTTCTTCACAACCTAAAATGGGAAAGAAAATATTGAGAATTAAATGCTGCTTTATCTATTTAAATATAGCTAAACTATTTTCCTTACTTTAACGGATAATAGTTAAAAATTTACAGATTAACTTATGTTGTTGTTCAAACACTTTTTCAAGCCCAATGACTGTAAGCGATTTAAACCGACTGAGCGTCTCTCGTTTTTTTGTAGCGCCAACTAGGGCCAAACGGTAGACTCTTGACTTAGATACACACACACGCCACAGCCCTTTTTATGGGAGGAACTTCATTCGCGTATTTCATTCCTTCATCCATAGATCGTAATTTAGATCTGGAAGAGAGAACGATCACCTCTGATCCAGTGCCCCAAGTGGTATTATTTTCGACATGGGGGACTCGATAGATTTTACGAGCTCCAGCCACCACACACTCGGGGAATCTTTGGGTGAGGTTAGAACTCGCAACCTAAGAAATAAGTGCCCAACTCTCTACCAACTAGGCTATCCCGACCTTTCGGATAAACTTATTTATCCACTTCAGCGGCACATATGTAATCATTTTTTTAATTCCTATCATAATTACGTAAAAGATATTAAAAGATTTGCTTAGTATCCGGAATTATAATAATTTTTCTGCTTTTTAAATCCTTCATTTTTATTTGAAGGTGTTTGTCTATGTAGTCCACGAATCAAAAAACTAAAAAAATCTCTTCATTTAAAGGATAACTCAGGAAAATAGACAGACAAGCTGTTTGTATTCTTTTAAACTTCCCCAGAAATACCACCAGGGGATTAAAATGTTCCCTTAAACAGACGAGGCCTAATTCCTACTGGCCTGGCAAATCCCTGTCTCACATTTTGACGAAAAATAAGAAGCAGACCATTCCAGTTCTTGGGTATTTCTAGAGACAAGAAATCTCCTCTTTTAGGAATAAGAAACTGAATCGCCAGAGAATAGAGATTTTCTCAATCACTGATTTGATAGAAAGATTATATCCTTTTTTTAGGTCAATCATATTTTTATCTCTCATATTCTCCACTTTCCTATTATCTATAAAGACAATAACAGTAAAAACGATAAATAATTACGATTTTTATTAATATTTTAGATTAAGTAAATCGATTTTCCCGTATGTAAATATTCTTGTACTAAATTTGGTAGAAACTTTTTAAAAAATCAAAATTAAAAATATATTAATGCTTTCGTTGCTGATCCCTTTTCAAAGAATTATCTTTATATAAAGACAGGATAACGCAATCTATAAAGAGTTATTTTCGGTTAGGAGAATGGGCAAAAATTTATTAAGCTTGTTATTGGAGACGGATGAAATCGTATCCAAAGAATTTTTATTTGATTCCAGAAAAAAAAGTTACTATAGTTAATACAATATTTTTGATTTTGATTTTTTTTTAAAGTAGAACAATGAATGATAAAACTAGGTGACTTTTTAACCACTTCACTGTTTTGCTCGTATGCCATATGTGCATCGATTTATCAAATTTTCATCGTTGTACGAAAAAAATAAACCATTAATAGCGATTATAACTGAATATTAAAATTACTTGAAATATATTGATAAATCAAGTATTCAACATATTTCCATTTGAATCAAAATAAGAAAATGTTCCTAAAATAGAAGATGTCATCTTATTAGATTGTAAAGTAAAATTGTTGCAGTTACTTATGGCACTTGCCATGGACAAGCCCCGCTGATACATCAGCAGATTTTGAGCCGGAGATATACGGCTCTTGTTTTACAAGTAGTGCAATCTAGGGCCAAGAGTACGACTTAGCTACACACACGTCACAACCCTTTTTAGGGGGCGGACTTCATTCATGCATGTTCATTCACTCATCTCAGATCATAAAATAGACCTGAAACAGAGAACGATCACCTCCGAACTAATACCCCCAGTGGTATTACTCTTTATATGGAGGACTTTGCGACCACGAACAAATTTAAAGACCGCCAGCCACCACACACTCGGGGAATCTTTTGGTCGGTGAGTTTCGAATTCGTAACCTAAGAAGTACGAATCCAACGCTGTACCAACCAGCTCTGGTAAAGTAAATAAAACAGTTAAGTGGTTAATAGTCTTTTAGAGAGTACTAAGATTAAGTTTAGTAGATTAATTTGCTGCAGATGTTGAACTATTTTTTAAGAAGAAATTGATTTTCCAAGTTGAAATTTTTCCATCATTTTTAAAGAGTCTTGAGTAGAGTATAAAGACGTACTTGTTGTAGATGCAGCAATATTTTCTGAAACACCTTTTTGAATCCATTCTATCAGTTACAAAATTCAATAAGATGAATGCAATGAAACTTAGTTACAGTTTGTATGCTGCTGTTTCGCGATACACATCTTCAGGTCGAATTTGAAACGTCTGGATTTGGAGTCGAAGGTTTCTCAACATTTCTATAAACACATTGCAAAACGAATGAATACACAACAAGTTTTTCTCCGCTATATCTTTGCACTGGTTTTTCCTCTTTTAAGTGAAACATGAAATTACATCTTTTAATTCTTTTAAATACTTCTATAGAATCTTTTGAAGAATTAAAGGAAATTGATTTACTACCGACTTGTTGCTTGTTTTGCAGAATTTTTTGCTTAACCAGAAATGATAAGCCGTAGTTTACGATAATACTTCAAGAATTTCCAAGACTCGCATTCGTTAAGTTGCAGATTCGAAACTCTCGGGCCAAAAGATTCCTCGAGTGTATGGCGGCTGGCACTCGTTAAATCTGTTCGTGGTCGCAAAGTCCTCCATCTAGAGAGTAATACCATTTGTAGTATTAGGTCAGAGGTGATCGTTTTCTGTTCCAGATCTAAATTAAGATCTGAGATGAATGAATGATAATGCATGAATGAAGTCCGCCCCCTAAAATGGGTTGCGACGTGTGTGCAGCTAAGTTGTACTCTTGGCCCTAGATGGCGCTACTTGTTAAAAAGAAGAAACGCTCACCTTCGGCTTAAAATCTGCTGATGTATCAGCGGGTCTTGTCCATGGCAAGCGCCATAAGTAACAACAATAACAACAGAATTTCCAAATTATCCAGAAAATCCTTTTTTTTTTTCCGAATGGGATAAAAAGTCTTATTTTGTTAACGGACCATTTCTAGTATTTTATAAAGAATCTTAAGATGAATACATGCAGAGTATTATATTTAAGGAAAAACAAATAAGGACAATTTTTGCTGAATGGTTTTGCAGGATATCAAGTGCATCAATGCAGGAATATTAAATTGCTTTTGTATATGCACATTTTTTTTTCTCTATCTTGCCTTAGTTTTATTTGAAACAAGAAAAACCCTTATCATGAAATAGGGAAGACAGATAGAAAAATAATTTTAGAATAAATGCTGGAATGAATATTACTTCAGATACATTATATTTTAAGTCATTTTTTAGGAGTTGAGAAAGAACAAAAATTTTGTTGTGGGATTTTTTTATAGCATTCAGTATACGAAGAAAATGAATGGAACAATTGCTAATGTAGAATTGGTATATTTTATGGCACCCCACCGTTTCTTCTTTACTATAACCAAGAAATAATTAACCTTTCTGTAGAAGTCATTTTATGATATATAAATAAATATAATTAATGTAAAAACTGAAATGTTTTAATTTATTTATTTCTCTAAATAATAACAATAAATGGTATATCTCGTCAAATTCATTCTACGACTTCCACAGGCACTTGAATGAATGTATTAAGACTTGGCTATTGCAAATAGTCAGCTGATTTTTTTCTCTTTTGTTTTCGTTTATTTGGAATAAGAATTTATAAACAATGTTGCCAAAAGCTTTCCGAGAAAAATTAACCAACGCAGATTGGTGCATTTTTTTAGAAGGAACATGAAAACTTGAACTAATTGTTTCTAAGATTTCCATCAGCTGCTAAAATGAATGCGGGGAATTTGCATTTTTGCGTATAACGCTATTTTTTTCTATTTTCTTTTCTTTTTTTGGAGGGTGGGGGTTAAAAAGTTGTAAAACTTCTCTCCCTTTCTTCAAGACACATGTTTGACCATTGTTACATTTGGCCAGCTGTGGGACGATTTTTTCTTCCGTGGTAGTCTTTGTGATTCACACTCTTTGATGTTACCATCCGGACTTGAATAGAGTCCAGATAATGAACCACACAAGCATTTTACGTCCTCTGAAGGAAGAAATCATGTCAAAACCTCCAGATGTAAATATTTCCCTATGGGACCAGCTGGACGTGAATAGAGTCCAGATAACGAACCACACAAGCGTTTTACGGCCCTCTGAAGGAAGAAATCGTGCTAAAACTTCCAGATGTAAATATTTTCCAATTGTGGAGGGTCTGCTAAGAGGGTGAATAATTAGAAAATATTCCCACGGTCAACTGTGTACCACTGGGAATATTTCTGAAGAATTATTGGATGATAGACATCTCCAGATCACCAATGCGAAAACGAGAGGCGGAGTTTGACCGAGGTTAAAATGGAAGGTTTTGAAAAGAAGAAACGACGAGCTGAGCTAAAGAGCTGGACAGTTGGAGAGATACCAGGTGATTTCGTGGGCTACAGGAGATTTTCCTTTGAGAGAAGTTTCGAGCTTTTGATAAAATCTCTACCGGAGGAATATCCGTAGATCTCTTGAGCTACCCGCAGTTGCCAGATAGGCTAACTGACTGTTAGTTTTTCCTTGTATTAATCGTGGAACTGTTAATCAAGATGTAAATATTCTCCAGCATATTAACCTAGATGAGACGAGTTTTTTTTTTATTGTACATAAGCTGTAAATAAAACATTTGTATTTAAACGCTACCCGTTTATTTGATTGACCAGGATTAAGTCATTACAGGGGTAAAATTTGGTGTTTATTTTTTGTTGGCAAAATGAGAAGTATCTGGCTTTACAGTCGAATTCTTATTTGCACCAACAAAGACTCCTGACAAGAACAGACATAAAAAAATGTTATTGCCTAAATCTATTGTTATTCCAGCCCCAGTTTTTTTTAAAAAGATGGAAAAATAGAGATCTTGCATTTTTGTTGAAGTTCTCCCATACATTTTAAAATTAGAAGATGATACTACTATCTTTAATACAATGTTTATGTGAAACAAGACATTTCCGCTTTTTATGAGAAAGGCCATCCAAAGAGTGTTAAGTTGAAATCGGGAAGAGATATTTCGTCCAAAAAATGTATAATACTACATTTCCTGTTCCACCATTTTTTCTTCTTCTTTAGATGGGACAAAAAATCCTCGTTATCCTCGAGCATCCAGGATTTTCAAGGGGCCCTTAGATGAATACAAGGAGATGGACCAACCATTCCTTTCTTGTCCTCTTTTCTTATTCGGGAAAGGACTATCCTTTTTGCCAAAGGCCTTTTTAAATTTCCAGGGAATTCTAATATATATGATGGAAAATAGAGTTACTGAATATAGTGCATTATATTTTACGCCATTATTTTAGATGAAACAAGAAATGGAAAGACTTTTTGTCGCATACTATCTTAACTCCTAAACTGAAAGCAAGGAAACGTTGTTACTATAGGTTAGGAATTGTAATAAGACAGGGCATGTTTTGTTTTGTCGAAAACTTTAGCATTTTTTCATTTGCATAGTATGAAAATTGATTAAAAACAGAAAATCCATTTTCTTTATTCTTATTTTGCAGAAGGAGACGTGTAATCTTTACGGTCTCATACAAATTCATTTATTTTCATAATTACTTTTGTAAATACTTTTTTTTTCTGAATAACTAAGCAGAAACTCCTTTTGTTATTTCAGTATAACTTTGAAAATGTTTACCCTAACTTTGTTTTAAATTATTT
This sequence comes from Argiope argentata, assembly GCA_026289955.1. Lineage (NCBI taxonomy): Eukaryota > Metazoa > Arthropoda > Arachnida > Araneae > Araneidae > Argiope > Argiope argentata. The sequence goes on along the minus strand of JAOUZG010051949.1, from coordinate 12,887 downwards.
TCTTACGATCAAACAAAAAAAATTATGCTCTTTCTTAAGAGAAGGTGTTTTTAAGTTATATGTAGTATTTAGTTATAATAATTCGAACATCCGTTTTCATCGTTTGCTCCTCTGATGTAGATTAAAAACACTGTCGATTCGAAGTTTACATTTCTAAGCCTATTTTAATTCCAATTATAAATCAATTACATTATGTAGCTCAGAAAATGGAATTATTCAAATGCTACTTTTCTAAAATACATTTTTTTTTCTTCATAAATTCAAGAGCTTATTTTATATATTTGTAACAAATCAATGTAAAATGTCTTAAAGATCGAAATAAATCAGTTGGAGTAAAATTTCAAGATCTTTAATGAATACTTCCGTTAAGTATATCTTAAATAGTTTCTCTTGTATTATAAACTAACTCGTTTTGATGACTATTGGATTTAATAACAAATTTTTGAAAGATACTATTCAAAACGTTTTAGATTAAAGAAAGAATTCTTTTAATAATTGTATATTAAAAGGATAATCTATTGATGTTGATTTAAGAAAAAAGGATTATTTAGCTTGTTAGAGAACACTAATTTGGTTTATTGCTTTCATTAATTAAAAATTAACAATTAAGTCGCAGTGTTATACATTGTGTAGAAGCTGAAATTTTCATTTTTTATGTTGTTAAAGAATTTGGTAAACACTTAACCGCAACCATCTTTACGCTATTTATTGACGAACTGATGTCACAAAATAAATCTTATTTTAAAAATAATTAGAAAAATCAATGTACCTGGCCACAAAACCCTAGTCACTAATCCGATTACAGCAATTTTAATTTTATATGAAAGGTCATGGATAGACATATCCCAACAGTCAACTAATCTCCAGTAACCCACATTTTCCAGAAAAATCCTATATCATTATAAAGTTTGAATGAACATCTTTATTAAAGTTCCTTAATCACAACTAATGTACCGACTTCTAAATTTTTATTTCACATTAAAACAAATAATCCTCTGGAATTCGAATTTTTTAAAGTTCTTCTGTGAATTTCAAGAGAAGATTATTCATTATCTGCTGAAAAATACTCATTGCTTTAAAATATCAAAAGTCAAAGACGTAATTAACATCACGTTAATTGCGCTTTCTCTGTCAGAAACACGATTATTTCTTTTTTAAATAGCTAGGTAATGCTATGTCTAAAATGGGGTTTTTTTTCGCTGTTGTTCGTATTGTAAAAATTGTGTTTTTGTCTGTATCTACTTTAAATCGTGTGTACATATCCCTATTATTCTATTACTAAGCTATATTATTTACTAATGTTGACAATGTATACTGGCATATACTGGACGCAGAACTTTTGAAAAAGACATATATGCATTTAACAGAGTTATTTTAATTACTTTTTCTTTGCATTTTAAAAAAA
>JAOUZG010051948.1:0-13230 GCA_026289955.1 Argiope argentata | reverse complement strand
GGATTTGATAAATCCTCAACTCATCCTGTTATTTTTCAGCAGTTTTTCATCATCATCGGAGTCAGTATTCTACTTTTACCCCAATTTTTACTGATGGCTCAAAATCGGATGGACATGTTGGTTGCGCCATTGTAACTCCATCCGATACTTTGAGTTATCGTCTGAACAAGTGTAGTTCTGTTTTTACTGCCGAGTTGTCTGCAATTTTCTACGCTCTACAGGAAATTTCACTTTCTGCTCAGCGTAATTTTATCATATATACTGACAGTATGAGTGCTTTGAAAACCCTTACACAGTTTCACAACCAGCTGCATCCAGTCGCAATCCAAATTCTGTTTAACTGGCAGCTATTCAAAAACAGGGGCTTCAATATTCTTTTTTGCTGGGTTCCGGGTCATGCGGGTATTTCAGGAAATGAAAGGGCTGATTCTGCAGCAAAATCTACAACAACATTTCTGTCACAGTCACTCACATATTGTGACGCTAAAACCTCATTTGTATACGTGATACTCACTCACAATAAATTGCATTCAATAAAACCTCAGACTGATTTATGGCCTACTCACCCTATACGAGAGGTCGATGTTAAATTGACACGCCTCCGCATAGGACATACTCGTTATACACATAAACATCTCATTTTTGGTGAGACGGCGCCTAAGTGCCCCACCTGCCATGTAGACCTTACCATTAATCATATTTTAATCGAATGTCCATCTTTTAATCACGCTCGTTTACAATTTTTTAACTCATCGTTCTTAACCTTACAGGACCTGGTGGGTGAGAAATTCCACCCAAACATTTTTAAATTTCTAAAGACCATTGGTGTTTACAGTTCAATTTAATGTTTTTAACTGCTGCTCATACCCCTCAGGGGCTCACCTACTATAGGTGAGTACGGGTGTCCCAATCCTGAGGTTCCCAGGGATCTTTCCTCCCTTTATGTTTATTCTCCTCTACGCCTTCTGCTGTCTGCTTGATCCTTCTTTTCCCTCGACAGCAAGCGAGGGAGCTCTCCATGAGAAGCTGTCGCCACTCTGGCTGTCCATGAGAGGCAAGGAGCAAGCAAAGTCCCCACGTGTTGACCGTGCGTGGCAACCCATTTGAGAGACGGGTGGTGCACTGTTGGTCCCCAATGTATCAATCGGCTGGTTGCTAGCCATCTGAGTGGTTAGTCTGCTAGGGATCAAGCGAAGGGGTTACTCCTTGGGCTTGGCGTTAAGGGTGGTCACTGTCCCCGGGGGCTCCGTATAGGCTTCGGCTAGCACTAGGGTGGATGCCGAGGCTGGAAATTACCAGAGCCGGTAATTGCCTTCCCTTGTTGGGCTTCGTGGTGTGCGGTGCCGTCGAACCTGAATTTTTTAAAATATAGTATGGGGTCTTCCAAACGCGGTCCCTTCAGTGGGCATCATTCTGCTTTTAAAAATATCACTCATCACTTTGATTCCTATTTTATCATCAAACCTGTCCGATGCAAACGAATCATTTAATTCTGTTTCACCGTTTTTGGTCCAGAAAGCCATCTCAGCCACAGTGGGAGAGGTTTCATCAGTCCGCAAAATGCGTTCGGGTGATTTACTGGTTGAAGTTTGCTAAAAAAAACAAGCTCAGCAAATGATTAAATTAAAAGCTTTGCCAACAATACCAGTTACAGTTCCATCACATGCATCACTAAACTATTCAAAGGGTATGATAACATGTGGGGAATTATTTAATGTGCCTTTAGAAGAAATAGCGGAGGAACTAAAGCCACAAGGAGTAACGCATGTACGCCAAATAACAATTAAACGGGATGGACAACTCCTCCCCAAAAAACATTATATCTTAACATTCCACAGTCGCCAACTGCCTGAAAACGTATATGCTGGCTACATTAAACTACCTGTACGCCCGTATATTTCAAACCCTTTGAGATGCTTTCAATGCCAACGTTTTGGCCATTCGAAAGTCAACTGCCACGGAACTATCACTTGTGCCCGCTGCGCAGAAAAAGGGCATGATTGCCAACAGTGCACAGCACCTGAAAAATGTGTCAATTGCAACGGCAATCATACATCGTTTTCCCTTTCATGCGAACCCTGGCAACTGGAAAAAAGAATAGTTGCAACTAAAACAAAAGAAAATCTCTCATATCCAGAAGCTAGAAGACAGGTCCTTTCCCAGACACCTAAACCTGGTCTTACCTATGCATCTGCGGTACAGAAATCATATTGTAAAAACTGTTCTTGTCCAAAATGCTCATACCTTATTTCCAATGGAAAACTCTCCGGAAAAGCTTCTGATTCAGACACAGAAAATTCAATTCCCAGTGCTCCTGAACCTGCTAAATCACAACCTCCTAAACAGAAATCGAAATCTAATAAATCTCAAAAGCTAAAACTTTCGAAACAGGGGCTTTCAAGAAAAGAAATCCCCTCAGGGGCTCACCTTCTTTAGGTGGGTACGGGTGTCCCAATCCCGAGGTTCCCAGGGATCTTTACTCCATTTATGTTTATCCTCCTCTTAGCCTTCTGCTGTATGCTTGATCCTTCTTTCCCTCGACGGCAAGCGAGGGAGCTCTCCATGAGAAGCTGTCGCCGCTCTGTTTGCTTCTTGCTTCTCATGGACAGCCAAAACCCCCACGTGTTGGCCGTGCGTGGCGACCCATTAGACGGGTGGTGCACTGTGGTCCCCGGTGTGTCAATCGGCTGGTAACTAGTCACCTGAGTGGCTAGACTGCTAGGGATCAAGCGAAGGGGTTACTCCTTGGGCTTGGCGTTAAGGGTGGTCACTGTCCCCGGGGGTAATTCCGAGCGTATAGGTATCGATTAGCACTATGGTAAGTACCGAGGCTGGGATATCTAGAGCCGGTGGCTGCCATCCCTTGTTGGGCTCCGTGGTGGGCGGTGCCGTCGTTCCTGAAACCCTATTCATATCGTATGGGGCCAAAAAAAGTTTCTCCCTTCAGTGGGCACCAGAAGAATTTAAATCTTTTTGAAAAACCATATGACAAATTTTTTATTATTAAACGCATTTCTGAAAGCAATGAAACCTTTAACAATGTTTCACCATTTTTAGTAGAAAAATCTATTACAGGAGCACTTGGAGAAGTCGTTTCAACTAAGAAACTTCGCTCTGGAGACTTGCTTGTTGAAGTCGGTAGTCGCAAGCAAGCTCAGCAAATAATTAAACTAACTACATTATCATCTATAACTGTAAGTGTAAACGCTCATACGACGCTCAATTCTTCAAAAGGTGTTATAACATGTGGCGAGCTTTTTAACGACACCTTGGAAAAAATTACAGCAGAACTAAAACCCGAAGGAGTGACGCATGTACGCCGTATAACTATTAGGTGGGATGGACAACTCCTTCCTACTAAGCACTTTATTTTGACATTCAACAGACCAAAATTGCCAGAAAGGGTTAAAGTTGGCTATATGAGATTGGCCGTGAGGCCTTATATTCCTAATCCTCTCCGGTGTTTTCAGTGCCAACGATTTGGCCACTCAAAATCCAACTGCCGCGGGACTCTAACTTGCGCCCGTTGTGCAGTGAAAGGCCACGAAAGTCAACAGTGTTCTGCTGAAGAAAAGTGTGTGAATTGCAATGGCAACCACACTTCCTTTTCTAGATCCTGTCCTCGTTGGCTAATGGAGAAACAAATTTTAACTGTAAAATTTAGAGAAAATATTACATACCCTGAAGCCAGACGTAAAGTCAACGTCCAAACACCGATTCCTGGTGTAACATATGCTTCTGTTTTACAAAAAAAATTTTGCGCAAATTGTTCTTGTTCTAATTGTATTAAATCTGTCAACGAAAGTAAGCCTCCAGGGAAATCAGATTCTGATACTGAAAAATCCTTAATTAGTGCTCCTGAAACTGGACAACCTGAGATAGCTCACCGTAAGCGGAAATCGAATAAATCACTGAAACTTAAGCTTTCAAAACGTGGCGTTAAAGAAAAACAGCTTTCACAGAAGATGAAAGCATCAAGTTTAAATAATTCTGTCGCTCTGGGACTTGCGAATAAGGGTATAGTCCAAAAGGATCTATCATCTCTTTTTAGTGGCGTGCCCAAAAGTCCCGATCTCATCGCACTGCATCCATCCGAAGAGGAGGATGAAATTCAAATGAGTTACGATTCGCCGACAACTCTTAACAATGTTCCTAACACCTCTCATGCAACATTTTCTTGATGGGTCATTTCCTTTCTTGGAACTGTCGTGGCATTCGGTCCAAACTAAATGAAATTAGGACCATTCTTAACCAATTTCATCCAGCTTGCCTCTGCCTTCAAGAAACTTTCTTGAAGCCAAATTTGCCTTTTAAATTGCGGGGTTATAATACGGTTCGGAAAGATTCGGATAGTAATCCGCATAATTCTGGAGGTGTTTGCATTCTGACCTCCAATTCTTTTCCTAGCACGCCTCTGTCACTCCATACTGATTTGCAGGCAGTTGCGGTCCAAGTACATGTACGAACCTTAATAACAGTCTGTTGTGTCTATTTACCACCTAATGATTCAATTAGTCAAAGAGATCTTGACGGTTTAGTAGAGCAACTTCCAGCACCATTTATTATACTTGGTGATTTCAACGGCCATAGTACTTTGTGGGGTTCGCATAGTACAAATTCTCGTGGGCGACAGATTGAGCAGTTCATTACTAATAACGCTCTCTGTCTGCTGAATAACGAAGAAAAAACTTACTTCCATGAGCCCTCGCGTACTTTTCACAGTTTAGATCTGGCCATATGTTCTCCAGTGCTTTTTCCGTTGCTTAATTTTACAGTTGAAAATGACTTGCATGAGAGTGATCATTTTCCTGTAATAATATCTCATGCTGATGGTGGTGAAGCAACGCCAGGTGTACCTCGCTTCCTATTCCAGCATGCGAATTGGGCTGATTTCTCTCAACTGGCCTAAATTACCGAAAGGATGATTAACACAGATAATATCACAACAGCAGTACAACTTGTTCTTGATTGCATTATGAAGGCCGCAAATAAAAGTATCCCTAAAAGCTCACCCCGACTACGGAAATTCCGTAAACCATGGTGGAACAAGGCTTGTCACGAAAGTTGCAGGAAACAAAAACAGCTTTGGAAAAAATTTCGTAGATACCCAACAACGGAAAATCTTGTTGCATTTAAGAGAGCCAAGGCTTATGCTCGTTGCATTCGCCGGCGTAGCCAGAGAGAATCCTGGGTTAAATATGTATCATCCGTTACGTACTCTACCTCTAGTAAACTACTATGGAAGAAAGTGAAGGCAGCTAATGGTATCTATCCTGAATTTTCTTTTCCTGTGTTGAAATCGGGAAATGTAATTTATTCTTCACATATAGAAGTTGCCAACGTGCTCGGGCAAGCATTTGAAAAAGTTTCAGCCATTGATTCCTATAGTCGTCAATTTCTAACTACTAAGAATAGAGCGGAAAAAATTAAGTTAAATTTTAATACAAGCAGATCTCTTGATTATAATAGCTCCTTTAAGCTGTTTGAGCTGAAGAAAGCCTTGTATCAAGCGCATGAAACTAGCCCTGGTTCTGATGGAATCACTTACAGTATGCTTCGCCATTTAGATGAGGTTTCTCTCTCCAATTTGTTAAAACTTTTTAATCGAATCTGGTTTGAGCAAAAATTTCCCTCTCAATGGCAAGAGGCAATAGTGATTCCAATCCTTAAGCCGGGAAAGGATCCTTCCAACCCTTTGAGTTATAGACCGATCGCTCTAACGAGTTGTATATGCAAAACGCTTGAACGTATGGTCAATGCCCGATTAATGTTTGAGTTAGAGAAACATGGATGTATCTCGCTATTACAGAGTGGCTTCCGACGAGGACGCTCAACATTTGACAACTTAGTTCTACTTGAGACACAAATTCGTAATGCCTTTGTTCGCAGAAATCATCTCGTTTCCATTTTTTTCGATATTGAAAAGGCTTACGATCGTACGTGGCGATACGGTATTCTTCAAACACTTTTAAATTTGGATTTTAGAGGAAATCTCCCAGTTTTTATTCAAAATTTTTTGACTACTCGTATATTTCGTGTACGAGTTGGTAATTTTTATTCTGATACTTTTATCCAAGCTGAGGGTGTTCCACAGGGAAGTGTCCTCAGCGTTACGCTTTTTATCACACACTTTAGTGAAATTCTGAGTCAACTTCCTCCGTCTGTTCAAGGGTCACTGTACGTTGACGATTTGCAGATTTCTGCTCAAGGTTGTAATATGCGCTTGATTGAACGCCAATTACAGAGTGCTGTTAACAAACTAATGTCCTGGTGTGAAAAAAACGGGCACATTCTTTCTCCGGAAAAGAGTTGTTGCGTGCATTTCTGCCGGAAGCGAAACATGCATCCAGACCCTGTAATTAAGATTCGAGAAACTAACATTCCCGTTGTTGATAGCGTGCGATTTTTGGGAGTAATTTTTGATAGGAAACTTACTTTCCTTCCACATATTCTTCATCTGCGAAAGAGATGTGAAGAATCTCTTAATATCCTTAAAGTGCTGTCAAATACTTCTTGGGGGGCTGATCGTCCTTCCCTTCTTCGAATATACGAAGCAATTATTTTATCCCGTATTGATTACGGTTGCATGGTCTATGGTTCTGCCCGCCCTTCTGTTTTGCGCAGGCTTGATACAGTGCATCATTCCGCGTTAAGAATTTGCTCTGGTGCTTTCCGCACCTCACCTGTAGAAAGCTTGTATGCTATCTGCAATTTTATGCCTTTGGATCTTCGACGTCGGAAATTAACAGCACAATATTATTTCCGCATAAAATCAATTCCGAAACATCCCGTAAGCCACTTGTCCATTCCAAGTGGTTTTCAGAGACTCTATCATGCCCGTCCCTTTCATATTCTTCCCTTTAGTGAGAGAGTAAAAACTTTGCTGAATGATTCGGAACTTCACGAGGCGACAATTCAACATATTAATTGTTTTTCTTTCCCTCCTTGGGATGCTCCAAATTTTTCATTCTTGAACCCGTTTACAGGATTCGACAAATCCACAACAGCGTCTATTATCTTCCAGCAAATTTTTAAGGATCATCGCAGCCGATATAATTCTTACGTAGAAGTATTTACAGATGGATCAAAATCCAATACCCATGTAGGTTGTGGAGTTGTTTTACCTACTCAGACAAATAACTACAGTTTGCCCACATCATTTTCAGTTTTATCTGCTGAACTGGTTGCAATAATATACGCTCTTCAATTGATTTCGAACTCTTGCGCACGATCCTTTTGTATATACACTGACAGCAGGAGTGCTTTGGAATCTCTTTCAAATTTCTGTTATTCAATGCATCCGGTTGCTATGGAAATCCTGGTTTCACTTCAATCCCTTGAAAACAAAGGATTTAAAATTCTTTTCTGCTGGGTTCCGAGCCATGTTGGAATACCTGGCAATGAAATGGCAGATGCTGCAGCAAAATCGCCCGGCCCTTTTCATGAGCGAGCACTTCCGCAAGGAGATGCAAAGTCATGTTTTGCTCGGCACGTTCACAAGTTGTGGCAACGTTCTTGGGATCAGCAAATAGCCAATAAGCTACACTCTCTCCAACCAATAATTCGCGTATGGCCTACCAATCCAGCGCGTGGGCTCGATGTAAAGTTAACTCGGCTCCGCATTGGTCATACCCGCTTCAGCCATAAATATCTTTTATTTGGAGACCCGTGTCCAACATGTACGACATGCCATACAGCGGTAAGTGTGCGTCATGTTTTAGTCGATTGTCCTGTTTTTAATAATATTCGTTTCCGTTTTTTTAATTCAATATCTATAAACATGAGTGAACTAGTGGGTGAAAACCCTCACTCAAATATTTTTAAATTTTTACAGACCATTGGTTTTTTGCATTGTATTTAGATTTTTTAAACCTTTTTGAATGTTTTAATTATCTTTTACTTTTACCGTGGATATTTTTTAATTGCCATTTTTGATGCGTTGACATGCGATAAAAATTTTAACCTTTGCCTAGTCTTTAATTCCAGGAACTTTTTGAATATTTTGTAAATGCTTATTACCATTTGATTGGCGCAGCATGGCCATATCTGGCTTTTGTGCCAAAAAACCAAAACAACCTAACCTAACCTGCAGCAAGAACCTCTTAATGGGTACTTTCTTATCATGGAATTGACGTGGCATTCGCTCCAAACTTCACGACGTTAAGTCCATAATCAACAACTTTCATCCCATTTGTCTTGGAATTCAAGAAACCTTTTTAACACCCAGCATTCCTATTAAACTACGTGGTTATAGCTGTGTACGGAAAGATACAGACATAGGATTTCGCAGTTCTGGTGGTGTCTGTATCTTCACTTCTAACCATAATCCGAGCACACCTCTTACTCTACATACATCTCTACAGGCTGTGGCTGTACAAGTTCATGTAGGAACTTTAGTCACAGTCTGCTGCCTTTACTTACCGCCCCATGAGATCATTCGTCAACAAGAACTAGATAATCTGGTGAACCAGCTCCCCTCACCATTTATCCTACTGGGCGATTTTAACGGACATAGTGCATTGTGGGGTTCAGATAGTACTAACTCTCGAGGGCGGAAAATTGAACAGTTCATTAATAATAATGCTCTCTGCCTACACAATACTGAAGAGAGAACGTACTTCCATGAACCCACACGTAGCTTCCATACACTTGATCTGGCAATATGTTCTCCTGAAATCTTGCCGTTGCTGACCTTTTCAGTGAGCAATAATTTATACAATAGTGATCATTTCCCAGTTATTGTCTCATATGCTGAGCGAGGAAATATGACCGAATGTCCTCCGCGCTTTGTATTCCAACGAGCAAACTGGGACTCATTTACGCATTCATCAAATATCACTCAGAATATAGTTAGCATTCCAGACATAACAGAAGCAGTTCAACAAGTGGTCCAAACTATTATAAAAGCCGCTAATAGCACCATTCTCAAATCATCCCCACGTGTCCGAAAATTTCGCAGACCGTGGTGGAATAAAGTCTGCCACGACAGTCATAAAAATCAAAAGAAGCTGTGGAATAATTTTAGAAGATACCCAACAACTGAAAATCTTGTTGCTTTTAAAAGGGCCAAAGCGCTTGCTCGTCGAACTCGCCGTCGTAGTCAGAGGGAATCGTGGATCAAATTTATATCATCAATCACATCCTCCACTCCCAGTAGACACTTATGGAAGAAAGTAAAGGCTGCTAATGGGATTTATAGTGACACAACCATTCCTGTATTAAAAACAGGAACTGACATGCACTCCTCCCCAGTAGAAGTAGCCAATATTCTTGGTCACGCTTTCGCACAAGTTTCCGCAATAGATTCATATAGACCTGAGTTTCTGGCGATTACGAATCAAGCGGAGTGGCTGCCTTTACCTTTTAATAACCAACGTACTTATCAATACAACTGTAAATTTAGGATGTTTGAATTGGAAATAGCCTTATCTCAATGCCACGATACAAGTCCTGGGCCCGATGGAATCACATATAATATGCTTCGCCATTTGAATAAATCTTCACTTTCCAATCTGTTATACCCCTCAGGGGCTCACCTACTATAGGTGAGTACGGGTGTCCTAACCCCGAGGTTCCCAGGGATCTTTCCTCCCTTTATGTTTATCCTCCTCTACGCCTTCTGCTGTCTGCTTGATCCTTCTTTTCCCTCGACGGCAAGCGAGGGAGCTCTCCATGAGAAGCTGTCGCCACTCTGCTTGCTTCTTGCTTCTCATGGACAGCCAAAGTCCCCACGTGTTGGCCGTGCGTGGCAACCCATTTGAGAGACGGGTGGTGCACTGTGGTCCCCGGTGTATCAATCGGCTGGTACCTAGTCACCTGAGTGGCTTGACTGCTAGGGATCAAGCGAAGGGGTTACTCCTTGGGCTTGGCGTTAAGGGTGGTAACTGTCCCCGGGGGCAACTCCGAGCGTATAGGTACCGATTAGCACTAGGGTGTATGCTGAGGCTGGAACAGACCAGAGCCGATAATTGCCTTCCCTTGTTGGGCTCCGTGGTGGGCGGTGCCGTCGGACCCGAATCACATTTTATATCGTATGGGCGCTTCGAAAAAGGGTCCCTTTAGTGGGCATCACAAAGAACTCAATCTAAAATGTAGTTTACCGTATTTTGACCGTTTTTTCGTTATTAAACTTGTTTCTGAAAAGAATGATTCGTTTAACACTGTTTCACCGTTCCTCGTACAGAAAGCCATTGCAGCAACCATTGGTGAGGTCACTTCTATCCGGAAAATGCGTTCTGGGGATTTGCTTGTAGAGGTGACTTCTAAAAAGCAAGCGCAGCAAGTTATAAAACTGAAAGCCTTAGCCAACTTTCCCGTAACTGTAAGTTCACATACATCATTAAATTTCTCCAAAGGAGTCATAACATGTGGGGAATTGTTTAACGTTCCTCTAGAAGAAATCACCGCGGAACTGAAACCCCAAGGAGTATCTCATGTACGCCAGATAACCATTCGGAGGGATGGACAACTTCTACCCACCAAACATTACATAATTACATTCCACAGACCAATAATACCTGAATTTCTTTATGCGGGATATATTAAATTGCCTGTCCGCCAGTACATCCCCAATCCTCTAAGATGTTTCCAGTGCCAGCGTTTTGGCCATTCCAAGGCTAATTGCCGCGGGACATTAACATGCGCCCGCTGTGCTGAAAAAGGCCATGACAGCCAGCAGTGTAACGCTGAAGAGAAATGTGTGAATTGCGGAGGGAATCATTCATCTTTTTCTCGGTCCTGTGAACGATGGAAAGTTGAAAAACAAATTACAGCTCTTAAATTTAAAGAAAACATTACCTATCCTGAAGCTAGGAAAAAAATTCTAAATCAGACACCAAAACCTGGATTGAGCTATGCTTCTGTGGCTAAAACAACCTTCTGTGCAAATTGTTCCTGCACAAATTGTGCAAAATATACCCCAGAACCCAAAAGCCCTGAAAAGTCATCAGATTCTGAAATTGAAAATGAAATAAACACTACTGAAACCAACAAAACTTCTAGACCTAAACATAATTCAAACTCTCAGAAATCACTTAAACTTAAACTTTCGAAACGAGGAATCTCACCAAAAGATATAAGATCTAAATTAAAGAAATCGACATCAAGAAATTCTGTCGCTTTGGGACTTGCGACGCAAGGTAACGTTCATAAGGACTTGACGTCCATTTTTGGCAAACCTAAAAGTCCTGATTCTATTTCTCTCCATCCATCTGACGAGGAGGATGAGTTGCAAATGAGTTGTGATGTATCACCAACTCCTGTCAAGATCCGTACCAACATTCTTAATACATCTAGCTTTTAATGGGTTCTTTCTTTTCCTGGAACTGTCGTGGTTTTCGTTCCAAATTTGTCGGTATTAAACATATTATTAACCAGTTCCATCCCGTTTGTTTTGCTTTTCAGGAAACGTTCCTAAAACATGATGTTTCTGTGAAAATTCGGGGCTATAACTGTGCTCGGAAAGATGCTAATACTGGAAATAATCATTCCGGTGGTGTTTGCATCTTAACTTCCAACCTTTATCCGAGCTCTCATTTAAAGTTACACACTCCTTTACAAGCTGTGGCTGTCCAAGTCCACATACAGACACTTGTCACAGTTTGCAATATTTACTTACCTCCACATGATATCATTAACCAACATGAACTTAATAATTTATTGGATCAACTACCCAAACCTTTCTTGCTACTTGGGGATTTTAATGCTCATAATATTTTGTGGGGTTCGGAAAATACAAACTCTCGTGGACGACAAATTGAACAGTTTCTATCTGATAACTCACTCTGTCTGCTCAATCAGGACGAGAAAACATATTTCCATGAGCCCACGCGTACATTTCACAGTCTGGATCTGGCTATTTGCTCTCCCGACCTTTTTCCGTTGCTCAGTTTTACAGTTGAGAATGATCTCCATGATAGTGACCACTTCCCTTTAATGATCTCTTATACTAATAGAGGCGGTGTGACTTCTTGTCCCCCGCGTTTCCTATTCCAACGGGCTGATTGGGCTGCTTTTATGAAACATGCAGTAATCTCAGAGAATATGGTCAGAACAACTGATATTACAGCCTCTGTAAAAAGTGTAGTTGACTGCTTAATTGATGCTGCAAATAATACCATCCCCAAAAGTTCTCCACGACAGAGGAAATTCCCGAAACCATGGTGGAATCAGGTCTGCCACAATAGTCACCGAGAACAAAAAAAGAGGTGGAATATTTACCGCAGATATCCTACCACAGAGAACTTGCTTGCTTTTAAACGTGCTAGAGCTTATGCGCGTCGTGTCCGTAGGCAAAGTCAGAGAAAATCCTGGATAGAGTTCATATCATCCATCACAGCCTCTACTTCTCCGAAACTACTCTGGAGGAAGGTTAAGGCAGCAAATGGAATTTACCAAGAATTTTCCATCCCTGTTCTTGAGACTGCAAACGGAGTGGTATCTTCCCCTTTAGACATCGCGAATAACCTTGGACATTCATTCGCAGAAGTTTCAGCAATTAATTCATATAAGCCTTCATTTGCCGCGATTAAGAAACGTGCAGAACGTAAATCTTTGTGTTTCTCCACGCCCCTCAGGGGCTCACCTTCTTTAGGTGGGTACGGGTGTCCCAATCCCGAGGTTCCCAGGAATCTTTCCTCCATTTATATTTTATTCTTCTCTACGCCTTCTGCTGTCTGCTTGATCCTTCTTTCCCTCGACGGCAAGCGAGGGAGTTCTCCATGAGAAGCTGTCGCCGCTCTGTTGCTTCTTGCTTCTCATGGACAGCTAAAAACCCCACGTGTTGGCCGTGCGTGGCAACCCATTAGACGGGTGGTGCACTGTGGTCCCCGGTGTGTCAATCGGCCGGTAACTATCAACCTGAGTTGTTAGATTTGCTAGGGATTAAGCGAAGGGGTTACTCCTTGGGCTTGGCGTTAAGGGTGGTCACTGTCCCCGGGGGTAACTCCGAGCGTATAGGTACTGGCTAGCACTAAGGTAAGCGCTGAGGCTGGAAATGGCCAGAGCCAGTGGCTGCCTTCCCTTGTTGGACTCCGTGGTGGGTGGTGCCGTCGGACCCGAACTCATTTTATATCGTATGGGCTCCTCCAAACGTGGTCCCTTCAGTGGGCATCATAAAGCAACAATTTCTACTAATTCATACCATTTCGATAGTTTTTTTGTTATCAAACGTGTCTCTAATGCTAATGAAACTTTTAATAATGTATCTCCATTTCTCGTTCATAAGGCTGT
>JAOUZG010051941.1:82086-99860 GCA_026289955.1 Argiope argentata | reverse complement strand
ATATGAAAAAGGATCATGTCGAGGGCCAAAGCAGCACCTGAATGTTAAAACATGTCATAAACGTGAAAACATGATGTTTTTGTTTTGTAGAAATAAGCATGAATTACAATTATTACTTTATTTATTTTATTCAGGCACACATTATGCAATAAATAAATGAATGAAGAAAACATAAACATCATAGATGTGATTGAAATACTTTACCTTAAAAAAGATTTCTGTTAAAAAGGAGGTAAACGTGAAATAGAATAACAGAGGAAAACGTTTTGGTAATTATACAGCGAACACAATTTAATTTTTGAAAAAAAATAAATTAAAAATTGAAATTAGTAAAAATTAATGAGATGGCTGGGATTGAATATTTAAAGTTATTGATTTTATATTAGGCTTAAGATTGATTATGGCAATATACAGAACAAAATAAGAAATATAATAGCAGAAGGGTTCTCTCATCTGCTATTCTATTTCTTACTTTTGATTTTTTTAAAGTCATTAGTGGGAAATTTGCTCACAAATGAAAGTGCTGCCAAAGAAAGTTGAACATGCAGCTTCATTTTGCTTCAAGCACGAAAATTCCCCGGGTAAGTCTTTATAAAATTCTAATATCAGTTGTTCTTTAAAATGATTTTTTTAAAATCAGAATTTTGCAAATCAATTAAGGCTAACTGCATACTCTCATCCACTGGATTTACATCAACAGAAAATGAAGAAAACAATTTTTGTTAGGCACTTTTCAGAATCTGAGAACGTTATTATCAAATACATTACACAAGATTTGAGTTTGATCCTCATGCTGTATTTTCACGTGTGGAAATTTTTCACGTCCGCTAGCTTCTTCTATACGAAAATCGTACTCGCCGTTAGCCATGAAGGGAACAAACTGAAAAGTTTCGTAATAAAAAGTAAATAAACCTAATGAACAACTGTAAATTATTTATTCTGATGTTGAATCGTTTTCGTATCCGAATTTTTCTGCTGTTTATTTTCAAAAGTATAATTTCATTTTAAATTAATCTTATTTTATTAACAACATTTTCTGGCATATTTTGTCCCGAGGGCCATAGGTTGTGCATCCTTGGTGTAGATAAAATTCCTTGAATCGAATTTCACAAATCTAGCTCTCTTTATTTTGTAGTTTTCATGTTAACTTACATTCGAACCGCCAGATAGATATACTTTTGGATGGATTTTGCTCAAGAGTGTATAGAAATCCGCAGATTTGATGTAAAAAACTGGATTTAAAATTCCAGTCGTCTATCTAAATTGAGTTATCTTGGATGCAGATAGAGGGACATACATTTTCCAAAAACATGTTTTTCGAACTGAAAGAGGTCTAAAACTTGGTTCGAGTTTCAATTTTTTTGACGATTCTTATACTTTCTCGGTACTATGTATACTAAAAAAGTAAAAATGGCAAATTAGATTCATAATTAATATTTAAGCATTTCACCATATGACATTAATGAATTAATTGATATTAATAAGGGATTTAATTAACAATCCCTTTTTGCCCATGATTTCTTTAATGTGAGTGGTAGAGACAGTGATCACATCCAGTTTTAGTCCCAGATTTTTATTTACATGTAGATATGGGACACAGCACACACATAAAGCAAAAATACGAAAGACACACAAAACTATCCCATTATCTTTCTATTCGGTAGTCCCAGATTGACGTTTCTTCACTCTCGGACTGACTTCTCTTCTCTCCCCACGTTCGGCAAGAAGGATTGCTGTATGAGGTGAGAAGGGTTGCCAAAGTGGGCGGGTCTTGCAGTAATGAATTTTTAGAAATTTATTAAAGCAAAAATATAAGTCAATGACTGGGAAATTTTAGAAAAAATGCGGAATTTAACCTTTTTTTAACATTTAGAAATACCCGGCCATCACTAAGAATCACACGGGGTTTACAGAAGTAGACAACACATTACATAAAGACATCATTAACAAAACCACTCACGTTTCATATTCGCTTGCACAGATTCTTTTTAAAAGGGGTACATTCAAACATATCACAGATAGAACAGTTAAATAATAACCATGCCCGAACTTCGGCAACAAAATCGATATGGCTGGAAATTTCGAGAATTTTAATTATCCGTCCAATAGAAAATGGGATGCTTCCTGACTGACCTAGAAGACTCTAAGCCCGCCTTTTATTAGCTATAATAGGCCGGTAGTCTCACGCTGCAGGGTACGACGGCAACACCGTCAGATTCTTAGCAGATTACAATTACCGGGGATAGGCTTCTGCCGAGGCTAAGTGCTCCCTCAATCCATCCCATACGCTGAGGGATGAATTGAACCGGAACCGGAGTTGGAGTAGAGTAATGAATCTTCGAGAGGATACCGAAGCAACAGCGGAATGCCAGCATTATGCGCTGAACAAAGCTGTGTGAGTTGTTATCTATTGTGGAAGCAGCATCGTGTTGCGTGTGGAGTAGCCGTTCTTGGAGTAGTGGGTCGGCAGCAAAGCGAGAAGACTGTGAGTACTTCAGTCGTTCGGAGAGATCATAGAGAGAAGCTACGAGATACCCTTTCCTATTAGATTCTGTCTGGCCGCTTCATGTGTTGTGGTCGATTTCTACTTATGAGCTACTGTCTGCTGTAGTGTGCTGCTGTGTGTTCGTCTCGGCTATACACATTTATCGTCTGTGTATTCGTCACCTTTGTGTTAGTGTCTTCGTATCGCATAAACGTCGTTGTTGTTTTCTACTGAGGCCTGCTGATTGCTCCACACCACAAAGCCACTACAGCGATTTGGTTATATATATATATATATATATATATATATATATATATCTCTGTCGATCTGTATATATATATATATATATATATAATGCTGGAAACAAAAGAATAATCTTGCATATTTTTGTTTATAAATATAAGTAAAGTAAACAATTAAAAAACAATTGCCGAGACATAATTTTTTTCCTCGCAAAAAAATGTTCTATCGAGTTC
This sequence comes from Argiope argentata, assembly GCA_026289955.1. Classification (NCBI taxonomy): domain Eukaryota; kingdom Metazoa; phylum Arthropoda; class Arachnida; order Araneae; family Araneidae; genus Argiope; species Argiope argentata. The sequence continues at coordinate 96,899 of JAOUZG010051941.1, read as the reverse complement.
TTAATATTGAGGGTTTTCTATAGACACAGAGAAATAATCAGAAAGTGAGAAAAAATTAATTTTAGAACTCGAAATCAACAAAAAACATTACAAAAGAAATTTCGGGAATGATCCCAATAAAGTAATTGTAGAAATTGGATTTTAACACATACAATTTTATACACTTAAACTAAATAAATATCCTATTTTCTACAGAATAAAATTTTGTCTGTGAAAGTGTAAATATAACGCTGGAAACGAAAGAATAATCTTGCATCTTTTTGTTTATAAAGGTAAGTATCATAAACAATTAAAAAACATCTGCTTAGAAATAATTTTTCTCTCTAAAAAGCATTCCACTGACATTTCAATATTGAACATCATTAATAGATATAAAAAAATTATGACAAAGTCAAAAAAAAATGGAAATTTTAAAAGTTTAAAGAAAAAAAAACTTTGAGAAAAAAAAAGTTTGGGAAATATCGCAATGAAATTATAGTAAAAACTGGTTCTTCAAATACATGGTTTAATAGATTTAAAATTAACACTCTAATATTTTCTGCAGAGTTAAATATTGTCTGCATTCCTTAAAGTTAATAATAATATAACATTAATAAAAATATAAAACTTTTAAATATAAGAGAATGAAAGAATAAATCTGAATCGTTTTGTTTACAATTATAAAGCTAACAATAGAAAAACATCTGCCATAAAATGATTCTTTCTTTTTTTAAATAAGAGAAGTTTATGACTTTTTTATCCCTACAGCTATGGGTGAAAAATAATTATCTTCCAATATCAAAACACTCATCGCAAAAGAAAAACGGAAAAAAAAACTTATTTTATCTTTATCTTTATTTTTTCATGTGACAGTACAAGTCAAAATATTTTCTTACATCTAATTGTAACAACAAAGAAAACAGAAATTTTTTTCCAACGTTTTTTTCTCTCTTCTTTATTTTTTGCCAAAACATATTTGCTCATTATTGAAAAAGATTTATTTTGTTCGATGCAACCGTTATTTTCCCTTGTATCTTCTCTCTTTCTTTGCAGAAATTCGAAGTTGCAATAAATAAGAAACGGTCGCTGTCATTTTTGCCATAAATAAAAGTTTTTGACGTTAGAGTTTGCGATATTTTGCTTCCTTTTTTTATTTAAAGAAAAAGAAGGATTATTTTATTTTTATTTTTATTAAAAGAAATCTATCCAATGAAGTAATAGAAAAGATGATGCACCGAAAAAAAGAAACAACAATAGCTTCTTCCGTTAATTAATTAGAGATATTGCCATTTTTTTAATAAAGTAATTATTTTTGATAAGGGTATTTAAATATAATAAAGTAAAATTATCGTTTGCATATCAATTTTCTTCTAATTTGCATTGCATTTCTTTTTAAATTGTTATCTTCAAAATAATAGCGAGAAAAAATAAAATAATTTCGAGTCATAAATATTTTTTTCGGCCTATAAATATAAATAAATTCTCTGATGATAATAAATAATGGACATTGCATCAATAACTAGAAACTATCAGATATTGTTCTGTTTTCCGAAAGAGAAATTCACCTTATTTTTACGTATGCGTCAGCTGGCTTTAGTTTTTCCCTAATTGAGATAAAATGAACGTTTAATAGATGCTTATCGTTCATTAAATTTTTGAAAATTTCAAATTACATATTCAATCTGTGTACCCAGTTTTAATTGTCCAACTCTTTATATTTTATTGTTATACATATTAAGTTATACAATATAATCGTTCTTGTTGTGTTGTTACTTATGGCACTTTTTCAAGTCCGCTGACAGGCTTGTCAGCGGTTTAAACCAATTTAAGCCAATTATTTTTCAGCAACACCAATTAGGGCCAAGAGTTCGACTTAGCTTAATGCATGTCACAACCATTTTTTTATGGTGTGGACTTCATTCATTCATCTACAAATCGAAATTTAGATCTGGAACAGAGGACGATCTCCTCTGACCCAGTACCCCCAATGGTATTACTAGTTAGGTTATTGTAGGTTCATTTGCATTACTAGCTACATGGAGACTTTGTGACCATGACAGATTTAACTTCCGCGACCATCACACACAAGGAGAGTCTTCGTTCGGCGGGTTCGAACTCGCAGCTCAAGGGAAGCGAATCCAACGCCCTACTAATCAGGCCATCCCGGCCCATAAATGGGACGTTAATATAACTAAACTTACGAACTCTCTGATGGATGTTATATAATTAAACTAACGAACTCACTGATGGACCTTTTTATACGTGGAGGGAATTTTGACCACGACATATTTAATGAGCACCAGTCACCAAGCACTCGGGAAATCTTCGGCCGGCGAGGTTCGAACTCGCCACCCACCTAAGGAATACGAATCCAACGCACCACCAACCAGGCTATCTCGGTCCTAATATAATCATTTATTAATCATTTGCCGGCTTGCTGGCACACAGGTAGCGCGTCTTCTTCGTGTTCTGGAAGTTCCGGGTTCGAGTCCCGGTTCGGGCATGGTTGTTATACTGTGTGCTATCTGTGAGATGTGTGAATGTGCCCCCCTGTAAAAAGGGGTTGTGCAAGCGAATGTGGTGAGTGGGTAGCAAAGTCGTACTCTTGGCCCTAGTTGGCGCTACTCAAATACAAGAGACGCTTCATTCGGCTTAAATCTGCTGCTGGGCTCAGCAGCGGGCTTGTCCATGACAAGTGCCATTGGACACAGCAACAACAACAGCATAATCATTTATACATATTTAGGCAATATAGGTGACAGCCAAATAGTATACTCCTTTCTATATACAGGTTACTTCAAATCGAATAAAATTGGTGAGGCTTATAAAACAAAATTCATGTGTGAGTAATTATTATCTATACATTGGATTTTTTATCATTTATGCTGATTTAAGTTCAAATTTTATTACGATTAATAGAAACAATTATATTGATTAATTACTGACGATAATTTTATATGTATTTTGAATTTTAAAATAATTCCGAAAGGGAATATTGTTAAACAATATCAAACGAGATTTAAGAAAATAAATATTATTTATAATTTATTTAAGAATTAACAATTCTTTTTTTTTTGCACTGCTACATATAAAACATTTTTAAAATATAAAATAGTTCGACCAATGAAAAAAAATATAATGAAATTCAGTTATCTAATTTTATTATTTTTTGAGAGATATAATTAAAAAAAAACTAACGATAGATTTTACATTTTTATATAATCTGAAAATTTAACTAAAACCATAATTTTCCTTTTTAATGAAAAATTATGCAATTAAATAGAAAAATCAGTTAAATATTCTTGAAGCGAGAAAGATTCTTTTAAATAATAAACTAATCTTGTATAGAGTTTATTTTTTTAGTATAACTCATTTCTTAAAACATGTCGTAAATCTTTTGCCAAAAAAATACATACAGTTTTTTATCTATATATTTTTAATTTCTATTCTCTTAATTTTAACTAGTAATTAGCTTTATAGTTAAACAAGAAAAAGCTTTATAGCTAAAGGGAGTAAATAATTTTAAGACTCTCTTATTTATTTTGTTTTATAGAACACGTTTAAGTAAAACATGCAGCAAAAATGAACAAAAATATATCAAAAACAAATTTTTAAACTAATAAGCGAGTTGTAAAAAACTATTTAAAAATAACGAACGTCAAGAACAAATAACAAGTTCTACTTTATCAAAGCGGAAGCAAGGAAAAAATAATTAAAATTCGAATTTATTTTGTTTTTCCGTTAACATCTTGACAGCAGACGATAATATTAAAAAATTGTTTTGCAGTTAAGTGACACTTCACCTTATCAAAAGATCAGAAAAATCGTTTGGTAGCGAAATTAACATTAAAAATTCTGATGAAATGACAGAATAAAAAGAACAAAATTTTGAAACTCGGTTCAAATGCTTTATAATCTGGATGAATGTCAGTTGCAGATTTTTCCTAACGAAATTACGCTATATTAAAAAATTGTATATCGAAATTAATTATAACGAAGTTTGAAATAAGACGGAGAAGAATTCTGTGGCCAAAAATATATTCTAGACTATTACAGATTGTCAAAATAACACGTCTTTTTTATTCAGAAATACACAAATGGCTGGAATGGAAGATTTAATATCAATTCGGTTTCAAAATGACAGAATCTTTCACACGGTCTATTTTATTGTAAAACAAGGAAAACGTATTAGAATAGTTAAGAATAAGGATTAACAAATTTTAACAGGAGAATAAGTTTAACAGAATTTAAATAAGAAATATTAAAAGATATCTTAAATATTTTTAATAATCAAAGCTCTATGAAATAAATTTTTTTCAACTACAGCTACAAAATTTGGCGAAATCATAATTTAGAACATGAAAATGTTCGGTTCAAATTAATTTTTCTGACAATTACATAAATAAAAAACTTAGCGAGATTTTAGTTCAATCCATAGCAAAAATAATTTTTGTGCAATAATTTTCGAAGTTTTTGATATACATGTTGCTGTTTTTTTGCTCCGCTTTACAGCGGAATGAAGGGTGCAGTAGCTTCTTAGGGTAAGTCATAGACAGACTCTCCGACCCGCCACGAAGGCACACGGATTAACCATCAGCACTGAATGACCGGACCGCCACAACAGCAATTAGCGTGAACTGTGGTTGAGTCCTAATGGCCATCACAGACCACGGTACAACCCTCCCCAAAGGAAGTACGTCCCGCCATCGATGGGAGGAGCCTAATCCCCAACTATTTGTGCATCCACCGGGTTGGCGAGATACAACCACCATACCGGAAGCATCTCGTCCCCAATTACGAGGTGCCCCATTAGGGTAAAGCTTCTGAGGGTGTGGACCCTTGAGAACCTGAGGGCACAAGTCTGCCTTCTAGCTCATGCACGACACAGACCCTTTTTACGAGGTGGAATCCATTCATGCATTTCATTCATTCATTTACAGATCGTAATTTAGACCTGGAACAGAGACTGGAACTCTGATCCAGTATCCTCAGTGGTATTATTCTCATCATGGAGGACTTAGTGACTTCGACATATTTAACGTGCGCCAGCTACCCCACATACATGGAGAGTTTTCAAACTCGATTTCATTGCATCAAAAATAAAATGAAATATAACAAAAATTGTTACTCTCTATTTTTCGATAAAATAGAAGAATAACACAAATTTTAGTTCTAGAGTTTTTTTTATTTTATTAAACAACGATGAAGGCAATTATTTCTTATTTACTAAATTCAGGACGACTTTGAACTCATTGGGTAAAAAATTACAGTTATTTTGTTCTTTGCAACTGAAAACAACATTTACATGGAACAAAATAGTTTTCCCCCCTATAATATATAACTATGTAGTTGTAAAAAGCATTTCCAGTTTTGTTACAATTAGATGCAAGGTATTATTTTAACTTTTGCTGCCACTTAAAGAAATAAATTTTAAATTCAAAAGCATATATATATATATTTCATTTTTTATTTACTTTCTGATTTCCGTAGATTGTTTCTCCTTCTCAAGTTGTAAAAAATACTGTTGCGTTTTTAGCTTAGCGGGTTAGGATTGAATGGACTTTATTTGAGGACAGCACAAACAAATTTATTTACAGCTATTTACAGGTATATACAGGATGACTTGAAAAGGTAAAACTTCAGAAAACACAATTCAGCAATAATCAGTCACTTACAGCGTAAATGCAAGTCTTACGCACAATAAACACAGTTTGTAAAACAGCTATATTATAGCACAGCAACAGTAAAGCACAGCGAGCTCAATAACACAGCGTTAACAGCAAACGCAAACACAGCTCACAAGCGTAACTTCTCGAGTAAAGCGAAACGCTTCTCTTTAAGAGATTAACTGCCAGGAAGAGGCAACCCGCCTCTTATATACGCGGGAGAAAGCGCCGGGAGAAAACGCGGTTCAACCAGAATTGACTCGGGGTTACCAGAACATTCTTCCCGCCAAGTCAACCCGGCTGGCGCGGTGCATCCCGTGAAGCGCAGCCGACGTTTTCACCTTTGGCGTGCGTTTTGCTCGCTCGTAACATTGCCCCCTCCTCAAGGACTGCACGTCCCGGGCAGTACAGACCCAGAGCAGAAGATAATAACATAAACACAAAATTTCAGACATAAACATTGAAAGATAATTAACATAAAAAAACTATTTACAAATATACAGATTACATTTTCATAAATGAGGAAACCATGGTTTCAACTAAGTATTTGATGAGTTACCATAATAAGGGGCTAGCCGGTCGTAATGTGCTACTCTTGGTTTCGAGTTCGGTGACTTCCTTATTCGAACCACGACGTCATTCAGTCTTTTCAGGACTGTATAAGGGCCTTCCCAGGAAGACTGCAGCTTCGGAAAGAGTCCCTTTCGTCGAATCGGGTTCCAGAACCATACCTTGTCACCTTCCATGAATTCAGGTCCGGTGGCTTTAGTGTCGTACCTGGTCTTCATCTTCTCCGTCGCTATGTTGATCCGATCTCGGGCAAATCTGTGTACGTCTTCTAAACGGGCCTGAAGGTCTTGAACATAATCCACAGGCGAAGAAGGCGTATCCGGTGGACACCCGAACAGAAGATCACAGGGTAGTCGGAGTTCCCGTCCAAAGAGCATCTTGGATGGTGTAAAGCCAGTCGTTTCGCGAACCGCGCTTCTATAAGCAAGCAGGAACAAGGGTAGTTTCTGATCCCAATCTTGTTGGTTTTTCGAAACGAAAAGAGAGAGGTTATTTAGAATAGTACGATTGAACCTCTCTACCATGCCGTCTGATTGGGGATGAAGAGGTGTTGTCTGAGTTTTGTCGATTCGGAGGAGTTTGCAGAGTCCTTGACATACAGCAGAAGTAAAATTCCTCCCTTGATCGGAGTGAAGCTGAAGAGGTGTTCCAAATCTGGAAATCCAGTTCTGAAGTAAGACTTCTGCTACAGTAGTCGCCTCTTGATCAGGAATTGGATAAGCCTCTGGCCACTTCGTGAAATAATCCATGACGACTAGAATGTTTCTGTTTCCATTGTCCGTCCGAGGAAGAGGTCCCAAGATGTCAAAGGCGATTCTCTCAAATGGTGCACCTACATTATACCGCTGTAACTTACCACGATTGCGTGTTTTAGGTCCTTTACGGGCGTTACAGTCGTCACATGTTCTGCACCATTCTTGAACATCATCTTTCAAGTTGTTCCAATAGAAACGCTCCCGGACTTTATGAATTGTCTTCATGACTCCGAAATGGCCACCTGCAGGACTGCTGTGTAACTCCTTCAGAACTTGGTTTATCCTTGATCGGGGAAGTACAAGTTGCCACTTAACTGATTTCCCATCTTCGGACTCCCATTTTCTATACAAGATGCCATTTCTAATTTCGAGTGAATTCCAGAGAGCCCAATAACGTTTAGTTCCAGTACTGAGACTTGAAATGTCCTGCCAGTCAGGTCTTGAATTGTTTAATTCCATAAATTCCATAATCGGTTTAATGTCAGGATCATTTATTTGTTCTTTGCGAACCTCTTCATCGCTCCAGGGATCAGATTGACGTGGGACGGCTCCTGCGATTTGGAGCACAGTTGGTGTAACAATCCCATATTTCTTCTCAGCAGAGGAGCAATAGCGACAACCCTCGGAGCAGGGTTTTCTTGATAAGGCATCTGCATTTCCATGCAACGACCCTTTTCGATGTTTAATTTCAAAGTCGTATTCTTGAAGTTTCTGTATCCATCTGGCTATCTGACCCTCCGGATTCTTGAAATTTAAAAGCCAAGTCAGAGATGCATGGTCCGTTCGGAGCAGAAATTTTCTTCCATAAAGGTAACTATGAAAATTCTCCACGGCCTTCACTATAGCGAGCAATTCTTTCCTGGTGACACAATAATTTCGTTCTGGTTTCGAAAGACACTTGCTCCAATATGCGATGACACGTTCGTGGCCGTCGATTTCCTGAGACAATACTGCTCCAACGCTCTCATTACTTGCATATGTATCCAGGATGAATTGTTTTTCAGGATCAGGATAGGACAGGATGGGAGCCGATGTCAAGGCTTCTTTCAAGTCGTTAAATGCCTTTTCACATTCATCCGACCACAAGAAATTTTGTTTGTTTTCAGTTAGCCTGTGTAGTGGTCTAGCGATCAAAGAAAACCCCTGAACAAATCTCCGGTAATATGTGCAGAGGCCCAGGAAGCTTCTAAGTTCCTGCACATTTTCAGGGCGGCGCCAGTCTCTAACTGCTGACACTTTTTCCGGGTCTGTTTGGACGCCCACTGCAGAAATTATATGTCCAAGGTAGCTTACCTCATGACGGAACAAACGACATTTAGATGGATTGAACTTTAAGTTGGCATCTTTTAATTTATCTAGAACCTTTCTTAATTAATTTTGATTTATTACTAACATTGATAACCCTGACGGGTACATTCTTTTTCGAAAGATCTACAAGACTGGAGGCCACCATCGTTCCACTTGGAAGACTCCCGTCGCTGGAAAATTCAACGACACCATACCGGAAATTCTCCGTTTCGCCGGTAGATCCCTCTAAAATTATTTCTCTTCTAGCTGGGATGACAAAGTCTGTTGAAGCAACAATCTGATGGCATGCATTTACTCCTCCAGAACCTAAATGGAAAAGAGTCACGTCTTCCGATGTGGAGTGCAGGGAGTTATTTTTAAAGTCAATCACAAAATCTTATTTCTTCAGAAAGTCCTGTCCAAGTATAAAATCATCTGTAATTTCCGCTACATAAACAGCATGGTCATAAGTAGCATTCCCAAATCTTATCACAATATTCATTTTTCCAATAATCGGGATTTTGTCACCAGTGACTGTTTGGAGGGTGACGCAGGGCGGTGTCCAGAGAATTTTCCTTCCGAGTTGTTCTGCAACATCTCTTCGCATGATGGTTACGTTGGCTCCTGTGTCAACGATCATTCGGCAGGGAGCTCCGTTGATGAAGGCTTCGACGAATAAACCATTTTCACCGCCACCTCTGGAAGATATCTGTAAAACTCCAAAATGGGGCTTTTCTTCATCTGGCAACCTCCGCCCCGCGAGACCGCCAAATTCTAGTTTTCCTGGTTGTTTTGAGAAGGGTCTTTAGCCCGTTTATTTAAGCGGGCTGAACAATTCCTTTGAACATGGCCCTCGTTGCCGCATTTCCAACATTTCACAGTTCTCTGGCCATGTTTATTGGGCCTTTCATCTCCTTTCCGGATAACCTGGCAAATTGTTTTTACCACTTCAGTTAGATTTTGCATCGAAGAGTCTGATGCATCTTGAACCGTAGCACCTCTTACTGAGTGGCGATCCCTCCGTGAAGCTTGCTGAGCTGCTTCAAATTTCATTGAGTAAACCAAGGCTGATTTCAAGTCCTTCAATTCAGCCATTCGCAGTGACTTTTGTATCTCTGGATCCCTCACACCGTCTATGAAATACTGCAGGGCCAGTGTTTCCCGTACCTCGGCAGGACAGTCGGAGAAGGCAAGATGGGAGAGCCTCTCTACATCTGCTGCAAGCTCTTGCAGGCTTTCATTCGATCTTTGTTGTCGAGTCTTTAATTGAAGACGGCTATAGTCCTTGAGGCATTTTTCTCCGAAGCGCAACTCCAGAGCGTTTGAAAGAGCATCAAAGTCCAGATGTTGGTCTTCAGGAACAGTTCTTAAAATATCAGCAGCTTCAGCCCGTAGTGATGCAGCCAGTTGACGAGCCTTCGTGACTGGATCCCAACCATTGGCTTCTGCAACGATGGAGAATTGAGTCCTGTAAACTTGCCAAGATGTTTTTCCGTCGTAGGTGGATACTTTAATGCTGGATTTAGGAATAGCAGGTCCATATTGAGATATTTCGGGCTCTCGAACATTCGAGGATTGGTTTTCAGTTTTTATCTGTGCACTTTCCATTCTCTTAAAATTTTCTTCGACCTTCCTCTCCATTTCTTGTTCAAATGTTTTAAACTTTTCGTCCACTTTTTCAAATTTCTCTTCAAAACTCTGCTGAATGCTACGAATCTTTGCATCGTTCTCTTGAACCTTTTCCGCCAAAGCATCCACTTTGTTGTTGATTACTTCGATAATATTAGCTTGGCCTTGTTCTATCTTCTTTTCCATATTCCCTTGGCCTTGTTCTATCTTCTTCTCCATCTTCTCTTGGCCTTGTTCTATTCCTTGTTCTATCTTCTCCATCTTCTCTTGCCCTTGCTCTATCTGCTTCGCCATCTTCTTTTGCCCTTCTTTCATTTCTTTAATAAAAGCAAAAAGCTGTTCAAATTTTGCTTTATCTGCTTTCTCCATCGCTCTAGTCTTCACCATTCAACCCCACTCCTGACACCAGTTGTTGCGTTTTTAGCTTAGCGGGTTCGGATTGAATGGACTTTATTTGAGGACAGCACAAACAAATTTATTTACAGCTATTTACAGGTATATACAGGATGACTTGAAAAGGTAAAACTTCAGAAAACACAATTCAGCAATAATCAGTCACTTACAGCGTAAATGCAAGTCTTACGCACAATAAACACAGTTTGTAAAACAGCTATATTATAGCACAGCAACAGTAAAGCACAGCGAGCTCAATAACACAGCGTTAACAGCAAACGCAAACACAGCTCACAGGCGTAACTCCGCGAGTAAAGCGAAACGCTTCTCTTTAAGAGATTAACTGCCAGGAAGAGGCAACCCGCCTCTTATATACGCGGGAGAAAGCGCCGGGAGAAAACGCGGTTCAACCAGAATTGACTCGGGGTAACCAGAACATTCTTCCCGCCAAGTCAACCCGGCTGGCACGGTGCATCCCGTGAAGCGCAGCCGACGTTTTCACCTTTGGCGTGCGTTTTGCTCGCTCGTAACAAACAATACCAAGTACAGATAATTTAAAAATGTATGTATGAACTTTGTTCAACGAATTAAAGACTGTTGTGAAACAACTTTGTGAAAAAATAAAAACGTTTGCGAACAGGAATTTTTTCTTTTAGTGGGTAAGTGGTTGCAAGGTTGTTTGCTTTGCTTTTACAATTAAAATTCCATCATTCTGAATCTTCATATAAGGGCAGTGGATTCTTGTTTACCTGTTTTACCTATTCGATGTTGTTTAAAACTAAAATATTTCCCTTTCTGAAGTTTTTAATGTAAAGACAACTTTTGTATGGAATATTACAATATTCCAAGTCCTTTTATCGTCTGAAATGTTTATAATTGGAATGATTGTATTAATTTGAATCTGACGATTTTTAAAATTTATAAAAATAAATTTTCTGGTGTAAAATGTAATTGTTAGCTATTAAATTATTATTTTTTTTATTCTAAGAATTACAAGATGTATACTTTTAGTGTTTTATCAGACCTCTATTAATGTATTTTTGGAATTTTTTTCCCATTTTGTATATTCTTGTTCTTTAATAGGATAATACCACAGTGAATGAAATGAAATAATAACAATAAAAACTTTAAATTGAGACCAGGTTTACTTTTAAAAAAAGATTCTGTGTCTTTGTTAATATTTTAGTGTGACAAGACAATTTTAAAAGGCCTTTTTTAATAAAACAGCAGATTTATAAAGATTTTGACTGATTTATAAAGATTTTGACCAGATAATATCTATGATACCGAAGTCAACTTTTGTATTATGGTGATATTACTCGGCTACAGGCCCTAGCGTCGCAGGTTCGTACCGCGACCTTCAATCGATACACTATCATGTTGTGTTTACACGCCATAAAAGCTGCAGATTAAAGAATCCAAAAAAAGATTAAATGTGAATAAAGTCCTAAGTTAAAAGATGTGGAAGAACTGGGTCTGAAGCATAGAACCTTCGTTCACGAAACATAGTTCTACTATGATATCCTCAGATAATCTCAATATTTGAACAACATGTAAAACGGAAATAAATTAATCCTAATGGCAGTTTAATGAATAATATCGATATTGAAAGCTTTCATCAAGTAATCGATAGTAAAGTTTTCATCAAGACTAGTTAGAACTGAAGATGTAATATTCTTTTCAACCCAATATGTAATATAAAACTTTTATTAAAAGAAATCATGCTAGAAATATCTGATAGAAAAATTATTCTAAAAATGCATTTTAAGATTCATAAATAATGCATAATTCGCTATTATAATAATATCAATAAGTGTTTAATTGAATACGTGAATAAAACTAATAATGATAAAAGTTGTTGCAGATTTGTTGTAGAATAAAACAATAAGTGCGGTAATTTTCATTATGAATGCACAAAATAAAAAAAGCTGAAATCATAAAATGTTGTAAAAATAAAAATGGAAAAACATCTGCCTTGAAACATAAACTAGTTTTTTTTTCTGTTTCGTTTCGAACGTTTCTTTGGCGAACTACGTTTTTAACTTTATTATTTTTTTCCTCTCTTCAATTTCGGATGAAAAATAATTATCTACCAACATCAGAAAACTTATCTCAAAAAAAAGAGAAAGAAAAACAAACATTTTATTTTTATAATTCATTATTTTTTTACGTGACAGAACAAGTCAAAATATTTTCCTACATTTAATTGCAATAATGGAGAAATAACAATTTTCTTTTTTTCGCCAAAATCCGTTCGTTTATTATGCGGAATTATTTTGTTCACTGCAACCGTTATTTTATAAATTATACTTTTTTTTCCAATTATATTTCGAAGTTTCTTCAGATGCGATAAATAAGAAACGGCCATTGTCATTATTGTCATAAATAAAACTTTTTAATACTGGAATTTAATTTGAGTGCTAGATTTTTTTTAAAAATAAGAAGGGATTATTTTACTCATTTTTTGGCAAAACGAAACCGACTCAATAATGTGATTCAAAATCTATTCTTTAGGAAAAAATTCCTGATAAATTAGGAGTGCTGTTTTCTTAATTAATAAGAAGAATGCTATGTTTTTAACAAAATAATCATAGTTAATTGAAATTTAAATATAATGTTATATATTAATTTTTTATGGATTTTCATTAATATTTCCTTTTTTTATTATTTTCCAGCAGCTATATTCAACTTTGTTGGGGGGATACTATTAATATTCTTTTTACTAATATAAATTTAAATATTTATTAAGTTATCACAAAACATTTAATAAATTGGATTTTTAGTTTATAATTTGTGTGTAAAATCTGAAATATTTATAAATTTCTTCATAGCAAACGATAAAATAATCACGTTACAAAATTGGTAATATTAAAAAAATGATTCGTTTAGATAAATTTTTATTTGAACGAATCGTTCTTTATCGTCTGCTTCAGTTTTTAATTAAAAACAGAAAATCTGTTGTATGATATCGTTTTAAAACTCATTGTGTTTCGTAAAATTATACAGTATTCAAAGCATTAAATATCCACAAAAGGCTAATTTGGGGCTAATTATTTATAATTTTAAAGTTTTTATTGTATACAAAGAAAACCACAAGGATTTAAGAAAGAAAATGTAAGGTTACATCTAAACGACTTACTTTAAATAACTAATATTATCTACGGCTTTTCTTATGTAATTAGTATGGTATAACTGAACAAAAATATCCACCCTGAAGTAATTTTTTTTTATTTTATCGAGGGTGCTTTCATATTAAATTTCCCAGATATTTCCCTATCGAACTTGGTTTATGCATTTACTTTTCTTCTTAAATTCCCGGATGAAAAATAATAATACACCAACATCAAAACATTGTTCCTAAAAGAAAAAAGAATACATTTTATTTTTATTTTTTATTTACTCATATTGCAGCACAAGTCATATTTTCTTGCATCTAATTGCAACAACAAAGAAATCACAAAAGTGTGTTCCATGTTTTGCAAAGACATATTCTTTCATTATTTTAAAAAAAGTTTATTTTGTTCCCTGTAACCGTTGTTTTCTGTTAAAAAAAATTTCAAACTGGAATGCAATAAATAAGAAACGGCCGTTATCATATCTGTCATAAATCTTTGTTTATTATTTATGAAATTTTTCTTGTTTTTTTTATTTGTTAAAAATATTTATTTATCAATTTTTTTATAAAATAAAACCAGTTTAATACTTAATATATATATAAAAGAGTTCATATGAAAAATGTATTCCTGTGTTTTTTTAATTAAAGAAGGATAGTTTCAAATTTTTTGAATGAAATAATTATTTTTTAGAAATATAATTAAGCAAAAATATTTTTCAGTGACTACTTTTTTCTGTATAGCATATTTATATTTCATTATTTTCGTTCTTTACTTTGATTGAAATAAAAATGATAATGAACTTGTCAGTTCTAGTTCATGAATATTAACTTTTAATGGCAAATACTATACTTTAATTTAGAATAAAATTCAAATGATCGATTCGCGAACTTGCATTATTAGTTGTAACCATAGATAAATATACATCAATTCCTATATACATCTGAAATTTTCAGATGAAATAAAATTCATCTGGTCACTCTGAAAAACTGCATCAGTAGTTTTAACCATAGATAATTATTAACCAATTACTCTATACATCTGGAATTTTGAGATGAAGCAGAATTCATCTGATTCTCCCGAAAACTGGATGAGTAATTGTAAACACACATATATATCCATAGATGCCTCAAGGAATCTGAAATTTTCAGATGGAATAGAATCCCTTTGAACATTACGAGAAACTTTATCATTGGTTGTGACCATAAGTAAATATCCCTCAATTATTCTAGACACCTGGAACTTTTAGATGAAATAGAATTCATCTGATCAGTCCAAAAACTGCACAGATAGTAGTAACCATAAATAAAAAAGGACTCTGAGGTGCACATTCCTGACCTCCAAGGTATACCCGAGCCAAATTTAATAACTGTAGATCGGACACACACACACACACACACACACACACACACACACACACA
>JAOUZG010051941.1:29621-45679 GCA_026289955.1 Argiope argentata | reverse complement strand
TATATATATATATATATAAGATGTCGTGTTCGCTTTTTACCGCGGAAAGAAGGGTGCAGTAGCTTCTGAGGATATGGACCCCTCAGCATCAAAGGGCAGAAGACTGACTTCTAGCTCATATGAGGATGAAACACAAACACACATACGCTTGCAAAGCCCCTTTTTACAGGGGGGGGGAGCTCATTCACACATCTCACAGATAGAACACAGAAGAACAACCATGCCCTAGCCGGAACTCCCAGAACAAGACGCGCTACCTCTGTGCCAGAAAGCCGGCAAAGAACACTTAATGGACATAATTTCTTTTAATTAAACACTTGATTAATTATTTAAAAGTAAAATTTGTTCTAGAATGAGGTGATATAGAAAGGGGGATTAACACGGAATAAATTATTAGACTTTTTCTTGATGGCAATTGGTTTATAAAATTAAAGATTGGATAAAAAGAAATATCTGCAACAACATTAACGGCATATACTGGAAAGAGAATCTACCATAAATTTGCATTTAAATATTGCAAATTATTGCTGTCAAAAAGTCATTATAAATACATTATTCAAGTATAAATTTTACAATATTAATTATTCTATCTCTAGGTATATTGATATATGTTTCGTAATGAAACAAATAATCTACTTTCTTTCAGAAAAAAAGAAAATATTTCCAAAATTTAAATAATTTAATTTATTTTGTTTTAATCGAACAATAAAACCTAAAATGTAGCTTTGTTATGAATTGCATATTGCATTAAAATACACAATTATATTACTGTAGTAAATAACGAGTTTAGATTGCTTATGGTAGGATAAATTCCATTATTCTTTGTCAAGGATTCATCAGTTTATGCTTTATACCGAAACAAATAATTTGATTTTTTTCCTCAAAAATATTCGGTTTATTTTGCTATAATCCAAATAATATTATCCAAACTATTGGCCTTAATTACCTATTAATGCAATGTAAAATGTGTTAAAATTCATAATATGTTTAAAGCAATATTCGATATTGCTTTAAACATATCGAATATTGCTTTAAACATATTAAAGCTCCAAACAATGTCAAATATTAAGCCTAACAAATAAACGAGCTATTTCCTTTTTATTAAACGCAAAGTTTTCTAAAAAGGATTCATTTTTAAACTAATAGCTTTCTGCGTTAATTAACAAATTAATTTTGCTCCCTCACAATCCCAAATAGTTATCGCTTTTTCTAATTACTAGGCAACAAACCATTCTTTTAAGCGTTCCCTCCCACTCCCACTTTTTAAATTATTAGGAGGACTTGATTGAAATTTCTAATTAATAACGAACTTCGTTGCTTTGTGTTGTTCTTTCAAAAATAGAAAATTGCTCCCCGCGAATAAAATACTTCATTAATAACTCAACGCCACATTACCCCCGAGTAATAATTACCATATTTAGGCGCCTCTGTTAATTGGAAAATTCTAAATTCATGAAAATGCTCCAAAGCGCTTGTCCCATCATTATTCCTTCGGGAAACTCATGGAAGAAGGTGATTGGTTCCTTTCTGATTGGCGTCACAGCTCCGATGTGCTGTCTTTAGTTGAAAAATGACTGTTTCGCGTGCGAAATCAGCCGCGCAATCAAATATTAAAGCACGCCAAAAATCTTTCCAAGACTATTGACTCAGCCTTGTGGTTAGGGAAAGGATAAACAGTTTTAAGAATTGTGCTTTCAAACTTCTGCGTCACGCGATGGCGTTTTTGCTGCTAAGCCGAGATTGGTCGAGAAAGTTTGCGGAACTGACCAATAAGAAACAATTCCTCTCGAAATTGTTTTTCTACGTATATTCTCTTTGTTTCTACCGAATTTTTTTCTTTTGCTGTTACCATGATGTACGAATTACATTTTACTCATCTTTCCAACCCCAAGCTGTTGAGATTAACTGCATTTACTACCCCCCTCCATTCATTCTTAAAAGATTACCTCATTAAAAATAAACGTCTCGAACCGTTTTGGAAATTGCATGGAAAATTCGAACGAATGAAGAATGTATTTCTGTAATTCTATCTGGAATAATTCATGAAAAATAATTTAAGGCGACCAGAGACATTTAAAAGGATTTTTTGCGATTTTCACCTTAGCAATTTGAAATTTTACATGCATTAAGAGTAACACTATAGTAGATGACACACAAAATTTGAAAATATAACGTTTATTTATTTATTAGTCGGGGGGGGGGTAATATAATATTTAATCGCGATAAATAACGTCAGTGAAAAATGTTCCAGGTGCTCCAAATTTGTTCCAAAGCACTCTAACTCTTTTGAAACAAAAGTTGGGATTAATCTTGAAGTTTGAGTACGAAATATCAAAATTAACCAGCATAATAACTAGAAATTACTGATTTCTTTAAAAAAAAGGTTTAAATAGTTTTGATTTATTGAATTGGTTAATTTTGATATTTTGAACTCAAACTTCTAGATTAATCCCAACTTTTGTTCCCAAGGGGTTAGAGTAAATAATAATAAAAATTGGAGTGCTTTCCAACAAATTTGGAGTGCCTGGAACATTTTTCATTAACGTTATTTATCGCTATTAAATATTATATTACCCCCAACTCATAAATAAATTAACATAATGCTTTAAAATTTTGTGTGTCATCTTCTATATGTTACTCTTAATGCCTGTAAAATTGCAATTGTTATGTTGAAAATGGCAAACAATCATTTTAAAGGTCCCAAGTCGCCTTAAAGAATCCATCGGAAATCCAATCAACTGTTTTCGTGAGGCACGAAGCATTTATAAGTATTCTGTGGGTTACATATTCGAATTAAAATACATCAAAATTAACAAAAACATTACATATAATAATTTAAAAGATAACAAATTAAATTAATAATTAGTTAATCAAATTGGATTTAATCCCAAGTTTAGTAACTAAATTCTTACAATGATTCTTATGCACAGGTGTATTAAAGAACTAATAAGTTGCATTTTTTTTCTTCTCCGTGAAACATCGTTTTAAACGATTATTGTTTGGAATTAAAAAAAATTAATCTGGGAAGTATTTAGTTTATCTGAAGAAAAAACTCCACGAAAATCATTTTATTTTGTAGAAATATATTTGTTTGATCTGTTGGGGTCAAATATTCTCCCTTCGGTATTGTGAGGAAGTTTACGTACCATGCGGAACTGGACGTGCCATATCAGGTTTCGTCCTCTTTCTCTGATCACGGTTCAAAGTTAGAAGGTCCACCTAAAAAAAACATGTTGTGCTGTGTCATGGACATGGCCGTGTGTTATACTTGAATTCGTTTATGTAACGGGTTATATTTTTTAAAAATTTCTTATTTAAGTATGTATTATAAAAGCAAGAAAATAAATAATTATTGTGTTACAATATAACTTGATTAATTATTGGTCTGTGATACGAAAAGTACGATACAAATGGCATACAAGATACGTCGAGATCTCTGGTAAACGTTAACCCTTAGTAGCCTGATTTACGAAAGTGATTTATTTTTAATATTACTGTGTTTGCTTGAGGGTGTAGATGAAGGGAAAAATAGCTAAAAAATTCACAATATTTATTTTACATATTTATTTAGAAAAAAAACAGGTATCAATTTTTATATTTCAGGCATTAACGCCATAAAGAAATCAGATATACCTATGCATGAAATAATGCAAAACATTGATTGTTTTTTAATTATCGCAAGTATTTATATTCTTCAGAAAAAGAAAATATATCAAATTTGTATTCAACAAAACTTTTAGTAAAATGTGTTTACTAGTTCACTTTGCCGCGCGAGTAATATGTCATAGATAAAATAAAACAATAATGACATTTGATTTTTTTAAAAGTTTCGTTGGAAAGAATATTATACAACAGTAAAATACGTACAGCCAACCTATAAAAAATAATAGTAATGTGAACATTCGCTTTAAAAGATTGGTATCAAAATTGAAACTCTAGGTTATTAAGGGTTAAATCAATACAGGTATTACCTAAAGTTGTTGGGGGAAGTTTAAATATAAGGCAAATTGCACTCTCTGAGCATGAAGTCGGGCAATGAACGGTTTTGTTAGACATCAACATCAAAGTCTCCTGCTATCATAACTGGTGTAGTAAGATCAGACTCGTAGTTGGGTATAATTTTAGGTTTTATTATTACCATTCAATTGTTCTTGAGAAGCTCTTTCCAACCGTATACCATCTCTGTATTTGGTTTTGGATTTTCGGTGCGCATAGGCCTACAGTATATATTTTTGGTAAATATTTTTTTATTCTAACACCTTACTATATTCACTGTCACTACTTTAAACTAGCCGACTTTCTGTCACAGAGGTAGCGCGTCTTCCTCGTGTTCTGGCAGTCCTGGGTTCCAGTCCCGGTTCTGGCAGGGTTGTTCTTCTGTGTGCTATCTGTGAGGTGTGTGACTGTGCCTCCCTATAAAAAGGGGTCGTGCCAGCAAATGTGGTGTTTGTGTAGCTAAGTCGTACTCTTGGCCCTAGTTGGCGCTACTCAAATACAAGAGACGCTTCATTCGGCTTAATCTGCTCCTGGGTCAGCGGCGGGCTTGTCCATGACAAGTGCCATAAGTAACAACAACTTTAAACTAATGTTTTATATGCAATCGATAGATTTTGACGACAGCTGACGATTAAAACTTAAAAGTACATCGTAGCTTCTCCGAGTTAAAAGTTATATTAATTGCAAATCTCGATACGCAGCAAAATAACCTTAAAATGGCAGCGCTTCCCCCTCCAACGCGCACGATGCGTCTCTGTTCTCGTTCATTGTAATGAATTCTTTGATCATTTAGCTATCCAGTGGTATAATTTAATTTTGGATGTAGTGGATAGGTTCGAAACTACAACGCCAAACTGTATCCCCCGATTTTGTTAT
The DNA here is from genome assembly GCA_026289955.1 of Argiope argentata. NCBI lineage: Eukaryota > Metazoa > Arthropoda > Arachnida > Araneae > Araneidae > Argiope > Argiope argentata. The sequence continues at coordinate 40,807 of JAOUZG010051941.1, read as the reverse complement.
CACTTTTTTTTTTGGATTGCCCCTGTATGGTAGCAAATTTAGGACGCATTCACGTCAAAATGTCCTCGTGTTACTTTAAAACGGTAACTTAACATAACTGAACTAAACTTAAAGGGGTTATGTAATTTCTGAAAGGTGCCACGGATGCTACGATTCTGTTGTTGTTACTAATGGCACTTGCCATGGACAAGCTTTACCGAGGCATCAGCGAGTTTTAAGCTGAAAGGAGCGTCTCTTGTTTTGAAGTAGCGCCAACTAGGGCCTAGAGTACGACTTAGCTACCCTCTCATCACATTCGCTTGCACAACCTCTTTTTACTAAGGGGTACATTTATACACATCACAGATAGTACATAGAACGATCATGCTCTAACCGGGACTCGAACTCACAACACGCGGATCAGGAGGAAGAAGCGCTAACCTTGTGTCAGGACATCGGCGCTACGGTTACAGTCAATTGATTAGAAATCCGATTATAGTAAATTGGGCACTTAGGAATTTTTTTCAGTGTTTTTTTCATGAAGTTTAGCAAGAAAAACTCGTTTTAAACCCCAATTCAGTTTCTGGATACTATTAACCACGTGACAGGGATTATTCGCCAAAAAAATTCGCCAAACATCTCGCAATATATTAAATAAAAATGTCAAATTTACACCAAAGTTTAATATTCCGTAATTACAGAGCTCCAATGCCAAGCAAGATGTTTTCTCAGATAATACTTTTATTAGAGTGTGCGAATGAGGCTTTAGGGAGATCTTAACAGGATTTTATACTTATCTTGTGATGCAATTACTGGATTAAGAAATTATCGGAAATTAGAGAAATACGTAGCACAATGGGCAAACAAAAAAGTATACGCCTTTTAAAACATTAAGATTTATATGTTTATCAAATTCTGACATTTGTTGTTATTGTTCTTCTCGTGTTCCGCTTTACAGAATTGGCTTAGTATGTAGGTATTTGAGATTTAATGCTGCTAGAGCAAAATACGACTATACAGCACTAAATAGTAACAAGTAATATAAAAAATGATTTTTAAAAAAAAATCTGTTCCTACTTAGGCAATTAGGAAAAATTTAGGAAGTTAGAAAAAAAATAATTTTAGTTACTTTTTATTAAATAATTACAATTACTGTTCTCGTTTCACAATTTTCAACGGAAGGAGGGGTGCAGTAGCTTCTGAGGGTAAGTCAATGAACAGACTCTCCGACCCTCCACGAAGGCACACGGATTAACCATCAGCACTGCATGACCGGACCGCCACAACAGCAAATTGCGGGAACTGTGGTTGGGTCCTAATGGCCGTCACCGGCGCAGGTACAACCCTCCCCGAAGGAAGTACGTCCCGTCATCGATGGGAGGAGTTAGATGCATTATGTAATTTCAAGGATTGTATCTATGTAAACATATTTTAAAAGAGCTTGATTTAAACGATTAAACTTTTGGAATTTTAATTTATTTCACCAACGAGATTTATAATTTGTACAAGAATAAAGAAGTAAAATATGCGTTAGTCAAAATCGTGCCACAAGAAGAAAAGAGACAGAAATATTTCCCTTCAGTGATTTTAATATGAGATTTTGAAGGGATTTACTTTACATGTATAGAGTTAGAAAAGGACTATTTAGGCGTTCTTGAAAGAATGTCGAAAAACTGCATTGCTTTTAAACACCCCTTTAGTCGGAGCATGAGACAGTTCTGAAGTCCTTAGTCTCCTAAAGTATGTGTTAAGAATAATTAAATAAAAAGTGGGAATTGGATCAGGAAAAAGAGAATATTTGTGAATGAAGTTAATTTAAGCTAGATTGAGATATAATTAATTAAGCTTTAAAGTAGACTTTAAAATAAAATCACGCACACGCACGCACGCACACACACACACACACACACACGTGCTAGCAATCTTTTAAGCAAAAAAAAAAAACGGAGAGAGAGAAGACATTTTCGATTGTTAAACATGCTTTATTTTATCCCGATAGGCATAATTTAAGTACAAGTATCAGTGACGAGGCACATCAACGTAGAATGACACAAGACTAAAGAAAGTGAAAGCTAATGAAATATTTATCCCCATTATTATATACCGTGAGATTCTGATAAGGATGCCGATTCAGGTAAGGGAATTATAAGGAACTTTTAAAAGAATGTGTTAGATCCACAACTTTTTATCCCTTCATTCGGAGTGGGGGAACTGTTGTTGTTGTGTCAAATGGCACTTGTCATGGACAAGCCCGCTGCTGAGCCCAGCAGCAGATTAAGCCGAATGAAGCGTCTCTTGTGTTTGAGTAGCGCCAACTAGGGCCAAGAGTACGACTTTGCTACACACTCACCACATTCGCTTGCACAACCCCTTTTTACAGGGGGGCACATTCACACATCTCACAGATAGCACACAAAAGAACAACCATGCCCGAACCGGGACTCGAACCCGGGACCTCCAGAACACGAGGAAGACACTCTACCTCTGTGCCAGCAAGCCGGCAAAAAGATGCCAACAGCACGCGGTGTTCCCAGGTGGTCACCCTCCCAAGTGGGGGAACTTGTCAACGTCAGTAATTTTACAGAGAATCTGTTCCATTAATTAAACAAAAAAGGTGGAATTGGATCAGGAAATAAGAGAACATTTTAAAATGAAGTTAATTTGGGATAAATTAATCTAGAAATTATCTAGATTAATTTATCTTGTAACATATTCTTTTAAAAGTTCCCTATAATTCCCTTACCTGAATAGAATCGTGTAACGAAATCCTTAATTAGAATCTCATGGTATATAAACATGGGGATAAATACTTCGTTAGCTTTTCCTCTTTTCGCTCTCGTGTCGCTTTGTGTTGAAGTGTCTCGTCTGTAGTTCTTACACACCATCTTGTGCCCCCGGTGCCTATAACGCTAAGTTATCTAACCAGTTGGATGAACACAAGATGAGGGAAAGAGAGAGGGAAAAAGAAAGGAAAAATTTGTTAAAGGAAAAAGAGGAGACGATACAGCATTCAGGGATTTCCAGAGAGATTGCCATCGGTGTCAAAAATTACACGAATGTGTTCATTTTTTTTCTGAAGTTATAACTGGATGGAGGGGACAAGAATACTGAAACAAATGGTGACTATGGGATGAACTTACAGGGGAATTAGATTACCAACTGAAAAGGGGGGGAGGAATTGACAAATTAAATTGTTAACATATGTATGGCAAATAAACAATCACCATAGAGTCAGAAATACGTAGCGCCCCTCTGGGTCCTGGGGTCTTGATTTCCATCATGAGATCTGCACTTTTGAGGGACTTTTTAGGTTATAATTTCGTTTGATTTTCTTGAGGGGAATTCTTGTCTCAACTATTGTAGATCTCGAAGAGGTCATGATATTTATGAATATGGTTTACTATGGAAGTTGATTTTGCCGCGTGAAAGGGTGTTTGATGCAACTCTCCTGTGTCATTCTTCTTCGGGACTTCTTTCTGGCTTTCTCATGCGCCATGAGAGAGTGAGTAGGCATTCTGTGGCATAGTGAATTGGAGATCCTATTTCCCCACAGCTACAGCAAGGAGAGTTGGCTAGATGGAATCTGTGTAGGTATGTCGGGAATGGGCCGTGTCCAGTGAAGAAAAAGACATTCGCTCTGTTCCAGTTGGCAGCGTAGAGAGAAACTTTATTATCTTTTAATATTGTCACCTGATGTATGCAACCTGTTTTCACGAATGTAAATGCCATAAGACACCAGACGCAGCATTACTAATTTTATTAATGATCAGGATTTAGTGGCATATTCCTAGTACACATGGATAACAATATAGTTATAGGGGCTAAATTAAGATAAAAAAAAATTAGGAAATTAAGTAGGATTTAATTTAGAATTAAAAGATATCATTACTCAAAGAAACGAAACTTTGATCCGTAATAGCCTGGTTGGTTGAGCGTTGGACTTCTACTCCTTAGTTTACGAGTACGAAACTCACCGACCAAAAGATTCTACGAGTGCGTGGCGACTGGCGCTCGTTAAATCTGTCGTGGTCGCAAAGTCCTCCATGTCGAGAGTAATAACACTGGGGGTACTGGGTGCTTGGTTCCGTAGTGTTGCCACTTCCCAAGGATCCAAGATGAAAATTCAAAAAATTATTCGTCACATTGAAGAAAATAGAGATTTGTTTAGATTTTAAGAAAATTATTCACAAGAGTAGCTCTACAAAGCCATATCTTTTTTCCTGTTATGTTTGTGTTTGTGCATACCATTTATTTGTATATTTAGTCTTTTTCTTTTCATTATTATTTCTGTCCTCGTCCTAAAAATTTATTTTGTATTTTACAATATATTTTAGAAATCTGTAATCTCAAACAAACTATAAGTTTGTTTATGCGAACTATTATAATTCTTCAGTTTCTCTCCAATAGTTAGCTTAATTAGACAAAGCCTCTTCCCATTTAAATTTCAAACAGCTCACTGTCTTCAGCTTTCTTTTATTCTAAATTAAAATCCCCTGTTAAATTTTAATCAATAAATGTGTGACGTCGAACAACAGTCACTTTCATTATATCCTCCACTTCATGCTCGTTACACTGTTTAAATGACCAGGTGGTTATAGTTGTAGGGGCATAAAACGGTGTTGTGTGTGTAAGGGTACTGGGTCAGAGGTAATCGTTCTCTGTTCCAGGTCTAAATTACGATCTGAGATGAATGAATGAAAAGCATCCGTGAAGTTAACCCCCTAAAAAGGGTTATGTCTTATGTATAGCTAAGTCGTACTTTTGTCCCTAGATGGCGCTACTTGTAAAACAAGAGACGCATATCTTTGGCTGAAAATCTCCTGATGTATCAGCGGGGCTTGTCTATGGCAAATGCCATAAGTAACAATAACACGAAACTTTGATTATATTCTATTGAATGCTTATTGTTCTATAAAGGTTTCTTTTTTTTCATCTCTGAAATTAATAAAAATCGATTAATCGAAAAGAAAAATATACTAACGGGAAAGTACTAAAGAGCTCTCACCGTAAATATGTATTTCACATTCAAATTACAAAAATTCAACCTCTGACGCGAAAGGTTTAAAATTAGAATTGAAACTCTTTCCCGATTCTGTCCTTTCGCACACTTGAGTTACGTGCAGCAATTAAAACTCGAACGACATCATCATTTCCGACCAACCAGCAATTATTCTCCATCACCAGAGTTTTAATTCTCCAGCACATGTGCCCGCTCAACTCAACTCGGATCAATACGAGGCGAACAAAGAATCCAGGTCCTGGAAATGGAGCAAATAATAACCCAACGAATGATAATGACAACCGTTACCCAGTGAATGAAAATCGGATATCGTAATTAAGATTATCGATTGTTTACTGGGGACAATTATTTATTGGAAATAAATTAATCGCTCTAGGAATGGCAACGCTTGGTAATGATACAGGAAGAAGCGAGTAATTTGCTGTTCCCGTTGCCATTAGAGTATAATGTATGTAGGGGAGGTTAGTTTTATTAAATCTTTTTCGTCGTCGCGATTTTGCGTTTCGAGTTGGAGGGCGAGATGGATTTATTTTATTGTCGTTTGGAAGGGAAAAGTTTATTGAAAAGATATTTATATTTGAAATACATTGGTATCATTCTTCCTCTTTTGATATGTTATTGATTTTTGTTAATCTCTGTTAATAATAGAGGAGGGTCGGGATAGCCTGGCTGGTAGGACGTTAGATTCGCATCCCTTGGAACGTGAGTTCGAACCCACCACCCAGAGACTATATGTGTGGGTGGCGGCTGGTATACGTTAAATCTGTAGTGGTTACAAAGTCTTCCTTGTCAAGAGTAATACCTTTGGGGGTACTGGGTCATAGTTAATTTTTCTCTATTCCAGATCTAAATTACGATCTGTAGATTGATGATAAACAGTACATCGGCTCCCCTTACTAATAGTATTTCCAAATAGCTGATTTTGTTTAGCTTGGTTGAAATCCAGAAATATCCAGCTGAATATTTAAAATAAATATTTTGGTTAGTTTGGTCAGCTTAATTGTTTCCTCTGTAAAATATTTTTGGGAATCATAATTTGACCGGGATGGCCTAATTTTTAGGGCGTTGGATTAGCATCCCTTGTGCTGCGAGTTCCGTGTACAAGACTCCGTGTGTGCAGTGGCTGGCACGCGTTAAATCTGTAGCGGTTACATATTACTCCATGTCGAGGGAATACCTCCGGGGGTACTGGATCAGAGTGGATCTTTCTCTGTTCAAGATCTAAATGACGATCTGTGGATGAATGAAGGAAATGCAGGAATGAAGTCCACCCCGTAAGAAGGTTTTGTGACGTATGTGAGTTAGAAGTCAGATTTCTTCCTTCGGGGTGCTCAGGGGTCCATACCCTCAAATGCACAGCACCCCTACTTCCACTGTAAAGCGAAACACGAGAACAACAACAAAAGTCAGAATTTGATAAACATATAATTCCTAATGTTTTAAAAGCGAATACTATTCTGTTTGCCCATTGTGCTATGTATTTTTCTAATTTCAGATAATTTGTTAATCCAATAATTGTATCAGAAGATAATTATGGAATCCTGTTATGATCTCCCTAATAAAATCAATGGGTTTAAAAGTTGATCGTTCTCTGTTCCGGAACCATCTGATGCTAAGAAAATTACAAGCCATCTAATGCAATGAAATGTTAGAAGCATCTAATGCAAAGAAGTGCTACAAACCATCTAAGGTAAAGACGAGTTACAAGCTATGTAATGCAACGAAATGTTAGAAGTCATCTAATGTAAAGAACTGTTACAAGCCATATAATGCACCGATATGTTAGGTCATCTAATGTAAACAAGTGTTACAAGCCCTCTAATGCAACGGATTGTTAGAAGCCATATAATGTAAAAAAGTGTTACAAGCCATCTAATGCAAAAAAGGTTACAAGACATCTAATGCAAAAAAGTGTTAGAAGCCATCTAACACTTTTTGTTTTTTGCCATTTACAAGTCATCTAATGAAAAATAGTATTACAAGTCATCTAAGGCAAAGAAGGGTTACAAGCCATCTAATAGAAAGATGTGCAACAAGTCATCTAATGCAAAGGAGTGTTACAATCCCTATAATACAAAAGAGTATTACAAGTCATCTAATACAAAGAGGTGCTACAAGTCATCTAATGTAGCAAAGCGTTACAAGCCATCTAATGCAACGAAATTTCACAAGCCCTCTAGTGCAAAGAAAAGCTACAATCTCTCTAATGCAAAGAAGTGTGGCAAGCCATCTAATGTAAAGAAGTATTACAAGCCATCTAATTCAACGAAGTGTGGCAAGCCATCTAATGCAAAGAAGTATTACAAGCCATCTAATTCAACGAAATTTTACAAGTAATTTAATACAACGAAATGTCAGGAGCCATCTAATGTAACGAATTGTTACAAGTCATTTAAGGCAAAGAAGTGTTACAAATAATCAAAGGTAACAAAGCGTTACAAGCCATCTGAGGCAAAGAAATGTTACAAGCCATCTAATGCGAAGATGCATTACAAGCTCTCTAATGCAACGAAAAGTTACAAGTCCTCTAATGCAACAAGATGTTACAAGACCTCTAAGGGAAAGAGATATTACAAGCATCTAATTCAAAGATGTGTTATAAGCCATCTAAAGTAACGTAACGTTACCAGCCCTCTAATGCAACGAAGCTTTACATGCTATTTAATTCAATAAAATGTTACAAGCCATCTAATACAGCGAAATATAACAAACCATCTCAAACAACGAAATGTCACAAGCCATCTAATGTAACGAAGTGTTACAAGCCATCTAATGCAAAGAAGTGTTACAAGCTCTCTAATGCAACGACGAGTTACAAGCCATCTAATACAATGAAATGTTACAAGCCCTCTAATTCAACGAAATGTCACAAGTCATCTAATACAATAAAATGTCACCAGCCATCTAATGCAACGAAGTGTTACAAGCCGTCTAACACAAAGAAGTGTCGCAAGCCATCTAATGCAAAGTATTACAAGCCATCTAATGAAAAGAAGTTTTACAAGCTATCTAATGCAAACGAAATGTCACAAGTCATCTAATACAATAAAATGTCACCAGCCATCTAATGCAACGAAGTGTTACAAGCCGTCTAAAACAAAGAAGTGTCGCAAGCCATCTAATGCAAAGTATTACAAGCCATCTAATGAAAAGAAGTTTTACAAGCTATCTAATGCAAACGAAATGTCACAAGTCATCTAATGCAACGAAGTGTTACAAGTCATCTAATGCAACGAAGTGTTACAAGTCATCTAATGCAAAGAAGTGTTACAAGTCATCTAATACAGAGAAGTGCTACAAGCCATATAATACAAAGAAGTGTTACAAGCCATCCAAGGCAACGAAATGTTACAAGCCATCTAATGTAAAAAAGTGTTACAAACCACCTTTGTCCACTTTATGATCAAATAAATAACAGCCACCAGTTGGTCTTTATTTATTTAATATCTATGCGCACAATGTTAAAATCTCAATAAACATAGCCCTGTTCCTTTATAACTTTCTAATTTGGACCTCAGCGAACCACCTGCTTTATACAAATCCCAAATATTTCAACCACACCAGCCATGCATAATTTTAAAGGATAGAAACTGTTGGGGAAAGTTTATGAAGGGTTCGCCGGACCGTATATCGATTTTGCCGAACCCCATCCCCCTCTACCTTTGTGCAGACAACTACTTTCATTGCCTGCCCGCATCTGGCCGGCTATTTAATTAGGGTTCAATTGACAATCACAATTCTGCCTCGGAATACCGCCCGAAACTACCTGTTTCGAACTTTCCCATCAACTCACTGCAGGGCATGCTCTGGTTAAAATGTAGTTTTTAAATAACAGATTGATTTGCGTCCGTTGGGGCATGTGATTGGTTGTTGAGATTTAGTTCGAGGAACCAGGGGGGTGATATCAGGATAAAATTTTTGATGGATGGTCAGTGTCTATTGTGATGACTTTAGTTCTGAAGATAATGTATTGTTAATAAATTTGTGTTATTAATGTATAGAGGTGTGCTAAGTGTTCGGCTAATTCGGGATGTTATTAATACATTCTTTCCGCTTCTAGTGTTATTAATATTTTAAACTGGTCATTCTCAAGATATTTCGGGAAAAAATTATTAAAATGTCTGTAACTAGATGTAAGAGGAATTTGCTAAAGAATTGAAAGCAATGAAATCCTAAATATTTTTTAGTTTATACATAACACAGAAAATGAAAATAAAAATTACGAAATAAACTTTTTTTTTTGTTAAAAGATAAAATGGACTTAATAACATAATAAAACCTTTTTTTTTCATCCGAACTCCAACAATTCGAGAAAAGTAAAAGGAAAAATAATTCTATTTATTATCAAAAGCTTATTTCAAATATGATCTTGTAGTGAAAATTTAGGATTTCATTATAATGGTGGGCTACAAGTGGATGAAGTCGTTATTGGCCTAATCGTTGTCATTTTGCTACGTTCCCAACTCACAGAAGAGGTAAAATTAACCCTATGAGGCTTTTTCTATAAAGAAAGATAAGAGCGCAAGAATTTTGATCTTGTTCTTTGAGACCAGATTTTGTTAAATGAGTGGATCAAGTCGTTGTTTATCAGATCTTTGTTCAATTTTCTAGGTTCCAAACTCACAGGAAAAATAAAATCATTAACCCTATAGCGCTTTTTTTGTAAAGAAAGACAAGAGCGCAAGAATTTCAATCTTGTTCTATGAGATGAAATCTTGTTAAATGAGTGGACCATGTCGTTATTGATCATATATTTTTTACTTTGCTAGATTCCCAACTCACCGAAAAGATAAAAATCACTAACTCTATAGCGCCTTTTCTAAAAAGAAAGACAAGAGCACAAGAATTTAGATTTTGTTTTTTTCGAATCAGATCTAGTTAAATGAGTGGATAGAGTCGTTATTCATCAAATATTTGTTCACTTTGCTATGTTCCCAACTCACAGAAGAGATAAGCTAAACCTATAAAGCTTTTTCTATAAAAAAAGACAAAAATGCAGAGTTTCGGTCTTGTTCTTTGAGATCAGATATTGTAAAATGAGTAGATCAAGTCGTAATTAATCAAATATTTTTTCACCTCGCTAGATTCCCAATTAAAGTAGAGATAAAACTAACCCCATGAGGCTTTTTTATAAGGGAAAACAAGAAAGCAACAATTTAGATCTTGTTCTTTGAGATCAGATCTAGTTAAATGAGTGGATCAAGTCGTTATTGATGAAATCTTTGTTCACATTTATAGGTTCCCAACTCGCAGAAAAGATAAAAATCACTAACCCTACGAGACTTTTTTTTATAAAGAAAGACAAGAGCGTGTAAGAATTTAAATCTTGTTCTTTGAGGTCAGATCTTATTAAATGAGTGGGGTCAAATCGTTTTTCCTTCATTAGCCATGGACTCTTTAGTTATTTTGTTCATTCATATCAGATGATCTTGTTCAATTAGTGGATCAATTCCTTTATTAGCCATGGAATCTTTAGTTATTTTGTTGCATTCCTTGAGTCAGAGACGAGATGAAAATTATTAAATCTATGATCCGTTTTCTACGAAAAGGGACAAGAACTCAAAATTTTCGATCTTTCACACTAAGATCAGAAAATCTTGTTCAATTAATTGATCAAGTCATTCATTAGTCTGACCATTTTTTAGCTTCCTGAAATCAGAGAAGAAGCGAAAATTTCTAACTCTGATGCATATTCTACAAAGGAGAATAAGAAAGTAAGATTTTCGAATTTTGTTCATTAAGATCAGAAGATCTTGTACAATGAGTTGATAAAGACCTTTGAAAGAAAAGGAAGATGATAAAACTAATGGAACAGTATTCTAAAATTTCTACTTTGAACGGTTAATGCTTAGATATTCTTAATTCATAATTTTTCCTGGAAAAAAAGTTCAGAAAAGAACTTGTAAATTTATGAAGAGCGTCAAAGGATCTCACATCACTGGTGATTTATTGAAAACAGAATCGAGATTATAATTGTTAAAAGATAAAAGTGTCTGCATAACTTCTGATCAGAAATTTATTTTAGTCCCCAACTCGTACTTTTTTTATGTCTTATTGTAAAGTGAACGAAAACGAGCTTTCGCATTTTAAATACAATTTTTCTCAATTTAATTACAATTTTTTCGTATATTAAATAAAAATTTTCGTATTTTAAATACTTTTTTACGCATACTGAATGCAATTTTTC
>JAOUZG010051941.1:16392-29611 GCA_026289955.1 Argiope argentata | reverse complement strand
TTTTCACATATTAAATACAATTTTTATGCAAATTAAATACAATTTTTACGTATATTAAACACACTTTTTACGTATATTAAATACAAGTTTTTCTCATTTTAAATACTTTTTTACGTATACTGAATGCTATTTTTCACATAATAAATACAATTTTTATGCAAATTAAATACAATTTTTACGCATATTAAACACACTTTTTCCGCATATTAAATACAACTTTTTCACATATTAAATACATTTTTTTCACACTTCAAATAACATTTTATTTTTTAAATTTTCACTTATAATATTGAATTTTGCTAAATTTCTATGAAATGCTTAGAGAGCAATATGCTTTTACACTTTTGTTTTGACTTTTTTATTGCTTATATAAAAACTTTTTTTTTGCTTTCTTAGCGCACAATGTTTTTGGTTTTAAAACCTTTTTATACTTATTATTTTTTGCTTTTTGAAATTTTTGAGATTTCATTATTAAGAGAATCTGAAATCGGCTAAACAAAATAAATATTTTTATTAAAGATTTCCAAAGGAAAGAAAAAAAGAACAAATATTCCTTAAATTTTCAACAAAATAAAATAGTCTTTAAATGCTATTTAGATTTTTTTTCAAAGATTTTTTTTTTGGAAAAGTTTCTGATTTGAAGAATAAAAGAAAGTTTCTTAGAGATTTAATATCGAATGTTTCTTAGAGATTCGTTTCGATAACACAAAATAAAATAATTGAAATAATTTGAGAGGTAATATTCAATAGGCTTTAGATTTAAGACTATTTAAATATATTATGCCATTTTTTATCATAAAAAAAACTGAAGCAAAACATATTATTTATAAATAACTTCTTCAGATTCTTCGCTGTCACTTTTTCTTAATTGGAATATAACCTAGAACAAGACAGCTCAGCGGCATCCGATTCACTCTCAAGAAGTTCATGCAAAAAATTAGCAATTTCATCAGGATTTAGACATTTTCTAATCCTGATGAATCATCAGGAATTTCATCGTTTCAAGGTCTGTACAAGGCTCGAAAATCGAAAGAAATTTTTTTATGAGCAGATAAGCAAATGCTGCGTAACAAAATACTTAGACACAACAATTTTAGAATAATTTATTCATTTCTGCTGTGAACCCAATAACAATCCATTCATGATCAAACAAATATGGGATAGTACTTATGGAAGTTTGTTTTATTTAGTGAACTATCGTTTGTTGAAGAACAATTATTTATAAACTTAACCTGTTTGGGTTTCGAAACGACATCAGCAGATGTTCTAGTTAAATTTAGTAGTAAAATCTTTCCAAATTAATTTAGTTCCACAAAACTTTTCCCGTATAATCACCATGGAAAATTATAAAAAGTTACGAAGAATTTTCACATTCCTTGCTAAAATTCGGAAAAGAGAACAAAATAATCAGGTTCGAATATCCAATAAACATCGTTCTAGTGTTAATGCTGTAAATAAATGTAGAAGTAAAATTCAAGTTCATCTATAAATAAGCATTCAATCGAGCGATTTTGGTAATCATCAACTTCAAAATATGAATTTTACTTCTACATTTATTTCATAGTATATGTAATTTTTAATGTGTACATTCATCAATCGGTAGTTTATTAATTCAATTAAATTCATGTTTTTTCGGTAACATCAAATAAAAAGATTGGATTTAAAAAATCCACATTAATCAACAGCCATTAAAATAATCTGAGTGAACAAACTGGTTGCCAAAAGTGGATAGTATTCACGTTATCGATTGCCTTTGATAATACTTTTTAGATAATCTAAAACCAGTTGCTTTATAAAGAGGAAAAAAATTCGGTGTATACTTTATAAAATAAATATCTCTTCTAAGGTTTTCGGGGAAAATTCTGAAACAAACTGGAAGACAAACATTCCAAAGAACCTGAACATAATACTCAGTTCTAAAAACTATTTAAACAATTTTTTGTGCGCTATATATTTTTCTTTTTTACTTATCGGAAAGACTTCTTTTGTTGTTAAACAAAGAGGAAAATTTCTTTGAGAAATGTATTTGAAGGCATTTCTCTGATATTAGGTTTTATTTATTTCTGTAAACCTATGTTTTTCGAAAGTTTTAAGGTGTTAATAAGTATTAAAACATTTAGGGCTTTCATTTTTTCCTATATTTGTATTTAAAAAAAATAACAAACAAATGTTTGATAAAAGCAAACATGGTTAGACAAATAACCTTTTATCATCTCTTTTAAAAAATAACAATAAAAGGCTATAAAAATGTACAAAAATCTATCTTTTTAGAAAGTTTTTAAAAGTGTTTAAAGCTCTAAAATGTTCTTCAAAGTGGATAAATGAAATTACTTTGCTTTAAAAATTCTTCAAAATGTTTCCTCCAATTTTTTTGTAATTTTTTTTAAATTTTGTTTTTTTTTTCTTCTAAATAAAATCTGAATAAATATTACTTAAAATAAACATCGAAGAAAAAATAACTCAAAGAGTGAAGGATTTTATAGCATGTAAAAACATTAAGACAACCAAAATAAACTCAAGCAAGATCCCCCCCCCTAAATACATAAAATATACTAACACGTGTAAGGCATGAGATGGAAAACAGAATTTCAGATGAGATATAGTATAGCTGCAGTATACATTTAGAATATACAGTCCTGAGAAAATCTATGAGTCATACTCCCCCCCCCTTTTAAGAGAAATTGGCCCTCAAACATTCAGCATAGCATGTATATTAATAAGGTTTCAGCCGTTACCGAGATCCGTATAGTATAGTGGATAAATCGTAATCATGCAGATAATCCGCTATCTTTTTTAGACTTATGATTTTGCTTTTTATCAAGTCAGAACATGATACTGTTTCAGGAATGAGGTTTTGTGCCGTCAACAAAAATCAATAGGCGAAAAATAAAAAAATTATTATCTGCACGAGCATTTAAAAAAGATCCGCTTTTAATGACGTGATGCCATTGCATTTACAAAAGCTCCGATTAAAAAAAATAAGTTGATGACAACAGCAAATAAAACCGAGAAAAATGTCATTTTGAGCGCATGATTATATGAAACGAAATAAACAGGAAATGCGATATTTTCTGAAACAATCAATGCGAGACAAAGTTTTTTGGATCGTTTGCAATACTAAAGTGACTCATTCAATGAAAGAATTAAGATGAATAAAAATATAATTTAACTTGCACGAGCACGTGGTGCTTGGCCGTTCAAGAAATGATGTTCTGACACGATACATTGAAATATGTATGGCAGATTTCATTTTAATCTTTTATCTATTTGTTTTCATTTTTAATTATTTAATTTTATTTTAATATGTTTTCACTTTTTTTTTTTCAAAAATAAATAATCATTTTCCCAATTCTTGAACTATAATCTAATTTTTAGAAGAAAATAATTATAAACATGGATGCGACTTTTTTCAAATATTCATAATTACTTAAATGAAATTAGCAATTTACCGATGTTTTTAATTATTCTCGTAAAAATCTCAGTTAGAAAATTTAAAAATAAATTGCAATATCTTTGCCATAATGGGGGGAATTATCAGTGGTTTTTTTTAAAATCTATATTAATAAAAATGCAACTCGAAATGCGTTGCTAAGCGCAAAACTGGAGAACGGTTTTACCGATTCGGCTAATTTTTTTAAAAATATTTTCGTTAAGACACGAGGATGGTTCTTATGGAGAGAAAAAATGAAAAAAATGCGTGGAAAATAGTTAAAACGACACTTTTCTTACTTTCCCGCCAAAAATCTTCATTTCCTTCACCCACACCAACTGAGTTAGATAGCAGGATTAATAAATTATAATTTGTTTAGAAAGAAATACGCCAAGTCAGTTGGTTTTCATTCATAAATAACGAGATGTTTAAAAAAGAATGAAAATAGTTGCTTTTATTATTAGTCGGTATGAATATTTAATCTATGCCTGCTCAAAATAAAGTCTGGGCAGGGAAGAAAAAAACTAATAAAGCGAAAAAAGGGCTTATAGAAAGAAAAGTAGTGAAGAAAAAAAGGATAGAAAAGGAAAGAAGGGTGTGTATGTCACCATTATTTCGTCTGTGCGAGGCATTTTCCAATCTGTTTTTAAATTTCCGCATCTCTTGAAAACCAATTGTGTCTTTATTTGTTTAGTGTGTTTATATTTATGAAAATTAGAATCTCCTTATTCTATAAAAATGTAGAATTTTAGACCTATCCCTCCACCATTTAAGTAAAATATCAATTCCGGGACAATCATTGCTCGAATAGAAAGAGAAAGATGAGTAGTACAATGAACAGAACACCTGAAGAAAATAATTATATAAATGAATTATATGATAATCAAAATTTGTTTGGTTTAAAAATATTTTGGTGAAAAACCTGTTATGAGACACAGCTACATAAAATATTAGCGAGCAAACTTTAGCTAGCATTAACACTGGTGAACCGACTGGTCGCCAAAGGCGGCTAGTATCTAATAAAAGTTGAAGATGTTTCAATGGAAACTCCAACCTACGATACCATCTTAAACAGCATCCCTAGAAAATGTTTAGAATAGACGTGATAAGCCTCGGAACCAGAGAGTTTTAGTTTCAAGACCTGATTTCATCGAAAAATTGTCGTGAAAGCGGATCTAGTACATGTTAAATCCGTCTCGGCCAAAAGTCCCTCCAGCTGACGTGGTGTGGAAATGTCAATGCCAGTGCAGGTATTGTCCTCGTCATCTGAGAGTGGCTCAAAATTACTTGTACCTTCCCTAAATAGCCCCAGTGTTGCTTAAAAATGGGACTAAAACTAAAATGGGACTAATGGGACTTTAAAATTGACTTTATAAGAAAATGGAAAAATCTTTACTATAGTGGAAACATTGGCCATTCTGTTTATAAAGTCATCAAACTATTCAAATTGTAATTTCTCTCCTGGATTCTTGGAGAAATCCTGTTTTTCACATATAATGGTACATTCTTTACTTTTCTTCGCCGTTTTCATTTATTAGAAAATGAGTATTACTCTTGTGGATAAATCAGTGATCCTGCCCACTTTGCGACATTTTACCCTTTTATTTTTGATGGAACCTCTGAAAGCCCTCTTCTTCTCTAGAAAGTCTCCGGCACAAAAGTGCTTTAATAATTCTCCATTCAAAAAAGAATAATGGACATCATTAGATTCCTAATTGATTATGGGGAACTGTTCCAATTCGTTTAACCCTTCAATTTTAAGGCTTCATTTAATGTATCTCTCATTTTATTCATAACATATCCTCAAATGACTAATTTTTTAAATTCCTTATTATTTTCGCTTGTACTGTACATTATCATGTTCATTCAATCAGTTTTATTGCAGTTCAGATATTTTTAATTCTAGTTTTTATCATTTATCGTTATGTTATATGTATTATCATGTCAGGACATGATATTGTTCTAGGAATGAGGTTTTGTGGCGTCAACAAAAACTCGTAGGCGAAAAATTGAAATTTGCTTATCTGCAGGAGCATCTAAAAAAATCATCTTTTAATAAAGTGTTTCCATCCCATTTACAAAAGCTCTAATTAAAAAAAATCTGTTAATGACTACAGCAAATAAAACCTAGAAAAAATGTCATTTTGAGCACGTGATTATATGAAATGAAATAAATAGAAAATGTGATATTTTTTACAACAATAAATGCGAGACAAAGTTTTTTGAATCGTTTGCAATACTAAAGTGACTCATTCAATGAAACAATTAAAATGAATAAAAACTTGCACGAGCACGTGGTGCTTGGCCTTTGAAAAAAATTATTTTCTGACATGATACATTGAAATAGGCATAGCAGATTTCATTTTAATCTCTTTTATTTATATTTCGTTTATTTTATTTTTTGCCATTTGATTGCACAACGCCTTTTTATAGGGGGGGGGGCTCTTAGAATAAACACAGGGGGAAGAGAACCATACCCGAACCAGGAACCTGGACGTCCAGATCAGGGGGGAGGCACTCTACCCTTGGGCTATATGCTGGCAAATAAAATTATACCTCCTTTAATTGATTTAATTCAGAGAGAATAATTTTGAAAGGCAATAGTTTATACCGAGATAAAGCACTGACAAGAAGATTAAAAGGTTAAGAAAATATAATACAAATTTCCAAGCAGGAGCTTTACATTGACTGAAACAATACACCTCAACTCTTTGATTTATAAATTTAGTTGACATTCTAATTAAATTAGAAATGTTATTAAGAAGTTTATTGTTATTTCCAACCATATTAACAAACAAGATATACCCGTGAAAACTAAGCTTGCCTAGGAAATTTTTGGCTTTGAATCTAATTGATACATTATCTTAAGGCGACCAGGGACCTTTAAAATGACTTTTTGCAATTTTCTTCTTAGCAATTTGAAATTTCACATGCATTAAGAGTAACACTATAGGAAATGACACACAAAGTTTTAACGTATCATATTAATTTATTTGTTAGTTAGGGGGTTATTATAATATAATATTAGCGATAAATAAAGTTAATGAAAAATGTTCCGGGCGCTCCAAATTTGTTCGAAAGCGTTTCATTTCTTATTACTACTTACTCTAACCCTCTTGAAACAAAAGTTGGAATTAATCGTGAAGTCTGAGTACGAAATATCAAAATTAACCAATATAATAACCTAAGACTACTTAAACTTTTTTTAAAAAAATCAGTAGTTTTGAGTTATCACATTGGTTAATTTTTATATTTCGAACTCAAATTTCAAGATTAATCCCAACTTTTGTTTAAAAATGGTTAAAGTAAGTAATAATAAAAAATGGAGCGCTTCCGAACAAATTTGGAACGCCTGGAACATCTTTCATTAACGTTATTTATCGCTAATATTATATTATATTACCCCCCTAATTAATATATTAATATAAGGCTTTAAAATTTTGTGTCTCATCTCCTATAGTGTTACTCTTAATGCCTGTAAAATTTTAAATTGCTGAGGTGAAAACTGCAAAAAGTCCTTTTAAAGGTCCCTGGTTGCCTTAATTACATATTCAAACATTTACAATCCCGTCATTCCAAGTAAAAGTCTGGTGTTTCCATTTTATGCGAAATAGTTAAACTTTGAACCGAAATTTGCATACCAAATTTGACATCTTTTATTGAATTTAAGAATCAAACATATTCCAAACACTTATACAAGTCCTTAAAAGTAACAAACGAACTCACGCCTAAAACTCTCTTTCGCTTCGAGAAAGTTGATATCGCCTTTTAACAATTATCTCTCCGTCCAACCTGTACGCGATATTTTGCCAAATAATTAACACGCGCCGATATCAGAGCCCTTCTCTTACACACTGGAATTGCATTCTTTTGACAAGCTCGCTTAATTTACCTCCAGGGGCGACCCTTTC
The DNA here is from genome assembly GCA_026289955.1 of Argiope argentata. NCBI lineage: Eukaryota > Metazoa > Arthropoda > Arachnida > Araneae > Araneidae > Argiope > Argiope argentata. The sequence goes on along the minus strand of JAOUZG010051941.1, from coordinate 22,270 downwards.
CCCCAACCCTTTATGTCTGCCGCACCCCTTCAGAGGAAGAGTTGGAACTATTTATCTACGCGCATCCCAGCACTTCGACTTGCAATTCGATACGGCACGGGTGTAATTCGATTTCCTTCCCGAAACATTCTTCCTCTGCGCCCGTATTTGCGCCCCATGCTAATCAGGGCTTGTTCCGCGACTTAAGCAAATAAAGCAGTGCCCCGGTGTCGGTAATTTGTCGTCTGCCGCCGCGAGGGGTGCACAGCACTCGACGACACCTGACGTTTCGATTCGATCAAATATACTCTCCCTCCAGCCCCTTTCAACTCGTAAATTCAGCACGGCTCTCTTGACACGGTGATTTCTATTGGTGTTGGAGAGGGTCATACCATTATAAAAGGGTAGGGAGTCTCTTTTTTTTTTGAATGAGGGGGGGTGAGGAAATTGTGTTTGCTAAATGGAGACGGGGGTTCTTTAATTTGGAAAAAAAGGAATGTATCATTCAGAAATTCTAAAGTTATTTTAGATTCTTTTGTAGAAGGGTAAATTTATTCAACGAAGTGGTAAAAGCATTTCAGACGAGGGCGCTAGTATGTTTTAAGGGGTATAGAAGAAGTAAATGGTGCCAGGGGTGTAGTAGAAATTTTTACGCTCCTAGTCCCCACTAGTGGTTTTAGAAGCATAAACTGCGTCCAGAGCTTGAAAGTTTTAAAAAATGACACTTACGCATTAGCGTTCTGTCTGCATGATAGTGCCTAAAATTGGCCCTCAGTGCATCTATAATTTCTATACTCTCGGTTGGCAACGCTTCGATAAGTTATACATTATCGTTTGACTACATATCGTATAACTTTAAATTAACAATTCCTACACAAGTTTCCTACAATTCCTACACCAAAGTTTTGTCTTAATTTAACCCTTTGCATTCAGAAATATAATTAGGTACAAAATTATTCACCTTATGCAAAGATTTGTTTATTGCTATGAAAAATAAATATACATAACTCTTTTAAGTCGAATTTCTTTGAAAAATTAATCTACATCTCTCAACCATTATGTAGGCGTTTTTAACAATTTGAAAAATAAATAAAAAAAAAAGGCCAAAATGATGCACAATCTTGAATGGTAAGTCAGAGACACCATCAGACTGTAAAGAGTTAAATATTTTAAAAGTAGATGGTGATTTTTATCATCCAAACTTTCCATATCAATATATTTAGTGACATACTTCATGGTGCAGATTTATATCACCCTGGATCTTTATATAGGGATCGAAATGTTATGGATGGAGATACCTTATTCTATTTAAGATCCCTCCCCTTCTCCTGATAAATTCATTTGGGTCAAACATACAGGTGTTATAATTACCAGGTATAGATGCTGGTCTTCGAACACAACATACATACTAATTATTAATGTGTTATGCTCTTTTAACTCTGTTATTTTTAAAAGGCTCCTAACACCCATTTTACTAAATTACGGCGAGCGCCAGAAATGTCTGTATGTCAGTTCGAAATTCGAGTGCTAAGGGTTAACTTATAGTAACTTCCTTCTAAAATATTTCCTGGTCCATTCCCCTTTTTCTATTTATTAAATCAAATTATTATAATTATTTTATAAAACTATTATACAAAGATCCTTGATTATGCCACTCCACGTGCCGAGTGGATGAATAATAAATCACTGGTTTAAATAGATTCCTTTAAAGGATTCCTGCGTTTCTCTTGACAAGGTCAAAACTTGTAAGAGTTCCTCTCAGAAATCTACACGTGTCAGATTTATCAGAATATCATAATATATAAGACCAGGTTAAATGATTTTGTCCATTTTATCTTTCTATCTTCTTCTGTTCTGTTCCGAAGCGTGCCTTTTGCGATGGAATAAAAATTCAACCTGCTGTCTTCCTGATTAAGAACTCGACTTTGCAATCTGCTTGGAATCAAAATTAATATGGATCACATTATATATATTGTTACGTTTTCAGCGTAGCGGGTTCGGATTGATTGGATTTTACTTGAGGACAGCAAAAATAAATTTATTTACAGCTATTTACAGGTATTTACAGAATGACTTGATAAAGTGAAACTTCAGATAAACACAATCCAGCAGTCAACAGTCACTTACAGCGTAAATGCAAGCCTTACGCACAACAAACACGGACTGCAAAACAGCTATAGTATTGCACAGTAAACAGTAAATCATAGCGAGCTCAATAACACGACGTTAATAGCAAACGCAAACACGGCTCACTAATAACAATCAGGAAAAGTAGTCCATTAATCGAACGAGATGCTTCTCTTCCGAGAGGAAACTGCCGAAACTACGGCAACCCGTTTCTAATATAGCCGAGCGAGCGAGCGCCCAAAAGCACGCGAAACTTCAGAAAACACCGCGAGTGATCCAGCGACTACCAAACTATTTCTTTCGCCAAACCAATCCGGCTGGCGCGAAGCTCCTCGACAAACACCGCCAACCTCGCTCGTAACAATAGTAATTAGTAAAATTAACCCCTCCTAATAATAATATCTGTAACATACGAGGGTGGAAAATGTGTATCCTGGGAAAGATCCTAGTTACTTGCGTATTATACCGTCCAACTTTATCGCCAAATTTGAAGTCGTCGCTAATGAGTGCTAAACCGCCAATAATGGTAATTCGGTAATGATGTAATCCGTTTATGTTTTTCGCCAAATTTAAATCTGTCGTCAATGAGTTACTAAACCTTTGGCAATCGTTGGCGAAGACACTAATAACAAGCGAGAAAAGTAATCCTCTAGTTCAGAGAGACGCTTCTCTTCCGAGAGGGAACTCAACTAACTCACTCCACCTCCATATTACGGCAACCCGTCCCTTATATAGCCGAGCGTGCCCGCGCAAGGCTTTGTGAAATGTCCAGCGGCTACCAGACTATTCTTTTCGCCAAACCAACCCGGCTGGGACGAAGCTCCTCGCCAAACGCCGCCAACTTCGAGCCCCTGCACGGCGCTCGTCTGCTCGTGACAATATGTAATGATATTTTAAAATTAAACTAAACCCTAAATAATTTCCAAAGTTTTATCTTAATTTAGCCCATAGTAACTTCATTCTAAAATTATTATCTTATTTCCTGGTCCATTCCTATTGTCCTAGTTCATTAATTCAACAAACGTTTTGAAAAATTGTTGAATCGGCTAAAATCCGACAGGTTCCTACAATACGAGTGAAGGGACAAGAAATTGCTGATCTAAACAAATTCTCATAAAAGATCACTGTGTTTCCCTTGTCTAGTGTATTGTGAAAATCACACGCACCAAAAAAACATTTTTCTATGAACTATCGGAACCTTTTTCCATTTGCTCGCATGCTGAAAATATTATATAGGGCCATCTCTAAACCTACAGCACCATATTAACCCCTTAACCGGTTTGCACGTACGCCGTAAAGGCATCGATATATCGAATTTTGATAGTTGTAAACAAAAAATAAACCCTTCATAACAATTATAATTCAATAGTAAAATGACTTCGAATACGTAGATAAGCCAAGTATTCCATGGATTTCCATTTGAATCAAAATAAGGAAATATTCCCAAAATGGAAGGTGTCATCTTATTAGATAGCAAGGAAGGGGCTAACAACGAATGCAAGTTGAAAAATATAGCTAACAATAGATAAACTGTAAGATAGCAAATTTTTTCGACTAACATGTTAAAGTGCATTCATGAATCTTTCCTGATGGCCAGTTTATATGTAGATAATATTAAAAAAATATTAATATATAATCAATATATGATTAATATCTAAATATCTCTGTAGGAAAAAAAAATCTTAGAAGCGAAGCTCGGTCCTTCAGATATTATAAATCAATCAAATACAATATCCTCTCCTGTAATGATACATTATCCAATTTAGTCAGGTATTTATTTTTATATTATAAGCCCCAATTTGCAAGGCGCTAAACATTTATTTCAAGCTAATGTAAGAACGAGCGAGCTCTGTATTATATCAAAACACCCTCCCTGTCCCCTGCACCCTTTTGGGTGAGCTCGTGTAGTAACTTAATCGAACTTAAAGAAAGGGAAGGAAAATTTCGCAGTTATACTTAAATATATCGGGCGTCTGTCGTATTTTCGCTGTATAAACGTTTGAGGCGTTTCAGTAATGAAAGAGTTAAAGTGAAACTTAAAATCTTAGGTTAAACCTTCCCGCAGTTATCATATATATATCAGAAAGAAAAGTTTTGGAATACCATTATGCAAAAATGATCAAATAAGGTATTGTTTACATTATGTGATAATTTCGATAGTAATGTTATGTTTTTAGCGTAGCGGGTTCGGATTGAATGGAATTTATTTGAGGACAGCACAAACGAATTTATTTACAGCTATTTACAGTTATTTATAGGATAATTGATGAAGTAAAAATTCAGATAAACACAATCCAGAAGTCAATAGTCTCTGACAGCGTAAATACAAGCCTTATGCGCCATAAACACAGACTGCAAAACAGCTATCGTATAGCACGGCAAACAGTAAATCGCAGCTAGCTCAATAACACAGCGTTAGCAGCAAACGTAAACACAGCTCAATAATCCACTAGTGCAGCGAGATGCTTCTCTTCCGGCAGAAAAATCTCAACTCACTCACTCCGGCTACTCGTCCCTTATATAGCCGAGGAAGCGCGTGCCCCGAAACACGCGAAACTTCTCGAAACAACGCGTGCAATCCAGCGGCTACTAGACTATTCCTTTCTCCAAACCAATCAATCTGGAACGAGACTCCTCGCCAAACGTCGCCATCTTTGGCGAGTTTTCGTGCCACTCGCCCACTTGTAACAATAAATATAAATGAAAAGTAAATTTTACTATTAAAAATCTGATAACAAATTTGCAATATCATTTCGCTAATAAATGTAGAGTCATTTTTATGTTCAGAACTTTGAAAGAAATAAAGACGTATTTTTCGTCTGAAAAAAAAAAGAGTGCAAAACCCCTCTTTTTTCGCATTTAACTATTTCTTTTATTATAGTATTCTAAGTAATGTGTACAATATCTTTGTTTCTTTATGCTTTAATATGAAAAACCTTTTTTGCATAAATAAAAGAAGAAAAAAAATATTTTTAAGCATAAAATATTTTTAATTCTTCTTGTCATAACTTTATTCAGAAAATGTCTAAGGTAAAATTTGAATCACTTGGGATCTTTTTAAGACATTTTTTAGATTACACCTGAATGCATATCTTTAAAAATGCATTTTACATTTTTTTTCTTTTTTTGTAGACCGACATCAGCATATAATGTTTGCACTTGTTAAATATTTATTTATTCATTTTTTTAATGTAAATAAAAATAAAAGACATATATTCATAGATGCATTAACAAATTTGACATTTCAAATGTTTAAAAAAACTGCCATTAATTCGTAACAAAAGCTACTATCAAAAAATAACTTATGCTATATATTTCAAAGAAATTTTCTTCGAATGCAACATAATTTTTTAGAGAAAAAATTTGACATTTGACAAAAAAATCTGGGTTCCCATATTTCAAGTTATGTAAGAACATTTTCTTTTAAGTCATGTTGTCCGGGGGCTTGTCGATGGCAAGTGCCATGGACAAGGATTCAAAAGGGGTAAAAAAAAGGGTAAAAAAAACGACTTAAGCTACACACTCATCACATTCGTTTGCACGACCCCTTTTTACCGAGAGGCAAAATCCCACATCTCATAGATATCACACATAAGAATCAACATGCCCGAACCGGGACTCCCAGAACACGAGGGAGACCTGTGTGCCAGAAAGCCGGGTTTTGAATCCTTATTTATCTTAATTAATTTAAGTCAATAACCAGTTTAAGCAGGTTTGAAACGATCATTTGATTTCCCTGTAGGTTTTATCCATCTATTATATATATATATAT
>JAOUZG010051937.1:0-10166 GCA_026289955.1 Argiope argentata | reverse complement strand
CAGTGCTAGAAAAGCACTTTTTAAGAATTATTTATGTACATTCTAATGATAACTCATGAAAGGTTTTGACTACTCCAATTTGTAGTCACCCCGCTTGTAGATTTTTATTCGATTATGAACGAAATATACTCACAAAAAGTTTTTTTTAATCTTTTCTCTAAAAGTAAGTGAAACAGATTACTAGAAAACGTAAATTGTAAGATATACGCAATTTTGTCAACGCTTTATCACAATAAGTGCAGATCCATTTAAAAATATGAAAGAATTCCATACGAGGATTGACCGTTTGTCAATCTATATATTAGTAAACATGTAAATGAAATAATTTCGAAGCATAATATTTATTGCCTTGCGTCTTGAACTGATGCAAAAGAAAAGAAATGCTGGTTCATTGAAAAAAAAAATCAGAATAAACTGTTTTAGTATTGGAATCATCGATAATTCCTTCTACAACATAATGCCTTCTCTGCAAAACATTTACCTTGAAATGTAGAAGTTCAGCTGACCTTTGATAATATCTCAATTATGGGATCAAGAATCTCAAGGTTCGGAATCCGGTTTCTCTTAAACATACCTTGGGCATATAAGCTTGGTAACACATTGTTGGATATTGAAATGTAATATCAATACAGCATGCAAATTTTGTAAAAAAGTCCAGACACAAATGAAATCTTTTTCATCTGAAGAGAACTTAAAATGGCTAAACCCATTCTAGTAGGGTTTACGAAATGCTTTAAAACGGTATTGGAACATTGATACAACTAAAGTTTGATGGTCGGTCGAAAGGAGGTAATAATGGCATGGCAGTTGCTTCGAGAGTACATTCCTTCATGGGTAATTTTATCTTCAATTGATGCATTCATAATGGATGAGGGTGTATCAAAGCACAGACATCATCAATTTTTGTCTTTTACAAAGAGGGTACTCATGCACCGCATGCTCTCGTATAATAAGAATTCGTGTATCATCACAAAGATAATCGTGTCTTATTTTTATACAACATGATAAAAAGTATTAGCTGCTATATTATGCATCAGATACTTTTAAAATTTTCATAACTTTTTTATTTTTACTTTTTTATTGTAAAGATGAAAAGATATCGCAATTATCAATGAAAGAACCGTTATTTAGACACTCTCGAGACTTTTAGAATACAAGCAAACGCATTTTAAAATAGCATCTGTCTGTGAAGACAATGAATCAAAAGGTGATTTAGTTAGATAAAAAAATTTGTCCGTGGTCTTCTCACCAAATTTGCAGACTTTCGTCAAATTTTAAATAAAATTCATTGATTTTAAATGGTCTACTATATCGTCTAATTTAAGTGTTTAAGTACTGTCTGAAAAATGTAAAATGCTAAATGTAGAAAATTTTGTACACTATTTTAACTTCTAAAATATAGATATGTATCAAATTTTGGATTGGAGATAGTAGGCCTGTATATTTGCATGCATATAAACGCAGCAAGTTAGCTAATCATACCAAACTCTCCGACTCGCCGCGAGGGCACACGGATTTAAACCGTTAGGGCTGAATGACCAGACCGCCGCAACAACAACACGGTGGGAGCTGTGGTTGAGTCTTAATGGCAAATACTGGTCACGATACAACCCTTTCCTTAGAAAGTACGTCCTGTCATCGATGGAAGGAGTCTAACCCCCTCCCATTAGTGTACCCTCCAGGGTGACGAGATCCAACCATCATGCCTAGAGCATCTAATCCTCATTTCGAGTATCCCCCGGGGGGTTAGCGAGTTGGATAAATAAAATGTGAATATTTATATTGTTATTAAAACTTTACTTCTATGAGCTTGATTGTCAGACAGTTAAAAAAAAGACGATCAAAATGTGAGTCCGGTTTTTGCGGAAAATAAAAATTCGAGAAATAAAATTCAATCTTGGAGTTCACGGCTTTGCCAAGGCCTGAAATACATTTCCGTTAGGTTGAAATGAAAACATCTTTATTAAGAATATTTTAAAAAGTTTCAGTTAGACCACTCTTGTTGATTTCTAGTCCAGAAAAGAATGAAAGCACATTGTTGTCATAATAAAAGTTTATTTATTCATAAGACTCTAGAGCCGGCTCCATGATTCCCGATGCAAGATAATTTCCCCAGTATGGGAAAAAATGATTCAAAGGATTGTTTCTTAAATTTAAATAATATTAAACGATTCAATTGAGTTTTTGTTAGTTATACTAAAAAAATTGAAGACATTTCATTTATTCAAAACTGTGATAAACCATTTAGAGGTAGCGACGTCAAAAAGTCGAAACCCTTAAGGAAACTTCTTGTCAACGCGCCTGTGATTCATTTGGTATTAAGAAAGTTATGGTAGCTGAAACGGTTTGGTTGGTTTATGGTTGCTTTAAAATTATGAGCTCTGCGGAAAATATTAAATTTGAAACAGAAGATTTTTCGCCCGAAACTATTTTATCAAAAATAAAAACAACGCAGCTGCATCTCTTCGAGTCCGGGAACAAAAACAGATGTTAAACTTGGCCCAATGCCTACTCCCGGAGTTCACACAATGATTAAGAGTTTAGGCAACAGGAAGCCTCTACATTCTTCCTAGCTGTGGACAAAAACAATGAGCAATTCTGGACTCAAAATGTTGATATCGTTGTATTAAGACAGCCGCCTATAGGATGCAAATTCATCAGATATTGAAAATAAAATCGATAAGCTAATTTTCATGATAAGAAAAATGATGCTCTATTATCCCTATAAAATTCATAAAGTGCAACAATTGCTACAAAATTATACAGACATTTAGCTGACATTCGCATTAATACGTCTTGAACGAATGATTGCAATTGTCTCTTTTACCTATAATATTCTGCGATGCAAACTTTTATTTAATGAGACAAGTGAAATTCGTAAAAATGTGGACAAAAGAGAAATTTTAAGAATCAATGAAGTACCATTGCATGCAGTAAAAGTGAATGTTTTAGCCAATTTTATGATAGCATCATATTTTTTTTCACTGAACTGTTAAATGTTCTGTAAATACCATCATATATCACAATATGTTTACTGATATCAATGCTAAAAGCTTATTTACCTATATTAAATCGTAATCTGTTATTCATGTAATTCTAGTCTACGTTCTCTTTGGAAATGTGTATGATGAAAAATAAACAAGTGGGGGTTGTCCCATCTCCTCCTAAAAGCTGTGTCCCATTTCTCTTTTCATTAAATTCTAATCTAGAGGAAGTATAGATAATGTATTGAATGGAATTGATGAATAATATTCAAAGAATAACGATCTTTGTTGTGATTGTGACATTTTTAATGAATCTATTATGTAATGTAGTAACGGTATACTATCTGGCCAAAAGTATCCGAACACCCCTTAAAAAAGTGGTTCCGGCGGATGATGCAATTTGATGCGAAATAGAAAGCTATAAAAGTATTAGTAGAGATTTGCCAGGCTGTATTTATGCGTTTGTGTGGCAATGGGTAAGTCAAAGGAGCTTAGTGAGTTTGATAGGGGCAGTGTAGTGGGATACCACCTTTGTGGAAAATCAGTTTGTGAGAATGCAGATATTCTACAGAAACCCAAATCCAATGTGAATGATATAATTATGAAGTGGAAACTGCAGAAAAACGAATTTGTAGGTCTAAAAGGCTTGATGAACACATCCCAGATCTCTGAAAAAAATAGTGAAATAGAACTGTAAGTCCTCGTTGGTTGAAGCGTTGTTATTAGCTGATGAGTTCCAAAGCTCATCAGGCGTTATTATTAGCAGTTGGACTGTTCGTAGTAAGTTAAAAAACTTGGGATTCCATGATCGTACAGCCATACACAAGCTGAACACCACTCCCACAGAATGCGAAGCATCGATTGCAATTGTGCAATGGATGGTCACCATTATTGGACTGTGGACATGTGGAAAACTGTTCTTTAGAGTGATGAATTTCACGTTACAGTCTGGAAGTTGGAAGGACACGTCTTGGTCTGGCTGATTCCCCGTGAACACTTCTTTAATGCCGACTTTCTGGCACAGAGATAGCGCGTCTTCCTCGAGTTCTGGGAGTCCCGGGTACGAGTCCCGGTTTGGGCATGGTTTTTCTTCTGTGTGCTATCTGTGAGATGTGTGACTGTACCCCCCGTAGAAAGAAGTTGTGCAAGCAAATGTGGTGAGCGTGTATCTAAGTCGTACTCTCGTCCCTTGTAGGCGCTACTTAAAAAACAAGAGACACTCCTTCCGGCTTAAATCTGCTGCTGTATCAACAGGGGACTTGTCCATAGGCAAGTGCCATAAGTAAGAACAACAGCAACTTCTTTAGTGACTGCATTGTGCCTAATGTTAAGTTTGGTGGTAGAAGCATAACGGTGTGGGGGGTGTTTCTCGTGATTTGTCCTGGGTTTGTTAGTTCCTGTGGTTGGAAACATGAACTCTGATATGTATGTGGGCATTCTGGACAATGCTGCACTTCTAACTCCACAGAATTGTTTTAGGAAGGCCCATTTCACTTCCAGCAGAATTATTGCTCCATTCACGCATTGAGGCTTGCGCAGACGTGGTTGGACGAAATGGGTATTCAAGCACTGGTCTGGCCTTCTCAGATCTCCAATATAATTCCTATAGAACACCTTTAAACTAAGTCAGCCTAATAGACCACCTTCACTGAATGCACTCACTTCATCTCTGATGGACACATGGAAGTAAATTCCTATAGTCACCTATCGAAAACTGGTGGAAAGTTTTCCCAGAAATGTACAGGCTGTCATCGATGCAAAAGGAGGTTCAACATCATATTAATTTGTGCCTCAATGCTTTCTAACTCCACACCACTGGGTGCCCGAATACTTTTGGCCAGATATTGTATTTTGTTTGTTTGATTAATTCTTGCAATTCTGTTTATTTATAGACATTTGAAAGTAGAATTTATAATTTGAATGCCTTTTCCTGATGGATTGAGGGTAGAATTTAACAAAGAACTATAACTAATTACAAGATTCCATACAAAATTTCATTTATCTATGTCTTATTAGTGTTTTTCGTGTTTATGTGATTACATGTACACGAAAGGCGACCAACGCTCATGCAAAAATCGTTGTATCTATATTTTAGAAGTCACGTATCAAATTTTATTTGTATAGTTCTTTACGTTTTACGGTTACTTTGTAAACTAATAGATGGTTGGGCAGACTCCTACTGAAGGAATTTTGCTCTATATTTGATAAAAATTTATAATTGTAGAGCAAAGCCTATATTCCACGTTTCAGATGACTAACTAAAAACATATTTGAATTATTGTATTCACAGGTGAGCAAACATAACTTGAAAAAAATATTTCTTTTAGACGTATACGGTTTGAAGGGAGGAAATTCATTAGGATCTTGATTTTGAATTTTTTTTTACGATCCTTTCTCTTTATGTATTTCAAATATTAGAAGATAAAAAGAATTCATCTTGATACTTTGTATTATAACATAATCTTCAACAAAAGAACATTCCAAAAGGATTCTCATTACTGGACTTAAAATCTTGACTCCACCCTGCCTTTTCGCGTCTAACGATGATTGGACTCTTAGTTGGTGTAAAATGGATGTAGGTATGCTTTTTTTATGAAAAGAAAAAAAGACACTAAATATTAAATGAATGAAAAGGTAAAATGCATAGTGTAGAAAAGTACCAAGATACTATTTTCAAGGAATCGATGTAACTCATTGTAAAAATAAAAAAGATCTATCAACGAAATTTTAATAAATAATATTCCTTATTCTAAATTAAATGCTGCTAATGTTGATTTTATTCAAAGGTATTACGTTTTTCAAGATAATGCTTATGTATTTTTACAAATTACATAAGCATTATCTACATACAAATTACATAAGCATTATAATTAATTTTTAAAACCAGAATATGTCATAAAATTGAGAAAATTTGTATTTTATATCTTAATCTCTGATCTCTTAATATCTTAAGTATAAATTACATATTTCTTGTATGCAAATATCTTTTTAACCAAAAAATCTTTAATCGTCATTTCATGCTGTGATTGTTTTAATATTAAAATAGAATTATGAATCGAACTAAGAATATTCAATGATTTTTTTTCAATAGTCTTTTCAGAGACAAAATAAAATAAAAATTCCACAATTTTCAATATTGGTACTCAATTGAATCTTTGATAAAATTTAATCATATATTTCTATATCGTAGTTTCAAATACCACTAAATAATACCTTTTCTATTAATTAATTATCAGTTATCATAATTCCAAAGATTTTATATCAATATCCCTCATAGATGGCTTATCTTTAAGGAGTACAAGCCTATAAAATCCCATTCTCTTATGAATTAATTCTTAAACATTGTTTTTTCGTTTTTAAACTTATTTGTTGTTGTTTTCATATTAATTAAACGAAAATGGAAGTGAAAAAATAACAATGAAAACAAAGAAAGAACGTTAAGAAGAAATCAATAAATGGAAAATGCATAAACTGGAACTACATAGAAACAAAGCCATTGAGTGTAGCAATACTTGGACCGTTTTGGGTGAAATAAAGACTGGGATGGGACTAACTAAATGATGATATTTTATCACCTTTCAGCCATTTAAAATCTTATATTTCTTGATTTTTAAAAAATCTTATTTGTTTCTGGTTTAATATTCGCCTTGCCAATTTAAATCTCTTTGCTTCAATGTATATTTGTTCCCTCTAATTAGTGACCACTGCAAAACAGATATAACGATAATTTTCAAAAATAATTGAAAATTTGACTAGTGACAGGCCAAGCTGGTTTTAGAGCATTGTGTTTAAATTGCAATTTCTAGAAAAATATTTTTTGCACCATTATTTATTTCTGAAATTACTTGATATCACTGAATTCATATCCCTGCCAAATTTTTAACAAGGCAGTTACCTAGAGTCACTAGGCTGAGAGAGGCCCTCATACAAATCGATTCAAGAACTTTACTTACCTAATTGCCAAATAAATAAGTTTGTAACAATACAAGTTTTTTTGAGACGTAAGATATTAGAATAGTATTAATATTTCATCAAGTATGGTCAGATTTATGAATGTTTCTTTACTTTCATCTAGTTAAAAGAGTATTTATAAACATCTAATGTTTGCCTCTGTTTTTGACAAACGTACATTCCAATCTGTATAAAGCAGTAACAGTTGTAGGTAAATAAAAAAAATACTTTTAAATTATCTTTTTACAAAGTTACGAATTTAGAAAAAGAAACCTTAAATTAAATATTTAACATAAATTGATATAACATTTTTTAAATAATTATTTAATATTAATTAAAAGGAATTAAAAAATATTTTAGAATGTTAAATGCCGGCTCTCTGACACAGAGGTAGAGCGGCTTCTTCGTGTTCTGGAAGTCCCAGCTACGAGTCCGGCTTGGATATGGTTGTTCTTCTGTGTACTGTGTACTGTATCTGTGAGTTGTGTTTTGGAGAGTCTGGTATGACTTACCGCATTTATATACACCTATTATCCCGTGTTCGAGTCCCGGGTCGGGCCTGGTTGTTCTTCTGTGTGCTATCTGTGAGATGTGTGACCGTGCCCCCCTGTAGAAAGGTGCTGTGCAAGCAAATGTGGTGAGTGTGTAGCTAAGCCGTACTCTTGGCCCTAGTTGGCGCTACTTCAAAAACAAGAGATGCTCCTTTCGGCTTAAATCTGCTGCTGAATCAGCGGGGGCTTGCCCATATGCAAGTGCCATAAGTAACAACAACAACAACAGAATGTTAAATGAAATTTATTAGTTTATTCAATCAAGGACATCGTAACGTAAACCCCCTAGGCCCCCAAAATACGAAAAAGTGGCTACAAGGAAATAAAGCCAGAATGAATATGATTAGTAAAGAAATTTCTAAATACTCATTAAAATTAAAAATACGATTAAATTTCTAATCGCACCCAAACGCCCTAAATAAGGAGTATTTGCATCAATGCCATTCAGTTATTATTTGCGGCATTTTTTTGCTCTTGGACCGAACTCGCAACTTTAGGGGTTTATAGCTGAGTAATATAACCCCAATAAAAAAGAAGCTTTCACCGCAGATTACCAGATATGGATAAAATTTATTTTCTAAGTGTCCTTCGTTGGTGGATAATAAGCCTTATTTCTTAATTTCATTTGACAAAAGTCTCACACTTTTCGAAGCCCAGTGATTCACAGGAGGGGCCAATGGATGCAGCGCCTACTTGAGACGAAAAGGTCCTTCACCTTTTCCTCTTAAGTTTCTTATTTCTTTTTACTTAAGACGGGGAATGCCTGACGGGAGATGAGACGGTAGTAAATTCTAACCGTAAGCGTCGTTAGTAACTTCCTGACATAGTCCCTCATTTGTAGAAGGTTTCATGCACCAAGACACGGAACAAGAAATACATTTAATATTGTGCTAGCCAGATTAATTTATATTACAATAAAAAAATAAAGGATAAGAGAGTCAACAAAAAACTGGAAATAAAATTTGATTTTTTTCTTTTACTAATCGATCCCTTTATTTTACTTTTATGTTGATTTTTTTAAAATTTCGTTAATACCTAGGGCGATAACCAATCACTATTATTCGTTTTTATGCTGCAACTAATAAAAAAAGTGATAAAAGGAAGTTTTTAAAATGCGTTTTTATTTGTGTACTAAAAAAGAGGAAGTTATTTTTTTATTGGAAATTTCCATAATGAAAATGAAAATTTTGAGGCATTTTTAAAAGTAGTTCTCGTTAAATTAGGATATTAATTGCATTTATGATACATTTTTAACCTTTACGAATGTTAGTTATTTCTAATGAATATTAGCTATGATTTACTTCCTTTTTAATATTACATAATTCATAATATATTTATAATTTAGTTTTTCTCTTCATATTTAGGAGATTTATTTTTTTCTGGTCTCTAAGTATCTAATAATTCTTCATTATAAATATTATGGAAACTTTTTTTTAATTTTGTTTTAAAAATTTAAAAGTTGAGAAAAGGTTATTCAAAAAAGAATTTAATTGAAACTTAACGATTAAAGAATGTAAGTTTTAAAACTATTACAAAAATGATTTCTAATTAGAATCACAACTGTGCAAATTTTAAAAACCTCAGTATGTCAGAAAATCAATGAAAGGCCGAGTGCAAATCCTTATAAAAAAGCAAGAAATGTGTGAAAATGCTTGTAAATGTTGCATGCATACAATTCAAGACCATTAGTTTTGTATATCTACTATTTTAAAATTTATACTAATGAATCACTTTAAAAGCGATTAAAATTACATGAAATGTTGATAATCGAAAAAGAATCACTATATATTTTTCAGTGTAATACCATATTTATCAGCTTTAATAACCGTATGACAATGTAACTATGATAATTAATTTAATACTACTATTAAATTTTATCTCATTATTATGTTTTTAAATTTTTATATTACTATCATATTCGAAAATCATCTTTCGAAAAAAAATTTTTGCTTTAAAATTTTTTTATGCATAAGAACGTAACGGTACTTTTAAAACGTAGTAAACATAATCAAAAGTGAAAATGTGTTTTCAAAGAAAGGCGTAGCAGTGATGCTTTATTTAAGACTAACCTTTACCCGCGACTTCGTACGCGAGGAATTTTTGATGTGTATGTGTGAGAATTGACGATCTGAAGCCAATTGGGGCAACGCAAATGCGTGAATTTTCTACGTCAAACGTAGGAGAGATCAGAAATTTTTAATTTTTTTATTCTGTTACCTTTAATTTCAAAAATACTTCAAAATGTATCCGAAAAATCGATAAGAAAAATCATCTAAAACAATCGGTCGGAAACATTTTAAGTATTCACCACCTCATTAGCACGGGAAAATTGCTCAATAATAATTTCGGAAGTTAAGACAGAAAAAACCCTCCAAAATTTAGCTTAGTTTTAATTAATTTATATTTAAATGAAAATTTCCCAGAAACCACTCAGAGGTGCTCGTTTCCACTTTCCAAGCATGAAAGTGAAAAAATGTTGGTACTTTTCCTTAAGACGGGTGTAAACGAAAAATTGCCAGAAAATTTGGCGGAATTCTACATTATTTGGCAATTTTTCACTTGCGGCCGGCTAACGGAAAAGTACCAAAATTTGTACTTATTAAGTCAAATGCACTATCTTGTATAGTGCGCCAACACACACACACACACACACACACACACACACACACACACACACACA
>JAOUZG010051921.1:0-10529 GCA_026289955.1 Argiope argentata | reverse complement strand
TTAATTAAACTTAATTATTTTTATACTTTAAATAGAGTTTTAGCAGTTTGTAATGAAAATTGAAATCAACAGGCAGTAGCTCGATCGGTAAAATGCGAGGATTTCAGTATGTTTCTCGTGAAAGTGAAGAATGCGAGTTCACTTCTTGCGAAAATCAATAATTTTTTATAAATTATTCATATTAACTGTAACTATTGAAAAAAAAGTAACTAAAATATTAATTTTCTTCGTTGATCTAAGTAGGAATTGACTTAATTGTTTTTCTATCTATATTACTTGTTTTCTGTATCTGTCTAATGGAATTTTCGAAGTACAGTTTCTCGTGCGCTCATAGCTGTTGGGAAATGAATTATATTATATGACTCTAATGCAGTGATATCTAGATAGTTTTACTTTCATCTACATGAAATAAGGTGCAAATCACTGTAATAGTTAAAAAAATTTAATCTGGAGATTTTAAATGTTCTTCGTGCTTCAAATCTCCCCGTGTCCGAAAATAGCATGTTTGGCCTTTTCTGCGTTTGTAAAAAACACAATGGCTCAAAAATGTTTTGAGAAAGATGGGGAAAAACTTGGTAAATGAAAAATTACGACCAAATTTATAGATTTCTACAAAAAATTTGAACGATATCCCTTCATAAGGATATCATCTGACCGGTTGTTTGAAAGTAATATCAAACCCTCCAACCCGCTCGTAGGCACAAGCAATAAACCATAAAGTTTTTCTGAACAGCCGCTACAGTAACACTGACGGAAACTGAGACTAAGGAGAGCTAACTGAGGCTAAGGAGAGCTAAGGGCCATCACTGGCCATAGTACAAACCTTCCAGTAGGAAATACGACTCGTCATCGATAGGAGGAACCCAACACCCCTTTATTAGTGTATCCTTCAGGGTGGCGAGATCCAACCACCATGCCAGAAGCATCTCATCATTTCAAGGTGCCCCTCCAGGGGGAATCCAGTTGCTTGAAAATAAGTTGACTTGATAACAGTTTAATGAAGAGATCTAGATAGATAAAATTTGAGATACATATTTAAAATCTAAATCATAAATATACCAAAATCAAATTTGGAACTAAATCCATTCAAGGGTCCATCTTTTGTCAATCTGTATTTTCACAAGTATGTAGAGGTGATAACGCATAAACGGATTGACTTAAATCTGTCACACTTGTTATGTGATATAGAGACTATGGTTGTGATTCTGCTCCAATTTGGGTCTAAGTTTAATAGAATAAAAGAAAGGCTTCTAAAATAAACAGTCAATTATCTTGTACTTTTGGGTTAAAAGATAGGTATCAATTATTCGCCAAAAAAAAACCTTCATCGGAATAGGCTCTTTCATAATTAATGTCCGAAAATTAATGCATGTTGCACAATAATAAAAACACAATATACGCCAATAAACAAATGATACATGCCAAAAATACAGATACGATACAAGCGGTTAAAGATACACAAGCGCATTCCTTAGATATTGAGAGAACATTCTAGGACAATCATTTCTACTAGTTAATAAAAATATTAGTTCGACATCCTAACAAATGGGAATAGCATTGAAATAATTTAGTTTGAATTTATGTGAAGGCCATCTGATCGTGATGATGAATTATTTAGCATCGTGATAATCAACAGTTTCGATCTAAGCCTTGACCTCACTTATGGAAATTAGTTTTATGAATATAAGTTGAAATGATAACATATAATTTTATGTCTGGACCTGTATGAAGTGTACTACGATTTCAGTTAATCGTATGTATATTAGCCGAGTATGTTTCGAAAAACTCCGTGTTGAGTGAAAACTAAATATTTTATTTCTTTATTACTGAGTTTTTAGTTTTTTTTTTCTTGCAATCCATAAGCTTTCAATGTCATCATTTTAATTTTTATATAAGGAAATAAAACTCCATGATTTTTTTTCCGTTTTAAGCTCTTAAGTTTTGTACTTCCCACCATTATTAACCCTTTGCTCTCCGAAAAATAATTAGATGCAAAACTATTCACCTAATACAAATGTTTGTTTATTGCTATGAAAAATAAACCTATACAATTCTTTTAAGTCGAATTTATATGAAAAATTAATTTACATATCTTAATAATTATGTAGGCGTTTTTTAACAATTAAATTTGAAAAATAAATGTCGACTGGCTATGGTGGCCTAGTTGGATACTGATCTAGGTGGCGCTGATGTTTCTTCTAGGTGACGTTGCCACAGTTCCGTTATAAGCGTCAAAATGATGCAGTCTTGAATGGTGAGTCAGAGGCACCATCGGAGTGCAAAAGGGTTGATATGACATTCAAACAACCCCAAGAGTACACTTACCACATATTGTGAATACCTGCTTCAATGTGAAGACGTTACAAGGATTTCTTAAACTTATTACAAATGAAAAGGAATTGTCTAGATTAGGGTTTTTTTTTTATTTTCATCTCACAAACTAAATGAATCTCTGTAGAATAGGAGATATTAAGTTTTGGCCATCCATTTCACTGCGAGACGTATTCCAAAATTACATTTTTGATTTATAAAGTTTTTCTTAGTCTCCAAGTAGCATATTAGAAAAAACAACAACATTGAGCTAATGACCTATAGCATACATAAAAAGAGTAAAATATTTATTGAAAAAGCAGTGAGTAAAATATTAAAACAGTAAAATATTTATTAAATAGCAATAATCTGTAATGGACATATAGATTAAAATATTTATTTGATATGATCAAACGATTCAGATGTCGTTTTTTTCAAAAATCTTGGTGAGTATGCATATTAGAAAAAAAGCAGTGAGCAAATATTTGGCATAAACATATTTTACTGAAATATTCATAAAAAAGCAGTGAGCTGGTAAACACTTAAGTATTGAATTAAACATATTTGTTTGATAAGTATAATCAAATGATTCAGATTTATTTGATAATATTTTTTTTTTCAAAAATCCCGAATATTAGAAAATGCATTGTGTATTAATGTTCCGTTCAAAATAAAATTTATATAATTGACTTCATTGGACAGATTCCCCAAGTTTAAGAAAACATATTTGCAACTTGGACATATTTTTTTGGCATACAACCAATAATACTCACAATTATCTTATGTGTAATAGAATTTCCAACAATTTTTAATTTTATTAAAACTAGCCTCTTCTAACACCAACCAGGTGTTAGAAGTGGAAATATCGCTAATGTTTTTTAAAATTAAATTTGCTATGAAAGGCTTTGTCACGATACTTCCTTCAACTAAGAACTTTTAAAAAACTATTAACTTTTTGTACTGTTATTGTGTTGCAGGTTCTGTTTATTGTATAACTTTTCCTGATACTCAAATCCCAAAACATCATTACGCTATTAAAATATAATTTTACGGATAATTTATTTCCTAATCGCATGTTATCCTTCACCTCATTCTAATTTTATTAACTTAGTTTGCATACTTATTAATACCATAATAAACAAAATCGTTCTATTTGACCTTTCCCCTCATTCTTTTATCACCTTATTTTGTATACTTATTAATAATATAATAATCAAAATGTTCTATATGACCTATCACCTCCTTCTAACTTTACCAGCTTATTTTGCATACTTATTAATACTATAGTAATCAAAATCTTTCCATATGAGCTTTTCAGAATTGAAAAAATCTTATGTGAATAAATGTTTCGATTTCATTGCAATAATGAAAAGTGTTGTAGAAAATTATATAAAAAATTTTATTTGAAATATTATCAAAATTTATAGCTAAGTTTTACAAGAACTATTTAATTGATTTTATTAAAAAGACATCTTTAAAAAATTTTAAAAAATATGTTAATCATTTTATTCAATAATATTTGAGAAAGTTATTGAAAAACAATACTTATTTTTCACATTATATTTAATTGAAATTCTAATTTAAAATTCCTGAAAAATCAAGCCAAGGTATGCATGTCTATCCTTAAAACTATAGTTAACAGTTCAATCCAACTAAGTGTTAAGAAGAATGTTAGTAAAAGTTTTTGCTGAAATTTGTCAAATTAATGTGGTATTGTGTAAAGTCCAATTGAAAAAGAGTGCATTCGGTATTATACATAAAGTTAGACAACTTAAATTTTCATTCTGTAATTTTTTATTTCGCCTTTTGACTGTCTCAATAAAAATACAAAGGTATTTCTTTTTGTTTGTAATTACTGTTCTTTGGAATCTTTGTAAGTTGTTGCTTTTCTCATAGCTTTGATATACAAAAGATGAGCGAGTATCTGTTATACACTTAGAAAACATTTGTTGATAACTTTCGCCATTTTATGTCGTTTAGGTATATCTAGTATTTAAGTGGTTCATAAAAACAAACGTTGTTGAATCGATTTATTTTGAAGAACAATGTTTGAACTTTTGCTGATATTTTATAATTCCAGAAAATTCAACTTCTAAACATTCTTTTTGATTGAGTTTTATTGCACAAGATAGCCAGATCTGGCTTCTGTGCCATAAAACTCAAACTAACTAACCGATCAACAAATTCAATATTGACTATTATTTTTCGAACTAATCAAGATTTCGTTATTGGAAGGCTGTTTAAAATATATTCAGCCAGTTAACAACGTTGCAAAAATCATACCCGAAAACGGTGTTAAACATGGATGAGTAACAATTCAAGTTTTTGTGATACTTAACTCAAACTAACTAATCAATTGAACATTGATTCTTATTTTTCAAAGTAAGTGTAATTTAGTAGCTAGGTACTGTTTAAAAAATATGCTAGCCAAAAACTTTTCAAAAAGCATATCCAACAAATCTACTAAACATGATCATTTGTTTCCATGAAAGACGTTTAAAAGCAACCCAAGTTCTCTTACTCAAATGAGTATTTTCTTATGTTTTTGGTGCCAAATAAGACTTGACAGATAGCTATTTAAAAGAATATTCTGACAGTCAATAACTTTTCAAAAAACACAGCCAGCAAATCTGCTTAAGCATGGGCATTTGTTACCATGAAAGACGTTTGAAAACAGTGCAAGTTCTCTTCCCCAAATGAGTATTTTCTTATATTTCAATGCTAACCAAGACTTATTTACTAGATAGCCATTGAAAGGTATTTTATGGTAATCAATAACTTTGCAAAAACACAGCCAGTAAATCTACTAAACATGATAATTTGTTTCCATGGAAGAAGTTTGAAGGCAACCCAAGTTATATTAACCAAATGAGGTTTCTTATAATTTTGGTGCTAATCAAGACTTACTTAAAGGAATATTCTGGCAGTCAATAACTTTGCAAAAAGCATAGCCAACAAATCAACTAAACATGATAATTTGTTTCCATGAAAGAAAGCAGTACGAGTACTTTTACCCAAATGAGTAGTTTCTTATATTTTTGATGCCAAACAAGACTTAATTGGTAGATAGCTATTTAAAAGAGTATTAATAATATCAATAACATTACAAAGAGCATAGACAACAAAACTGCTAAACAGTAGCATTTGTTTCCATGAAAGAATGCGATTTCGCTGGTCCAAATGAATATCTTCTCTTACTTCTGGTACCAAACAAGACTTAGTTGCTAGAATATTATGGTAGTCAATGATATTGCAAAAAATAACCCCAAAAAAACTTCCTCTGAAAATCTGAATAATAGCACAGAAAACCTCGAGCTCTATCGATGCCTGAAATTAGATTCTGTAGACGTAGTTTGCTAGATAATAATCAATACGTTTTACAAATGGCAGCCCTTATATCTATGACAAAGAGAATCGTCATAACATGCAAAGAACCTATCTCCACATCCTCTGAGTACCGATCCGACTGTTATTATCCGCCAAGAATGAAACTCTCTTACCAAGCGTTGCATTTAATTGCCAGTTTATAGTTAGATACAGAATATGGAGGAAGCTTTTTTTCTTCTTTGTCTTTTTTGTACCCTTGAAGATAATTCTCCTGCAGTATGAAATTCGAAATGAGGGGGGTCGAGTCCATTGGACGACCCCGATTTCCAAGGAAATGTCTCGGGCAGAGCGGAGGGAAGAATAAAGAAATCGTAATTAAGAAGGAACTTGGGCCGGGTGGTTGCTGGTCGCCCGTTCCCGTGGAGGTTTCCGCCCAGTTGGAGTTTTATTTCTTCAGCCGCAGAAGAGCCCCTGCCAGAAGAAAAAACAGGCGACATGTCACGCCGATGTCTGCTGCATTCCTCAGCGAAACGCAACGTTGATGGATGTGATAGTAATGAGTTCACTCATGCTGGAAGCCTGTAATCAGGTGAACTCCTGACAACGGCGTGGAAGAAACCTTCTGTTTCAATGTCAGCCGTAAACCTGACCTGAACACTTCTTTCTTTCTTTTTCTTTTCTTCTTCTTTCCCTTGATTGTTCCTGCTTCGTTATTCTGGGAGGATGAGAAAAGAAAAATCTTTACCCTCCTTCGCGTCACTTAGAAACAGTTTTGCATTTCAATCACTCCACCAAGCAAAGGAGGAGTTCGGTCTCCAGAGTGGAAAGCCTCGTCACGAAATGGACGCTGCCCGCAGATTGGGGCCATCCATGACCGGACTGTGGACGGAACGAATGTTTTTACCGAGACACCGAGATGGAACAGGTTTGCGAAGTTCTTTTCGAGTCGAAATGGCTAAAAAGTGCTGTTCTGGATAGATGATTGCAGTAGAGTTCCTCGAATTCACCAAACAATGAAGAAGTCTTCCTCATTTGAAAGAAACAGAACGCCAAGAAATGCAACCGTGAGGCTATTTTTAGAAATTTATTCAGCCAGTCAGAACAGAAACACGATGATAAATGTGAAACGAATGATCTATACTATTTCAAAGTAAATAAAAGTTGTATTTTAAATGAAACGGTACGAAAGTAAGGTTGGCAGGATTGAATGATTGTTCCTCTTTGTTAAAACAAGAATTCTTTCTGCAAACCTGCATGAGTAAGCTAAATCAGGGAAGAAGAAGGGCAATAAACTTTAAAACCTCAAAACCATAACAGTTAACTTCATTATATCTTAAAATTGTCACACGGACTAAGCATTGTATTACATTTATCAATTACTCCTTCAAATAAGTAAAATGTTTTTAGTCATATGAATATTGTTCAAATTTTGGGGTTTGTTTAAAAATAGCCTTCCCCTACCTTTAATACGAGAATTTAATATATTATAAATCAAATGAAACAAGTAATATAAAAATAGTTTTTTAAATCAATTCCGACTTAAGTTAACAAAGAAATTTTTTATTTTAGTTACTTTTTATTAAAGAATTGCAATTAATATAAATGTGACAGAATCACAATATTAAATGGCAAATTAGAAGGAAAATTTCCTGGCAATTTCCATTCTCCTTTCTATATACGATGTTCGAACTCGCAGCCCAATGGATGCGAATCCAACGCCATACGACCTGCCTGTATACCAGACTATACAGGCATGAAAACTACAATTACTATAAATAATTGATCCAAAAATTATACTAGCGTTAAATTTTCAACACCAATTGAGGATTCAAAGTCAACTGTGGCAACGCAACATGCGTGCTTTTTCTACACCAGTACGGTAAACAATACTGATTATAAATTTTTAATTTTCTTTATACTGTATTATTTTAATTCGAAAGTACCTCAAAATGAATAGGAAAAGTCGATTAATGAACAATATTTAATTTTAAATGCATCAAACATTTTGAAAATAAACGGAATCGTTTAAAATAATCGGCAGAAAACATGTTAAGCCTAACCTTATTAGTTATGAGAAAAAACAACTGAATTCGTTACTTATTTGACGGTGGGGAAATGAAGATTTTTGACGAGAAAGTTAGTTTTTAATTAATTCATAAAAATGAATGAATTAGTATTTGAAAAAACTGCATTGACATCAAATGTTTTCCATTACAAGTTTTTAAAACTTTATTTGAACTAGAATGGATGAATAAAAAATATTTTATTAAAGATTTAAATTTTGAACCAGAGATATAAATATATATATAGGGAAAGTATGAGCTACTTTAAGCTTTAAACTATTTGAAATCAGACTATTTTCAGTATATACGAATATTACAAATTGTCTGTTTAAAGACACACCAGAAGTTTCTTCATATCACCTTCAGAATGCTACTTATTAACTTTTATTTTATTTGTCATTTTAAGGGTTTATGTAGTTTGCCAACGAATGTGAACTATAAATTTGTTCATAGATCTAAAATCATACATTGAAATGAAATCTTATATCTTTCTCTAGAATAACAACTATTTACAATAAATAAATTTTCAGCATTAATAATAAAAAATTTGAGCTTATAGTTATAACATTTGTGCAGAAGAATAACTGAAAAATTGAGATATTTTTATTTAAAATCATTTACATTTAGATTAATTTAGACTATTTTGATATCAAATTATACATATACGAAAGCCAGGATCCGGATAGTCTGCTTGGTAGCCGCACATCCCTTCGATTGCAATTTCGAACCCGCCAGCCGAAAACTCCTTGTGTGTGATGGCTGGCTCACTTTAAATCTGTAATGGTCACAAAGTCCACAATATCGAGAGTAATACCACTGTGAGTAGTGGGTCAGAGGTGATTGTTCTCTGTTCCAGATCTAAATTACGATCTGTGGATAAATGAATGAAGTCCGCCTCGTAAATAGGGGTTGTAAAATGTGCTTGAGATAGAAGTAAGATTTTTGCCCTCTGGTGCTCAGGGGGTTCATGTCCACAGAAACTACTGCACCCCTCCTTCCGTTATAAAGCGAAACATTGGGACAACAACATATAGGGAAGCACAAATCATGGTAAGAAGAATATATATAGCACTGTATCTAATGGAGCCTTTAAACCTTTATCCACTGACGATACTTATAAATACAATTTAAATCTGGATTATATTTTATGTAATATGATTATTTTTGCCGATGGTATTCTAAAAAACACGGAGACCGTAACCCAAATAACAAGAAATTAATATAAGCTAAAAATAGGAATGAAAAATATTTAATTAATAATTAAATTAATTAAGATATTTCTATTAATTAAAATATTTTTCTGGGTTTTCTGGAATTATTCTGAAAGAAAATTTAACTACTGGTACAAAAATGATGTCGGAAAATGGATGACAACATAATTCAATAGATAAAGGGTTAAAGATAGATATAGTTAGCAAATTCCATATGAATAAGTGTTACATTTCTGCTCTTTATCTTCCAAATTTAAGATGTCATCTTGTATGAAAGTAAATATATGACGCCTTTGTGAAACTATTTAATTTTTTTTTCTTTCGTTCAGTTTTTTTTTATCTCATTGTTAAATTGTTTGGTGATGCTTTTGTGCATGTCTAATTCAGTGTTATTTGTACTATAAATAACAATTAGCCAGTAATGATGTTTCTCTTATCCCATGGTTAATGATAATTATTAACATGTGTTTTGTTATAAAGAGAAAGAGAAATCAAAATATCCTAATTGTAAATACTACTCATGGAATTAATTCAACTCGTTTCTTACAATATACTAGAGTTTATGGAGTAGTAGTTAAATGTTATTATTAGTAGTTTAGTATTCTTCTAATTAATGTAGTACTAATCTTCATATTATGTTTCAACACTCACCCTTTAGAATGAAAACAATAAAAAAATGAATAATTTGAAAAGTTTTAAAAAATAATTGATATCAGAGATTTGCAGAACTTAAATACTGAATCTAAATAATATAAGAAATAATGAAATATAAAAAGTAAATAGTTATTTATTTTAATTATTGAATAGAAACTTTTTGAAAACGTTTTTACAGCTATTTTTAGTTCATGTTCTTTTAAATCTTTTTATATTATATTGCTATTATTTAAAGTGTTTGAATAAAATTTTGGGGAAATGAATTAAAAATTCAAAATTCGATTTGAAATAACTTCTTCTGATTGCATTTCATTTCTATCATTTTTTTTCTTACCTTGAAAACATGCTTTAAAGTTATGTTTGTGAAATTCCTCCAAAAAAATTACATAGAAATTTTCTTTTATCCTAATAATAGACATGTTCCCACGAAGAGACAACTTCAATTTTTTCAATTAAAAAAAAGTTCTATAATGCCATATTAGGGGAATACAGAGCTAGTTTGATGATATTTTGTTAAAATATAACAAATAATATTAGCTCTGAGAGGCAATGCAATATCATTTTGCTGCAAAACTTATTGTGACATTTTTAGTGGCTTAAATTCACCACGAAAATTATTTTGGAAGAGGTCTTTTCAAAAATGCATTTTTCTAAAGATCAGCTTCTCTATGCCTTATTTGCATATTTTATTCCATTCTGACATTTTTATTTTTAATAAATAAGTGTCTTTAGAGGTATTTCTTAATATTTCAAATATTTTGTATACAGGAATTACTTTGGAGCAGACAGGTTTTAATGCCTAATCTTTACATAATTACATTCACCATTTCGGGGAAAATTCCTTTCTTATGGAAATAAAGATATATTTTGTAAAGACAAATTAAAACCTGCCAAATGTTTATAGTTCTAGAAAAAAATTTTGATAAGACTTTGCCAAAGATATATACTGTGGAAATATTTTAAA
>JAOUZG010051915.1:0-20338 GCA_026289955.1 Argiope argentata | reverse complement strand
TGCAAGTTAAAAAGCAGAAATCTTGTTGACAGATCCTTCGACTTTCGCATTCAAAACCATTCGCTGTAGATCGTCTGAAAAGACATTTACGATAAAAACAGAATTTAAGGTGCTTTTACTATAGTTTAGAAAAATTCCTTAAAAGCCTCGAGAAGAACAATTTCTTCAAAATCGTCTTTTGTTTCGTGTCGAATCTATTGAAGATAATATTTTCTAATTTAACTGAGAAATTACCTGTAGTATTGTTCGTATTCTGTTTTATTATAATTTATTATTTTATTCTGTATTGTATTCTGGCTTTAGTTTCGTTTTATAGTATATAATCTAATAATTAAATGGACTGTTTACCTTAGAAAAAATAAATTCTGCCTTGTTTAAATGGCACTTACGCAATATACTTCTCATTCAGAGGTTGAGTAAAAAGATATATAAGCTTTGGGAATTGTTCCAAAATATACTACTAAATTTGACATTTTTTAAAAATAAAACAGTTTCTTAGAATGCAATTTTTCAATTTTCAAGCATAGTCTATCGTTTCAAATTATATAATTTTTGGCTTTTGTTGCTTTTGGCGTTTGTTGTTGTTGTTTTAGAAAATAATCGTTTCGTAAATGGATTCAGATTTATCAAGAAAATCATTAATGGATTTATCATATTAGAACATGATGTTTTTCTTGGGATGAGGTTTTCAGCTAAATAAAAATCATCCATAGGCGAAAAATAAAAAGAAATTAGTATTTGCACGGGCATCTCAAAACATCAAGTCTTAATTACACATTGCTATTGCATTTACAAAAGCTCTGGTTTAAAAAAATAAGTGAATGACTACGGCCAATAAAACCTAGAAAAATGTCATTTTGAGCAATTGATGCTATGAAATGAAACAAATAGGAAATGAGATTTTTTTAAAACAATCAATGCGAGACAAAGTTTTTTGGACCATTTGCAATACTAAAGTGACTCATTCGATGAAACCATTAAAATTAATGAAAATATAATTTAACTCGCAAGAGCGCGTGGTGCGTGGCCGTTCAAGAAATGATGTCCTTACATGGAAATATGCATAGCAAATTTTATTTTAATCCTTTTTTGTTGTTCAATAATTATATTGAAAGAAAAAATATATTCTTTTTATTCAAGTTTGTTATGAAACAAAAATTTATCGCTTGGGTTATATCCCGTTAATAATAACAGTAAAAAAATCAAGTAGCGGAATATATTTAGCAGTATAAATTAATTCAATTCAATTTTTTTTTACTGTTCAAGTAAATTACAAATAAAATATATCTTTCACAGTCGCAATGTATTTGATTTTTTTTTATTTTCTCTTTTTTTATATGAAATAAACATGACACGCTTTATGAAAAAGGAGACGAAAATCATATTTGTTCTTTTTTCGTGAACGTTTGAAATACAAAAGTTGTATTTGGATTAATTTAATCGGTACTTTTCCATCAGCCGAGCGCAATCGGAACATCCCTAAATAATGCAGAATTCCGGCCAAATTTCTTACAGCGATGTTAAAGCCAAAAATCGCCAAATAATCTAGAATTCCTCCAAATTTCTTTGATGATCTTTCACTTACGCCCGGCTAACGGAAAAATGCCTTATAATCTGTAGAGAATAAATAAGTAAGTGGGAATGGTAACTCTTCAACATCTATTCTTAAGCTAAAATTTCAAAAAAAAGTTTATTTTGCACGAAACATGTAAAAACCTGATTCATTATACTAAAAACTACAATCCGAAATATTATTTCTAGTTACATTCAACAATATAAATTCTAGAGTGCTATGTCCAATATAGGATTTAACGCTGCGAATTTGCCTTTCAAATTTTATGATTTATTAAGTGATTTTAAGGTCATTATCTCGAATAGATTAATTTATTGCACCGAAAATATATAAATTTATTTTTGGAATAAACTATTTTAATAATAGTATAAAGTGGAGACAAGTTGTTACATTGGATTCTATTTCAAGATAAAACTCAGAACATTTCTTCCAACCTAAATAAATTCTCAAAAATCTTAATTATTTTTGTTAATCTTGTTATTTTCATCATCATGTGTATTAAAAAAAATATATTCACATTGTATCCATTCACAACTGATTTTCAAAAAATTTGTAACTGTATCAATAACCAAATCTTTATTATCTTTTTAAATAGACACGCTCTTGATAGATAATTTGATAAATTTCAGAGACATATATATTTTATATTTTCCCTATATTTGTGACTTATTTTCTTGAAATGTATTAAAAAAATTATGGACTTTAAATATGATAATAAATTTATTTGCGAAGTAAAAAGCATTCATTTGTAATAATTTCATGATCCGTTAGTACGAATATAAAATTTATACCCTTGTGAAGAGTTTGACAATTGAACTCTTAGATAAAAATTTTACCTTATCTATTTTATGATTTATCTCACTAATTAGCAAGTTATACTCTTGCACCTTTAATTTCACCAATATTCATGCCGTTTTAATTTTCTTGCATACGTAGTACAGAGAAAGTACAGTAATGATCAAAAAATTCGAACTCGTGATTTTAACGAATCTGCAGTTTTTCGAACTGTATTTCTATAAACATATGTTTAAAAATGCTTCTCTGTCTGTGACAAAGATCACTTAAAAACTCGTTGATTTAGAGAAAAATATTGGTACATGCGTATTAGACCATCCAACTTTATCGCCAAATTTGTAGTCGTCGCCAATGAGTTGCTAAACCGCCAATTATGGCAATCCGGCAATGGTGTAATCTGTTGATCTTTATCGCCAAATTTAAAGCCGTTGCTAATGAGTTACTAAACCGTTGGCGAAGACGATCTAATACATAAGTACCAAAATATTTAGAATACGATCTTTATAAAAAATTTGAAGATTTCTATCAAATTTTGAACAAAATGCTCCAAGGAAGATTGTCTGTCCGAATGTTCAAACACAATTTAACACGATAGCAATAAAATGAAAACAGCTTGGTAGATAAAGTCATATTACTGACTCTCAGACCCACCTGAAGGCAAACGGATAAACTTTAAAGTATGAAAGTACTTCTGTTTTCTGAAAGATTTGAACACAGTTTTCTTTGTTATTCATTTTACATATTTCATTATCAGTAATGTGAAATACTAGCTTTTACCCTCGGCATTGTACACGAGGAAACTGATGTACATGTGTGAAAAAAGACGGTCTGATCATAATGTAAAATGTTATCAAACCGTAAGCATTTATCTATTTTCAACGTCCACCGGGGCAAAGAATATGCATGAATTTTCTACGCCAGTTGGAGTAATGTAATACAGATTAGAAATTTTAAATTCTTCTGATTCTGTTTTATTTTAATTCGAAAGTACTTCAAAATTAATCCGAAAAAAATTGATTAATTAACAATGCTTAGTTTTAAAAGTATCAAACACTGAAAAAATAAATACAATTTGTTTGAAATAATCGGTTAGAAATATGTTAAACCTAACCTCAAGAGTATGGGAAAAAAACAAACTGAAGTCTTACTCATTTGCCGGTGGGAAAATAAAGATTTTTGGCAGGAAAGTTAGTTATTTAATTAATAAATAATTAACCACTCGAATAATCGGAATAAATAGTAGCCTATGTCCTATTTTAGTCTGTAGTCTATCTCTGTGCTAAATTTCATCCAATTTCGTTCAGCTGCTCTGGCGTGATTGATTGACATCATCCATCCTTCCAAACTTTCACATCTATAATAGTATTATAGATTGACATTATTTAATTTTGCATATTAGTCAAATACTTTATGATTATTATACTCGATAATAGTAAGTGAATCGCATTAATTTTAATATCTTTTTTAATAACGAAAAAATATAAAAAAGCATTTATAATTATTTAAGTGCTTAATGCATTTCC
Organism: Argiope argentata; assembly: GCA_026289955.1. Classification (NCBI taxonomy): domain Eukaryota; kingdom Metazoa; phylum Arthropoda; class Arachnida; order Araneae; family Araneidae; genus Argiope; species Argiope argentata. The sequence continues at coordinate 16,447 of JAOUZG010051915.1, read as the reverse complement.
CGCTTTTTTCTCCAAATTTACATCATAATTCCTAAATTAAATTTCATTTTCTAAAGCATTTTTCTATTAGAAGGAGAATGACAAGTGCCTGATCTTAACCGTTACAGTATTTATTTAAATATACAGAAATAAAAGTTTTAATTAACTCCTTACTGAGCAGATAAAAACCAAACGATATTTTTTTCGAGATAAAATTAGAAGTTTTAATCACAGGACTAATTTGCTAATTCACAAAAAGAAATTACCATTATCTTTGTGCTGTTAATGAAGAAGTTCTCGTATCGAAAGAAGATTATACTTGAAGATTTGAAATCGTAATATCTTACTTTTCATCATAATATAGTTTTTTAAAATTAATGCTCACAAACGTTTGAGTAAGATTGATTTGTTTTAATCAGTCAACATAAAGGGATGTTCATTGAGTAAATTGATGATTCATTTCTGTTTACTTTAATGATCCTTTTCGGTGATTTTAATCATTCATTTCTGTTTATTTTTGTAATCATCCTTTTAGGTGATTACACTCTTTAGGATTCAATTATATATTTTAGTATCTGAATAAATTAGTATATTTAGTATCTGAATAAAAGTTAGAGAGAAAGTATTAATTTGAATGCTAATTATCCAAATTCTGTCCCCATTTTTTTCGAATATAAAATGTAGTAATTACTTTCCATCAGGAATAGTAAATATGTAGAGGCAAAGTAAAAAATATATTGGAAATTTAATTTAGGGTTATTCGTTTTCGTAAAGATAACTTTATTTCCAAATTAAGTTTAAAATGAAACTTAAAGAAGACTGATGCTATTCTTAAATTCGAAATCAATTCAAATTTTAAACTAGAAAAATGAGTTACAGACTCTCCGCCCTGCCACGAAGGCACACAGATTTAAGCCATAAAGCTAAATGACCGAACCGTCTCAACAGCAACACTGGCGAGGACTGTGGTTGAAACTAATGACCATCACCGATCACGGTGCAACCCTCCCCGTAAGAAGTACGTCACTTCATCAATGGGAGGTGTCTAATCCCTACCTATTAGTGTACCCACCAAGGGTAGCGAGATCCAATCACCATACCTGGAGCAGCTCATCCTCAATTACAAGGTGACCCCTAGGAAATACTAGAAAGATTTTTTTAAGTAAACATATGTGAAAAACATTCATGTAACTTGAAATAAGAGAAAGTTGTATAGAGTTTCCATAGCTGGAAATGAAATAGGTTTCAAAATGTTATAACTAAGTTTTATAAAATGCTTTGAAAAATGAAAATTTATAAAAATTTAGGACTTTTAATTTATAATAAATTTTCTTATATATTTATAAATGAAAATTTTAATTTTCAAACTTGTGTTAATGTAAGCCAAAATTTCAATACGTTGCAAAATAAAATTTGCGACAATAAGTTGAATTCAAAAATTAAAAAAGAAAAATCGCAAGTACACTTTGTACTAAATCATGGCAACTCGGAATAACAATGAGAAAAAAATTATTTAAATTACACGTATTTCAAATGAGTAAAAAGTCAGAATTACAATATTAAAAACAGCAATTTTAAAGTATTTTCTATTTCGGCCATGTGACGTCTCGTAAGTTCAGATAATAGTCAACAACCTTTTAGTACAATATGTTTTAATAAGTAATTAAATGCACACGTCCCAAGTACACATATATAAAAGATATAAAGTTATTTCAACATTAAATGGGCCGTCCACAAAATAAATCACACACACAACATCTTACCACGTAACACCACGCATCCTCTTGTCACACTATCACAACTTCTCTCTCTTATTTTTTTTTTATCATGTCAGAACATAATATTGTTTTGGGAATGAAGTTTTCTGGCATCAACAAAAATCCGTAGGCGAAAAATAAACATTTTAATCCGTTGGCTAAAAATAAAAATTTTATTATCTGCATGAGCCTCGCAAAAAAAAAAATCATCTTTTAATAACGTGTTGCCATTGCATTTGCAAAAGCTTCAATTTAAAAAAAAGTGAATAACTACAGCAAATAAAACATAGAAAAATGTCATTTTAATCACGCGATTACATGAAATGAAATAAATAGGAAATGGGATATTTTTTTAAGCAATCAATGCGAGACAAAGTTTTTTGGATCGTTTGCAATACTAAAGCGACTCATTCGATGAAACGATTAAAAGGAATAAAAATATAATTCAACTCGCACGAGCACGTGGCAGTTAAAGAAATAATGTTCTGAGATGATACATTGAAATTTGCCTAGCAGATTTCATTTTAATCTTTTTTATTTGCATTATACCTTGATTCCGATATCTAATCTGAGATTTTATATTCCTTATATAACCCAAACCCGCTCTGATTGAACTAAAAATTAGGTTTTTTGAGTTCATTCATCGACAACGCTAGTGTCTTTGAGTCCGTAAAGGCATTATTTAAATTGAATTGTACATCACTGTGTCTGTGCTGAGGTTAAACTGAAACTGAAAAAATGAATGACATTATTAAACCTGTTTATCTGTATTTAATCTTTGTTTGAAATGTGTTAGTGAGAAACGAAATCAAAAATGTGTACTCTATACCATAAATCTAAAGAGAAAAAAAAATACAGATAAGCATGGAAGTAAATTGAATGAGTGATTTTTTTTCTCTAAATATTAAAAGTAAAATGTATATTGTGATTATAGTATTTGCTTTTCATGGATATAGCATTCATTAAATTCTTCAGATTATCATTCAATACATTAAGTCTCTAGACGGTAAATATTTTAGTAAGCATATATGAGTTTTTTTCACTTCAAAATAGAAATGAGCTGATATTCATTTTTTTCCAAAAATATCTGAGTAATTGCAACACCCCCTTTTTTCATGGGATTTATTTAGTTTTATCGGTAGATACAGTGATCACATCCAATTTTAGTTAAAAAAATTATTTACATGTAGATACTTGATACTGCCCAAACATAAAGCAAAAATATAAAAGGAACACAAAACTATCAAAACATCATTCGGTTCCCTCGCTCCAAGACCGACTTCTCTTTACCCTCGCTCTCCTCTTCTCCCTCCACGTGAGGCAAGCGGGGTTGCTATTAGAGGTGAGCAGGGTTGCTAAAGTTGGCGGACCTTAGAGGAATGAAAAGATGAACTGAAAAAATACAGAAAGGAATTTCAATATTTATTGTTGGTATTGAGAAACAGTAACAAAAGAAGCATGCACAGGATCAAACCATTAAAATGCAAGAAATTATTCTATAAAATTTGATGCTCCCTCTATCATTTGTATCACATTTTAGTTCCAGATTTTGTTTAGAAAAAGGGATATCCCAAATGTATGTTTGATTTATTCTACTACTATGAGCAAAACTCGAGTTCAAAGTTTGAAATATAAAATTTGAGTACATACGGCTTTCACAGTGTTGCCCGATATTCACAATTTCATGAAGGGGGATAGTTGTTGTTGTTACTTATAGCACTTGCCATGGACAAGCCCAGCTGATACATCAGCAGATTTTAAGCCGGAAATATACGTCTCTTGTTTTTCAAGTAGCGCCATCTAGGGCCAAGAGTGCGACTTCTCTACATACACGTCACAACCCTTTTTAGGGGGCGGACTACATTCACGCAAATTCATTCCTTTATCTCAGATCGTAATTTAGACCTGGAACAGAGAACGATCACCTCTGACTCCGTACCCCCAGTGGTATTACTTTCGGCATGGAGGACGTAGCGACCACGAACAGATTTAACGAGTGCCAGTCGCCACACACTCGGGGATTCTTTAGGCCGGTGAGCTTCGAACCCGTAACCTAAGGAGTACGAGTTCAACGCTCTACCAACCAGGCCATCCCGACTAGGGGGATAGTAACTCGGTACTATTTCCAAAACATAGAAATAGATAGCTAATTTAATAAAAGAGTACGCAAGAAAATTTCAGGGATTATTCTAGCGGTTTGTAACTAATGAATAAGCTAAAGTTTGATCTGTTATTACCCCTGCATTGCTTCGCATGTATGACAAATGAATAATATTCATTTCTCATTAGATTTTTTAAAACATTGGCAATAAATGATATTACATTTTGAGATAGAAATGCAATGTTAAATTGAAAGTCAGTCACTTATTGCACACCATAGTTAATAAACAATTAAAATTCTAATTAATGGAGCAGTGATCTTCTACAGTATGTACCGGGTGGCCAGAAATAAAACACCCCTACTCTGACCTCCCTGGATATCGAACTACTCAGTGTAAAGGCTTGAAAATTTGTGGACATACTATTCAAAAAATGGGGAAACGGATTTCACGAAAAAAAAATTTAGTTCCAGAAATCACCGATAGGTGGCGCTGTACCACTGGACGTATGCTGAAAAGACACAAAAACACGTTTTAACCTTTACGTTGCGGGAACCCAAACTCAAAAAAGTTCCTTTGAATACGGGGATTCTGTGAAGAAAGATAAGAAATGCTTTCCCCCTTTTTTAAAGGCGCTCGTTGCTGGATTTCGGCCACCCGTAGTGTTAATTGGTCATCTGTCCTCTCCATTTTAACCGGGTTGCTTTTTTGCGGTTTTACTGTGTCTGGTCCCCTAAAAAAAGCTTTTTATCGCAGTTTTCTTCTTTTTTTTCTGAAACATTAGTTTTCTATTTCCATATAAAAAAATAATGACTTAAATTTTATGATATTGAATAAATTTTAAATAGAATAACTGCGGTATAATTATTTAGCACATTAAACCGATAGTTGTCAATTTTTCAATCATATTTGCGATTAAATAAATTTCCCAAGCCGTACTGAAGCTGTAAATTTAATTCTTATAAAACTTGAACACATCACCGTGAATTTCATTCTTTTATTCTTCTAGCTTATTTACCTTTATTAAATGTAACCATTTATATATAATGTATAAAATTCATAATTAATTTTTTAAAAAAATATTTCCATTTTTTTACACAAAACAGAGAAAATAATTCTTAACTACTTTGTAAATTAAATGTATCTGCAAAATAGCATATATAGCATATATGATTGTCTGTTATTTTGTTAATTCAAATTTTTTAATATCAATATATTGAGCTCATAAAAATCAGAAACACTTTTTATTTTTAACATATTTCGGACGGTTTTCAATATAAATCACTAGAGACATTTCTCTACTTTAATGTCGATTCTTATAATTTATAGTGATTTTTTTCCTAAGAATTTCAATAGCTCATATCAGTATAGTATTTCTGAAAAGTACGCTCAATTTTGTAGGCAATAAATAACTGATTTATGATGATTTTTTTTCTGCTTAAAAATTTACTAATACGTAACTAATCACCAGATTTAAGACGGTTAATTTAACCAATCTAAAATTAAATATGCTATATTCAGAATTTGATACATAAAATTTCATTGCTATAATATTATGTTGAAAAGTAGTCATCAAAAGGAAAACTTTCGAAAAACCTTTAATAAATAACGCTAGCATTCTAAATGATCAGCTTTCGTAATTAGCTACAAATATTTTTAAAAGAAGATTATTTAAATTATATTTCAGAAATGCTTAAAATTAAATCTAAAATTCCTACTATTTTATTTGAGTAAAAATATTTCTGGAAAAATTTAAATGTTTAGTAACGTTTCAGTGAATTGAAATGAAGGCATAAATATTTTAATATTTCTCTTCTGATGTTTGAATGCATAAAAAGCTAGTAATTACTATATATGATAGATTTTAAGAACCTCTTTCAATATTTTAAAATTAGAATTATAAATTTCAATGAATGATTATTTATAAATAATTAAAGAAATCGTTTTCATAAATCATGAAAAATAATAATGAAACTTACAGCTTGCTTAAATTTTATGATATTAAATAACTTGTAAATAGGATTACTGAGGATATAATTATTATCAAATTAAACAAATTGTTGTCAATTTTTGAATCATGTTTGTGATTTAATAAATTTCTCAAGCCTTACTGTAGCTGTAAATGTAATTCTTATAAAGTATGAATGCATCACTGGGAACTTTATTTTGTTATTCTTCTAACTCATTTATCTTTATTAAATGTAACGATTTATATATCACGTATAAATATCGTAATTGATTTTTTTTGAAAATATTTTCATTTTTTTCCATTAAACACAGGTAACATTCCTTAGCTATTTTATAAATTAAATGTGTCAGCAAAATATCTGATGACTGTCTGTTATTATGTGTATTCAAATTTTTGAATATTAGTACAATGAGCTCATAAAAAATCAAATATAATTTTTGTTCTTAACATATATTGGATGGTTTTTAATATAAATCACTAGTCACGTTTCGCTATTTTATTGCCGATTTTTATAATGTAGAGTGATTTTCCCCCCTAAGAATTTCAATAACTCATAGCAGTGTAGTATTTTTGAAACTCAAATTTGTACAATTTTGTAATTGATTTATAACGACTTTTTTTTCTGCATAAAATTTACTAATACGTGGTTAATCCCCAGATTTAACACTGTTTATATAACAAAACTAAGATTAGATATGGTATACTTAGAATTTGAGGCATAAAATTTCATTGCTATAATGTTACGCTGGAAAGTAGTCATAAAAAAAAACTTAAAAAAAATCTTTAATAAATAAAGCTAGCATTCTAAATGATCAGCTTTCCTTATTAGCTACAAGCATTTTTACAAGTAGTTTATTTAGAAAATCCATCAGAAATGCTTAAATTTAAATCTAGAATTTCTGCTGTCTTTGCGCAGCCACTTTATTTTATTTCATTTGAGTAAAAATGTTTCTGGAAAACTTTAGATGTCTAGTAACTTTTCAGTGAATTGAAACGAAGGCATAAAGAATTTAATATTTCTTTTCTGATGTTTGAATGCATAAAAAGCTATTATTATTTTTTTTGATAGCTTTTAAGAGCCTTTTTCAATACTTTAAAATTCGAATTATAACTTTTAATGAATGGATAATTATAAATAAGTAAATTAGCCATTTTCATAAATCCTAAAAAATAATGATGAAACTGACAGCTTGCTTAAAAATCAAAACCAAATGTAATTTTTAGCATGAATATATCGCTCAAGCATTGAAATTTAAAGCTAAAAAATTGTAAGTCGTCAATTATTTAATATTGTGTTAAACTAGTACATTAGTGACCGGAAAGTACATTAGCCCGATGTTCCAGTCATGGTGGGGGGAGGCAAGTATGAAAACAAAACAGTGTTTTGTCATTTTTTAGTGTAAAAAATAATGACAGGGAGAAAAACAACAACAACAATACGAGGATCAATTAATTTTTCACCACTGTGATGAATGGGACCAGACATGTAACATTTTTTCTAGGGCGCTGATTACCTTCACGACACCATTCCATCAGAAATGAAATTACAAGTAATTCTTGATTTAAATATTTATCTTTCGATTGGATGGGTTCAGCTATAAACACATATTAATATAAAGCTTTAAACATTTTTCTGACCCAGGAAGCCTTTCTAACTCATTTTTTTCTCTGATTTTATTTCATTTTAATTAGTTGAAAGAATGAACTATTTTATTTCCCAAAAAAGAATTTTTGCTATAATTGTAATAAAAAATGTGTTAAATTTTTTAGTGCTAAATTTTTTTTTAATTTTTTTCAAAATATATTTTATTTTTAATATTTTTTCTCAAAGAAGATTCATTGTTTCGTTTATTCCTTTTTTTATTATTATTTTGAAGGAAACTTATATTTTACTGACATAGAAATGAGCCAATGAGTCATTGCTTTATTTTGAGGCTGTGAAAAGCAAATTTTATTAATTAATTTGGTTTCAAAAAAACTTCATTTTACTTTGAAAAGAGCTTTATTTATTACTAGAATAAGTTTTGGTTTAAATTTTAACCCTGTAAACGCCCATTTTCTTTTTCTCTTTCAGGAATTGTTTTGATTTTTTGGCTCTGAAACAAACCGTTTTTATCTGAAATGAGTTTTTTTTCTTCTAAAAATAGCTGTTTTTTATTTAATTAGTTTTACAACAATAATAACTTTTACTGAAATAAAATTTAGCTGTTTCCCAATTAAGAGATGTTTTCCCTATATTGTTCTTAAATTTTTCATTTTTTCCAATTAAATTGAATTCAGATACATAAATGTTGAAATTTATAGCACAAATTCACTTTGAAATTTATAATAAAAACGTTTATTTCTATTGTAATTGTATTTTAATAACATCATTCTTGCTTTCAGACGTTAGTTTTATTCATCAAAGCTGTATGAAACGTCATAAAGCAGTCTTTATCGATACAGAGAGCTACATTGCAAGTCCTGCATATTACTGTTGAGCGTCTTTGCAGGCCATTTTGTTTGCACACAAGGCATCTTCTTCTTTTTTTTTCATCAAATGGCCAATGACAATTATTTACAGCAGGTCGAGGTGTCTGCTGATTTCTCCCAATTAAAGATGAAATTAAGTTCATTCTGAATTCTCTGTGTGTTACTTTTTTGAGAGTACCTTTTTTGAACAGAATAAATGCATTTATTATTGTCAAATCTAACAAATGGAAGAAGAGCTTCTTAGTCCATTTTTGAGTTTTTCGATTTAAGGAGTAACTTGTACTCATTCGATCACCTAAATCTACATAACCCATATTAACATTGTAATCGGCGACTATTTTTGGCTTGGGTAACACCTCTTTCCGTTTGAAGGAAGCACTCTCATCGTCCTCAAACTTTCTCTTGTTGCTTTTTTTTTCTTCAAAATCTTTCTGGGGCATATGCATGTTGCTAAGCATACACACATCTCTTTTATCTTTCCAGCACAATGCAGTCATTCCTTTGCAGAATTTTAAGACCACATCCCCCGGTTTTTTCTTTGAAGAAACTAATTCTTTTGGAAAATTTTTTCGGTTCTGTCGAACAGTTCCACAGGAATTAATTTTCTTATCTTTTAAAAGATCCCTAAATAATTCTGGAGATGAAAAATAATTATCCATAAACAGTTTATGGCCCTTATTTTTTATACATTCTGCCATTGTATACACCAGGTTGTAAGAAGCTGAAGCAGAAGGGTTTTGCTGGGCATTATCCTTGCCTAAATAAACTTTCATATCATAGGTGTAACCGGTCATATCAGCAATTTTATATATTTTCATGCCCCACTGTTTCCGTTTCTTTGGAATATATTGCTTGAAATGCACCCTTCCTTTGAATTTGACAATGATTTCATCAATTGATAAATTTTCTGTCGGGTTATATACAATTTTAAATACTTTATTCAAGTATTCAAAAATGTTTCGCATTTTCCAAAGACGATCATAATTAGAAGCATCTTTCTTCACTTTTTTGCTGTTGTCAGCAAAATGAAGGAATTTAAGGACTTGCATAAATCTGTCACGAGGCATGATCTTCCGAAAAAATGGAGTTTCAGTCGGCTCAAATGTTGACCAGTATTCCAGTATATTATCCTTTTTGATATGTCCCATTAAAAGAATTAATCCAAAAAAATTTTGCATTTCATCTATATCTGTTGGTTTCCATGAAGGAAAATGCTTCTTTTTTGATGCTAAATCAGCTGGTTTTAGCTCTAATATCTGCTGGGCGTATCTGTTAGTTTCTTCAACTATCATTGTCAGTAATTCATCTGTGAAGAAAATTTTAAATAAGTCAACTTCACTAGAAGAACAGTTGACATTTACATTCAAACCAACATTTCCAACAAATGGTAAAATGTTTACAGATTTGCTGTCATTTTCTGTCGGAGTTTTCCAAACAAATGCGTCTTCCTGTTTAGTAGCTCCATCCTCTGCATTTAAACTCTCGTCTAATTCTTCCAACTCGAAATCTGAGTCACTATCAGCGAAATTTTCGTCATCTGTTTCTTCCATTACTTTAACAATTTCTTCCTGTGTAAGTCCTCTTCTGCGTCGAACCATTTCTAATCTCACGAAATTAAGGGAAGGAGGAAAAAAAGAACGTCTTCAATCGAGTACAACAGACAAGTGAAATTATGCTCATACTATGCCCACTAGGAACATTAATTTACCCAGAAATGTCGCCAAAACATGGGTCACCAAAAACACTTTCGCCAATAGCGATTACCGCAAGTGAAGGACAAAATTCCCCGAATCTAAGGGTCATAACACAATAGGGGAGATATTTTATGAGGCGATTAGGGTCAGCTGGAAAGTTTAAATGGGGGAATGAAATCCAAACTTGTTACTGGTACAACAGTTGTACCGACCCGTAAGGAAAGGTAAAAAAAATCCTGGTACAACAGTTGTACCGCCCGTAAGCTAGAGGTTAAACACATTTTATTTGAAAGTACCAAGCATACATGAAACAAGGACGTTATCGATGCAGGGAATGCTGCTCAATATGGTTCCCTTCCTGAAGATGTAAAATGTGAAGTCTGTGGACAGCTTGTTCAACTGCGGATCGTAACTGGTCATCTGAGATGCTTCTCACATGCAGACTGATACTCTCTTTCAAATCTGCCAAGGTTATCAGACGTTCTCGATAAACAAGGTTTTTTAAGTGTCCCCAAAGCCAAAAATCACACGGATTAAGATCCGGTGAACGAGATGGCCAAGTTGTCGGAAACGCGCGACTGATTATTCTGTCAGTGGTGAAATGTTGGCGAAGAAACTGTTGCACAGGGAGTCTAATGTGTGGAGGTGCTCCATCTTGCATAAAAGTAATGGTGTCAAGGCATTGGCGCTGCTGCAAATGGGGTACAACAAATGTTTCGAGCATCCTTTTGTACCTGTTGGCCGTCACGGTACATGTCTCAAGGCCATTGGAAGTAACCTCTTCGAAAAAGAACGGTCCAAGGATGAATGTGGCTGTGAATCCACACCAGACTGTAACTTTCGGTGAGTGGAGTGGAATCTCTTGGAAGGTACGGGGGTTTGTCGTGTCCCATATGCGACAGTTATGGGTGTTCACTGTTCCACTGAGGTGGAAATGGGCCTCATCGCTCCACAGAATCTGCCACGGCCACGATGCATCCACTTCAACTCTAGCAAGAAATGTCAATGCAAAGGTCAGTCGCATCTCCCTGTCTGTGGCCAGCAATTGTTGATTAGGGCGGATTTTGTACGGGAAACAATGCACCATTTTTCTGAGTACGTTCCACACTGTGCTATAGGGAACACCCAAGTGTCGTGACACTGCACGTGCACTACTGCAGCCTAAAACATTATCCATTGACTGTTCAACAATACCGGTGGCAACATCTTCAACGACATCTGAACGAACCGGTTTGCGTCCTCGACCAGGCTGAACTCCAAGATGTCCAGTTTCCTCGAATCGAGCGATCATTCTCCTGAGAGCTTGTGGAAGCAATGGTCCCTTACGCAAATCCTTAAGTCGGCGAAACTCTCGAAGTGCTGCTGGAGCATTTCCTTTATTCTCGTAAAACAACTTCACAAGCAAAGCGCGTTCTGGCAGCGTGACAGCCATCACTAATAAGAATGACATTCCCCACCTTTTAACATGGCTTCTAACCATGCTTTATGCAAATTTTTCTGGTTACAGTATGAAATTGCAGTTACAACGGGAGTTCTAGCTTCTTTACTATTTTTATTTTCCATAAGGGGCAGAAAAATTAAAAAGGAAGCATGGAAGCATTCCATTCCGCATAAACATTTTAATTTTTATTATTATTTGTGTCTTTTGATCATAGTTCCAGTTGTGCAGCGCCACCTATCGGTGATTTCAGGAACTAATTTTTTTTCGTGAAATCCGTTTCCCCATATTTTGAATAGTATGTGTACAAAATTTTGAGCCTTTACACTGAGTAGTTCGATATCCATGGAGGTCAGAGTAGGGGTGTTTTATTTCTGGCCACCTTGTAAATCAGTTTTTGGAAAATAATGATTAAAGAAATGGCAAGCAAAAACTTCAATAATAATAATAATAATATGACAAGGAGAACAATTGAAAAAAGAAAATGAATGTTTGGTTGATCAAACAATTATTGAACTATTTTTACAATTTCCTGATTCATAAAAAAACTATATTATCAATGGATATAATTTATCAGTCAACTATCCTAAAAACTGAAATATTTAATAATTTCCACAACTCCGGCCTGAAGAATCATTCTATCAACCACAAATGACTGAAATTTCAATCTGCGAAAAAGGGAATAAAAACTTACCTCTCTTTTTTAGGGGTGGGGGGAGAAGTTGAAATGAACAAAAAATATATAAGTGGAAATCCAAACTTTGGGGGGGGGGGAATGAACACGGATATCTTTATGATCAGATTCGTGTCGGATCACTTGAGGAGGCGATTCTGAAAGTACTTTACAAGCATACCGTTGATGGGTCTTCGGAGAATATTGATCCGATTCGATCATCGGATTTGAGACGCTCATCCGATCTCTAAAAAAGAGATTTTCTTCTCCAGTTTCTGAAATAGATCATCTCATTCAGTTGCCAACATTTTCCGCTAAGAGATGCTATAAACCGAAAATGTATCATTCATGATAGAGAAAAGTTTTATTACTTCATTTTATGGTAGATTATATCTTATAAATGTGTCAATTAAATGAAAATGTTTCGATAAAATGGGATACCTGAAATTATCATTGAAATGTGATAAAGCAGTTAAAACACAACTTGTGAAAGTCAAACGAATTGATTAATGAATGTAATGACTACAAAACATGACTTCAATAACCATATTATTTGTAAATCATTTACTGCTTCATAATAATATAAACTTTTATAGATATAACCTTTACCTTCATAAGCTTTTACAGATTAATTTTTAAAACGTAGATAAGAAATTTTATAGAAGTATCAAGAATCAATTGTTAGTGTTCAAATGCTAATATATTTTAATGATTTTTCAAAGAATACTATTAATTCCTTTCGACAGTTCAAAATATCAACGAATAATTATGATTTTATTGCTATACAATACATTCATTGATAACAATAATTGATTTTATTAGTACATTATGTCTTGACAATTAATTTTTAAACCATAAGAAATAGGCATAGTTTCCCAAATACGGAAATATTTAATCTAGAAAATAATTTGTAATTTAAATTTCTCCAAATAGATCCCTCAACTATTATGCTGTTTCTTCGAAGTAGTCATTGATAGACTTCAAATAAAAAACATTGTATAAATTTAATATTCTTATATGTATGATACAATTTTGTATTTTCATGAGTCGTTGAACTGCGTCAAAATGCTTATCAATTATCTTAACTGTGCTGTAATAAAACAAGACTATTGTGCTCAGATTGTAAAAATTATCACTTTATTAGATAATTTTATATTTTATGTATTTTATGTATTAAATATAAGGAATACAATTCACCGGATTAAAAATCTTTTTCTTAAAATTTTAATTAAAAAAAAAAGGTTCTTTTGAATTCATGAAAATAAATGCTGTTTCATTTCAAATCAAAAATGCACTCATCAGAAAGTCATTTAATTCACAATTTTCCTAAAGATGGAAAGTCGAGAAGTAAAAACTATAATCATATAAATATTAGTCTTGATTCATTATAGAATTTTAAAAAAAATACAAGACAACTACAAGTTGGATTGTATGCAAAAATTATTATTTTGACACTATTTAAGTTTTAAAAGATTGATTAATTAACAGAGAAACACACATAATATACTCAGAGAAGCACACTCATATTTCGTCGAATAATTAACTCATTTTTTGGACAAAAAAATTGGCATGCATTTCATTAGGGATTTATTATGTTATTTTTTAATGCTAGTTTGATGTACATTTTAGAAGAACATAAAATGAACATTAATTTCAGAAAAACATTAAATATGAAGATGTTTCAGATATGTTTTTTACCACCTACGACGAAACCCGGAGGGCGCACCTCGAAATGAAGATGAGATTCTTCCGGCATGGTGTTTGGATCTCGCCACCCAGGAGGGTACAATAATAGGTGGGGGGTAAGCTCCACCCATCGATGACGGGAAGTACTTCCCACGGGAAGTGTTGTACCGTGACCGGTGTTGGTCTTTAGGACTCAGCCAAATTTTTCCGCCAGTATTGCTGTTGGGGCGGTCCGGTCATTCAGTTTCTATGGTTAATCCGTGTGCCTTCTTTGTGGTTCGGATAGTCTATTTATGACTTACCCTCAGAGGCTACTGCACCCTCCTTCCATTGTAAAGCGAAACTCGAGAACAACAATTGTATTTAATAAAAAGTAACTGAAAATAAAAAACTTTTTAAATTCCTAAATTTTTCCTAATAACCTAAGTAGAAATTGATTTAAAAAAATTGCTTATTATATTACTTACACGTGAATTGCTTGCAGTTAAAAATACGCAAGTATCTTTATTAGAAAGTGTTTGATAAAGCTTCAAGAATCTCTCTATTATATTAAATTTACATGCAAAAATTATTCTTTTAGCAAAGAATAAATGAATTGGGAATTTGAAAATGATTCCTCCCATCGATAACGGGAAGTACTTACTACGGGAAGAGTTGTACCGTGACCGGTGTTGACCATTAGGACTCAGCCACAGTTCCGGCCAGTATTGCTATTGTGGCGGTCCGGTTATTCAACTTAGTGGTTTAAATCCGTGTGCCTTCGTGGCGGGTCGGAGAGTTTGCTATGACTTACCATCTATGATGTCACACACATTAATAGAGCATAAAATTTTATCTATAAATAGAATCCAACCATATTTTCTTTGAGACACAAAAATTTGGCAAAAACGAATGAAATATCCCATGCCTTTGCAGTAACAGAACAGAAAAGCTTTCAATCTGATTTTCTGTGATAGAGAACTTTAAATGGGAGTTCTCTCTGCCTGAGTGCTTTCTTTTCATCTGCCTTTTTACTTCTGTTTGAAGAGTGTAATAAAAGCTTGACAAAACATAGTGTGTTATTTTTTCAGTCTCTTGTTTTGTGCCAAAAAACGAGTGAAGAGGCATACTGATTTTTTTTAACCTTGATTTCTTAGATTAGATTTTTTATTCCCAAACCGTAGTTGTCCGGAAATTGTTATTATTCTTATCAAATTAATATTTTAGGCCAAAAAGTGTCTTTTCCTCAAACTCAAACTAATAAGGGTAGGAAAAGTTTGAATACAATTTTCTGAATTTCGAGAAAAATCTTTTAATCAAACTATGTTATTTTCTCGATACAGCCACAGATAGCCCTAAGTCATATCACTGACCCTTTGAGCCGTCCGAGGGAACATAATAATAAATACTGAATGACTGGACTGCTTGACAATATTGACGGGAACTGTAGTCGAGTCAGAAGGGACATCACTGGCCACGTTAACCCTTTCATGGGCGGTGGGAAGTAGGCTTCCTACCAGATTTTTCAGTTTTTGTATGAAATTATGTAGATTGGCCCAAGTTTTAACAAATTTTGAAATTGTATAAAAACTTGATGTTTCAGTTCCATATCTCACATACAATGATATATCTTTATTTGTTACTTAATTACTAATTAATCACATAAATGAATTAATAAAAATAAATTTACTTAATAAGTTAAATAAATTACTTACTTTAAACCAATCATAATGCTAAAACTATTTTAATATGCTATGACTAGAAAGAAATGCGTTTGAAAGGGTTAAAATCCATTGATAAGGAACCACGTCCCTTCACAAATGAGAGGAGCCAGACTCCCACCATGTTGGAAGCCTCTCATCGTCATTTTGAGATGCCCCCCTTTGGTAAATAGTTCTAAGGTAAAGTTATACCTATACTTCGACCGTCCCGAAGGCACAACGAAAACTTAAAACTGAATGACCGCATCTCCGTAACAGCAACACTTGTGGCAGGGTACACGAGTCTTAATGTCCAACACCGGCCAAAGTACAACCCTTCCCGCAGGAAGTACGTCCTTTCATCGATAGAAGGAGCCAACCCCCACCTATTTGTGCATCCTCTTGGGTGGCGAGATCCAACCACCAGGTCGAAAGCCTCTCATTCTCATTTCAAGGTGACCCCTCATGTTTATAGCCCTAAGGTAAAGAGAAGCTGTGCATTTAATAGTATACAATGAATAATTTACAATTTTAAATTTTCAAGAGTCATCGAGAAGTGCTAAAGTACATGGTATATATTTTTAGAAACAAATTATCAATAATCTTGTTTAACAAAACAAGACTTTTGTGAGCAGATTATATAATTTAACACTTCATTTCCGCAGATATATATTTTCGTTCTTTATATGACAAATATAAGGAATGAATTGATATAATTAAAAAGATAATTTTTACAAATTTTTTGATTGAATTTAATTATAAAAGTATTCATTTTGAATTCATCAAAAAAAAACCTTTTCTTTTTGGTTTATAAATGTAGAAATCGAAAATTAATTTAGTTAGCTATTTCTTTAAAGCTTAAAATATAAAAAAAAATGACAATCATGCAAATAACAAAGAAAGGCATGCATTGTAGGAGTCAAAACATCAAAAAGTTATCAATTAGTTGAACAGTGTATAAAAATGAATATATTTGTTTAATATAAGCTTTTAAAATTTTG
>JAOUZG010051911.1:894873-948548 GCA_026289955.1 Argiope argentata | reverse complement strand
TAGCGTTTTTAATCTGAGCAATTTGGTATATCGATAGTAATTATTTATTTCTTTTCTAGATGAGGGTAGGTTGTTGGAGAGTTGTGAGTGCCGTGCTGAGTTTTCATAGACCTCCTCATATGAAGGATCTTTCCTAAAGAGTAAGTTATGATTTTATAAATATAATTTTACTAATTTTCGAAAGAAATTTCTATAAACAATAACTATTTCTTTGTATTTAGAAAACGAAGAACAAATAGCACTCACCATCTCTTTGGTGATTGTTGAATAAACTGGAAAATGGAAAAGTTATGGAAACTGAAAATTCAGCTGTCCGGAGGCACTCCTTCTCTATAGGGTATGTGATATAAAAATTCAGTATAATTCCGTAGTGTTTTTAATCTCAGCAATTTGGTATATCGATAGTAATTATTTATTTCTTTTCTAGATGAGGGTGGGTTGTTGGAGAGTTTTGAGTGCCGTGCTGAATTTTCATAGACCTCCTCATATGAAGGATATTTCCTAAAGAGTAAGTTATGATTTTATAAATATAATTTTACTAATTTTCGAAAGAAATTTCTATAAACAATAACTATTTCTTTGTATTTAGAAAACGAGGAACAAATAGGACTCACCATCTCTTTGGCGCTTGTTGAAGAAACCGGAAAATGAAAAAAAATTATGGAAACTGAAAATTCAGCTGCCCGGAGGCACTCCTTCTGTATAGGGTATGTGATATAAAAATTCTATAAAATTCCGTAGCTCTTTTAAATATTACAAAAAATCTCAATAATGCTTTAATATATTGAATATTTTTCGAAATACCTTATAGTTTAATTTAAAAATGTAAATTGAAGTGAATAAGTCTTCATTTTTATTGGATATCAGTCCAACTTTCGTTTTTATTAAAATGACAGCTGCATTTAGTTTATCGTCGAATTCACTGCTCTTCAAGCAGAAAAAGACAATAAAACACCTTCTTCCTCCACTAATATCTGCAAACAGACTAAAATAATGAAATTTATCCTTTTGATTTATCACTATAATCCTAATACTCGCCCATTTTAGCATCTAATTCCAATCATAGTTGTTTATAAAAGAAACAGTTTTTGTTAAAAGATAAGTTATTGATTTTTTCATAGTGTAGTAAATATTATAAAATATCTAAGCAATAATTGATATATTGAATCTTTTTCTGAAAAATTTGATACCTTAATTCCAAAGCGTAATTTGAAGCGATTAGTTCTTAATTTCTGTTGAATATCATAACATTCTATCTAACATTGGTCTTCATTAAAATGTCAGCTGCATTGATCCACTGTTTATCAAACAGCGAATTTAAAACACAATACCTTCTGCTTCCATTTCTCTCTGCAAATGAAATGCAGATGATAGAGTGAACAGGAAATGTGCCACATTTTGATTGGGGGGGGGAGAAATTAAAATAATGAAAAGACTGAGGTGAATCATCTACAATAATTTCACTCGGAGTTTGAAACTCTCTTAAATGAAACTAACTCAAGAACTGGAGGCAGCTGTTGAGAAGTGCTTCACTTGCACAGAGGGATTACGTTTTTATGTCTTGCGGGTACTCTTGCCGTGGATTCGGTAATTGACCATATCTTTTTGAGAGCATTCCGGGAGTGAATTATATGAGAAGAAAATGTGAGAATGTGATACATTTTAAAATTTCAGTGAATGAAGTCGTTTAGAGTTTAAATGTTGCTTTAAATTAATTTCATGAGATAGCATTTGAAATTGAATTTCTGTGCATCAAATTTGAAAGACTGAAAGAAATATAGCCTTTTAGAAATTTCAGTAAAGGAAAAAAGCATTACAAATTGTCCAATTATTTACATGTAAAAAGTTATGTTTAGTTAATTTTTTAGGGTTAAAGAGGACTTAGAGAATCGAAAGTTTAAGTTAATCAGCAAGACTGATTTTTTAATCAATGTTCTACTTTTTCCACTAAAAATGATTTTGAATCAGTTCGGGAACTCCACAGATGTTCAGATTTTTATTTTCAAAGTTCAGCACATGAAAGATTTCTGATTTTTAGAGTATTGTGATAACAATATAATATTGATTTTCCGTGCATTTTTTCCCATCAAATGCCACGAAAATTTGTCACAGAATTTGTAATTTAGTCCTAAAATCCCATTCCAAATTTTATAAATTCTAGCTGCTGTGTTTTCAGCCATCAAGTTTACATCCATGCGAATGCACATTCTAAGTTCTCTTGTGCAAAGGAATAAAAACTTCATGCTAATGGATTTTTTTACTATTTCATATAATTTAATAGATGTGGTTTAAAAAATGTAACATTTATTGCATATGAAAAAAATTAAATACTAGTTTAAACTCGAAGATTTTTTGATAAAAAAGGAAGCATTTTTCCTAAATATACTAATCTGCTTTAGCGAAGTAGAAATGTGCATTTAGGAATAATCTTTGAAATCTTTGAAACGAAAGGAAACTTTTTGTAAATTATTTAACCTTCATTCTACTTCTTGTTTCTTTTACTAACTTCTCGTTAACATTTGAGTATTTGAGTGGTTTGGTGGTAAGATCTGGGTTCTTGAGCCGCAGGGTTTCAGGTTCGAGACCCAATTGCACCAAAGAACCGTCGTGTGAGGGGGTCTGATAAAATGCAATAATGAATATTCAAGTTATAGATGTGGCTTTTCTCTTCTGAACCGCGGTGGCCTGATGGTAAGGTTTCGGCCCGGTTTCAGATTCGAGACCCGATTCCGCTGAAGAAGGGTAGCTGTTGCATGCTAAATCCATCAGGGTCAAACATTCTCCCACTGGTGTGGTATGTAGGAGGAGGAGCCAGCTCTGGTGTCGTACTCATCATTTGATCTAGGTTCAAAATAGCGAGATGCGTCCCAAAGTATCCCTAGGGCTGATTTACATCGGGACGTTAATAAAACTAAACTAGAGCATATTTTTTGTTGTTGTTTCTATTGGCACATGCCATGGACAAGCCTGCTGATGCATCAGCAGATTTAAACCGAAATGAGCGTCTCTTGTTTGAAGTAGCGCCAATTAGGGTCAAGAGTTCGACTTTAGCTACACACTCATCACATTCGCTTGCACATCCCCTTTTTACAGGGGGGTACATTCACAATCCTCACAAACAGAACAACCATGCCCTAACCGGGACTCTAACCCTGGGCGCCAAGATCACGCGGAATGACGCGCTTCCTCTGCGCCAGGACACCTGACTAAAGTGCAAATGAGTTTAGTAGCTACGAAGCTTAAAGAGCTAGACAAATAACCGTACACAAGTCTAACACACTCAATGTAGATTTCCATTAAATTTTGAATGAAGTGTGTCTAAGGATTGATCGTCTATTGGTCTGTGTTTCTGTATCCAAATCTATCAATGAACTTAATAGATGAAATATGGTACCCCATCTAGAGATAATATTTGTAATTTATTTGTATTTAACCCTTTAACCGGTTTGCCCGTACGCCGTACGTGCGTCGAATTATCGAATTTTGATAGATGTAAACAAAATATAAATCATTCATAATGTTTATAATTCAATAGTAAAATGACTTCGAATTTGTAGATAAGCCAATTATTCCATGGATTTCCATTTGAATCAAAAGGAAAAAATATTTCCAAAATAGAAGGTGTCATCTTATTAGATAGTTAGGAAAATAAACCAGTTAAGGGGTTAATGATGGTTGTAATCTGTTGGTCTAAACAATGCAAAATAGGCATTCGGTTTTCAGGTACTTGCGTACTGACAGCATGCCAAAAGTAAATCGCCGTACATCGTACGATAGATTCGATAAAACAGCTAGATTGCCACAATCAACATTTCCTGACTATTGCTAGCCCCTGCCATTTCCTTTACTTCAATTATAATGTGTGAGATTCCTTGATGCCATCCACGGTTTTTTCCTCATTTTTCGCAATTTTATAAGGACGACGCTCCCTCTGAATTTAACCTGAATTTCCTCATAAGCATAAGAATACAACGGGTGAACATTTTTTGAATAACATGTATAGTTTTTGATGTAAACAATTTATTACAGCGAAATATTTTTCCGATATACATTGTATTGAAAGTACAAAATTGCTTTGAATAGAGTCCTGCATGTTCAGACTCATTGTATTGCAATCCGATATAAGGAGGTTTCACTTGATTTTAACATTTGTATTTAAACGCATCTTTCTACATTTGGGTGAAAAAGCTAACTGAAGATATAAATTTAACAAAACAGTTTTTAAAGCATTAATTATTAGTTGCAAAGATTAACAGGTTTTTAAATTCTAAATTATTTGTTATTTCTGGAGTTTTAACTTACAAATCATTACAAATTTCACTAAGTATGGCCTCAATTATTTAACAAATTTTCGTTTGTAAATACGGAGCCCAAATTCAAAATTTCCTGTACTAATATTTAGGTTTTGTAAATACTAAATTAACGTGTTGCTGTCGAAAACAGGAAAAATGAATAAAATTTCAAAATTCTAGTATATAAATAAGTAAATAAATAAATTACAGATTCTTTTTTTTTACAAATATGAAACATTTTTAAACAAGTAATTTACTTAAAACAAAATATTTTACAATTTTATCATAATTATTTTTGTAGATTTTTCTAAAATATGAATTCATTTTATTATTTCTACTTGTCACCTGTGGCATTCAGTTAGCATATTGAGATTAAAAGTGTTAGAAAATTTCATTTGAATATTGTTTGTAACTTAGTCTTAACATTTGCCACCGAATATAATACACAGAATGTCTATAAAATACAAACTGCACTTTCCTAGAAGGAGAAAACGATCAATGTAAGATCCAAGGTTTGCATAAATTATGAATTTGAAAGTAATAAATTAAGAGTATCTGCGATTTTTCTGTTATAACAGTTTGATCAACATATTAATGCTAATGATTTTAAAAATTTGAGATTCGTTTAGTAGGAAAATGTTTTTAGATTTTTGGTTTTTTTTAATAATTATTTCTTGAGTTAAAGATTAAATTCTAGAATTAGAAATTATTTTCAATTTCAGAATTTAAAATTCAAATTTTCCTCTTGATTTTTTCTTGTAATATCTAAAATACATCTGATAAAAATCACTTTAACAAAAATATTTAACTTCGATTTTTATATTAATATTAAAAAAGAATAATAGTAATATTTTATTTTATACTAAGACAAAATCTGAAACACATAATTTAAACAGTTTAGTTTTTTATTCAATTTCCATTTGAAACTAAAATATAAATAACATTTTATTGTTACGTTTTTGAAGAAAAACAACACATGTAATAATCGTTTGGCGTGAATAAAGGTACAGGTATTATCTTTCAAAAATATTCAATTAATCGATTCTTAGGAGAGCCAGAACTGAAATCTGGAAGCAAAAGAAACAAGCATTTTGAGTTTGCTTCGTGCTTCATTTAAAACTCACGAACCAGAAAAATGCATTTGAATATCAAAATTGCTTTAGTTATTACAAATCATTAAAATGCTCTCCAAATTTTAAGTGAGGAAGTTAACTGTATTTTCGAAAGATGAGGATTAAGTGGATGATATATATATATTTAAATAATCTGCTCTTTCTTAATGGTATTTACTGATATCATATTTTAAAACATCATTACCGATGTAGAATTTTGAATATTTTTTCCCCCGGAAATTCAATATTCCAGCTCATTAAATGAAAATATGTAATTCGGTAAATATTTTTCCTTCAGTATTTTCAAACCGATTACTCTCTGAAAGCAATTTAAAAAAAAGTTTTTTTAAATCCTTATTTCTGTTTTCATTTTTTTCATTACCTGAGTCAAGCCACAAGGAAACGTAACATCATTACTACTGATTTAATATGGAGCTCATATTTGAATTCCGTTAGCTTCGATGTTGAAAGTTCTTATTATGGTGTTTTTATGGTTGTTCGTCCCCTTTTTTAATTTTTTATTACTTGGGAAGTTTAATGATTTTTTCGGTTTGTTTGGAAACCGGTCTAATTTTAGGATATTGCCTGCATCTGCGTTTTTGAATGTATGTATTTTAACACACATTTTCTGGACGAGTGAGTTTACTGTTTTAATATTCAAAAGTAACTGACGAGATTAATAATTCCAAATAGAAAGTTCCAAAAAATATCACTGTTGCCAATTTGAATTTACAACTATTTACAAAATAATATTTATAATTATTAAACTACTCGTGCATTATTTTTAAAGGAATTATTTAGGATTAATGTTGTAACAAGTGTAATAATTCTAAAATTAAGCTACCAAAAACTTAAAAAATTTCTTTTAAATGCATCAATTTTTTTACAACTAAAAGGCTCAGTTCAAATCCTTTCGTTTTCAAAATTTAATGGATCAAATTTTGTAGTCTATTGGACAGTGCGAAGATATTCAAATGTGTCTGTGAACAAAGTGAGACCTATTTTTTAAAAAAATATGCAAAAGTGGGGGGAAAGAAGGCTCCTATCGTCTTTTATTTCTACTTCGAATTCGTTATTTTGGAGACATTTCTAGCGATATATTGGCTCTCTGAGATGAATCATTTCTAACATTCAAACCAGTCAGTATTGTGAGCTTAAGTGTTAATGGCTTTTTCGGTAAAATATTTTCAATTTTTGTTATATATATATATATATATATATATATATATATATATATATATATATATTTATATTCGCACGATGACTCTTTGGCTGGTGGGTCCGAACTCGCAGTCCAAGAGATGCGAATCTAACACCCGACAAACCAAGCTATCCTAGGCCTCTTTAAATTCTGAACTGTAGCAAAGATAAAATTATTATTGTAGCAATAATAAAATTGCAGCTCAATTTTTATTATTTTATATTCATTCTGATTTATTATATTTTCATTTGACAAATAAGTTAGAGGTTATTGCTTGCATATTCTTTTGAATTTTTTTCTGCTAGTGTATTTCTATTTGTTTAATTAAAATTTAATGATTAATTTTGATTTAAGTACTCTCATGAATATTATGAAAAGAGAGGATTGCACTCTGCAAGGAAACAAAGGTTATTCAAAAAGAGATTTGACAAAGTCAAGAGACATTAAATTAAATTTTTTGATTGTTAATACACTATTGACCCTTTCAAGCGGTTACAGTTTCTGTTTTAATAAGAAGTATCGAGCTTAATAGAAGCATTCGTCAAAGGACAAATCATTTCTTAAATAATAAAAATTTAAAGGATCATACATGAAATGCATTTTACATAAAATTAAGAACCTTTATAAAAATCAAAGAAAGGCATTCTATTTTCATGACCCTCACAATTCGAAAATAGAAGTTACCCAAATGTTTTACTGGAAGAATAAAGAAAACCTCTGTTTATTCCGAGAAATATTTAAAAATTTAAAGTCTTTTGAAGGGACAGATTTGCGAGCTCCGCTTGGGGGGGGGATTGACTGTGCATCTGTTCGAAAGTCATTGAAGAATGGAATAAAAACCTCAGAGCGAAAAAAATGATGACGCCTTCGGGTTTTCTCTCAACCTCTTCGACAGAGGAAATGGCATTTTCTCAGTGGGAGCTGAGGGACATTTGGTATTCTTACGAAAATGCTGAATTTACACCTGTCGCCATGTTTGGACACAAAATCTAAATTATAAGCAACTAGTTATTTTGTTTAAGCTTGATTTAAATTTCTCACGCTCATAAAAAAATAGTTGCTAAATAATTTTGCCGTCATAAATCTTTGCATCATAACTAAGAAGAAATGGTTTAATAAAATTAATCAGTCTCATATGAAATTTACTTGATTTGAATTACAACAATTTATTTTTTAATCCTGCTTGTGATTTTTTTAATGTGTCCTTATTTATATCAAATAACATATATACCGAATTAAAGCTTCTAAATTTTCTAGATTGCAATTTAATCATTTAAGTTTGGTGTAATTCAATATAAAAATTATACATAAATGTAGCAGCAAAAAATTGAATTGATTCTCTTAGGATTCAACACCGAAGGCATTCTCTCTGGAGATTCCTGAATGATTTATCGTCTTTTTCTTTCTTTTAATAATTTTTATTTTTTTTTCTTCCTTGTAACTGGTGAGATAACTTAGGCACCGGGGGCACACTTTCACAGGCATGTAAATACAATTACTCAAAACAGCATTGCCAGAAATATTTGGAATTCTATTTGATTTTCAGTTTATAATTGTGATTTTCTGTCAACTTTTGATTCGATTCAATTGAAAGACATGTACCAAAATACCAAGTAATTTTTCTGGTTCTTATGTATCATAAACGCTTTAATAAGTAAAAGTGAAATCCTTCAATTTCTGTCTTTTCAGCAAGAGAAATTAACTGTTGTACATTTGACGTTAAAATTCTAATTTGACGTTGATAAATTCTAGCTGAATTCGTTAAGAAAAATAAATAAACAAAAATTGAAATTTTCTGAATCAAATTTTATGTTATAATGCGAGAACATATTATTTTTACTTCATTGTTTGTTTTCATTAATTTAAGTCGTTAACCAATTTAAACAAGTTTGAAATATTCAAGTGAGATCAGAATACGAATTCGTCGATATATCGAGAATCGGGTGCATAGCGGACATCCGTGCCATGGTGTAACTTTTTGTTGGCGATAAGTCGGCAAATGTGACGAACCCTATCACTATTTTTAAAAACCACAACTCTAAAAGCAGAAAATTGAGGCGCCAAACGTGAGGAATCGCCAATTTTCTTTCATTTCATTTTTTAGCAACAAAAACCTCAAATCGATACAACATCACATGATAAGAACATTTTAACTACAAAAAATATGACACTGTTGCCATTGATTTAAACGTTTGAATTACAAATTAAATTTCTATTTTTAAATGATTTTTGAGAATAAAAAGACTAATGTGACAACTTTCTGTTAATATTTTTAATAATCCTAAAATTGATGCCTCAAAAGCGATAATTTGCCAATTTGTTACCTACGCATTTAGAGGTTTCAAAAACCCCAAACCAAAATAACATCACGCTCTCACATTATAAAAAAATTTCAAATTTCTTTATTAACTTTTAATTGAATTTCTTTAGTTTTATAGAAAACTTGAGATCCATGATTGCTTTTTAAATATAACTTTTACCTGTAATGAAGCTCAAATGCAACAATATAATAGTACATAGTTTAAAAAATGCTACACGTTTAGATATTAATGTGGTTACGTTTTATAAATTTTGCTAAATTCAATGTAATTTTTTATATAAATTTCTAATGCTTCTTATACTTGCTCATTTTATATTCTTCTTAATGTAAAAAGGGAAAAGTTTTATACATGATGTATTATACTGACGATATGATAAGCATTTTCTTTCATGTGGCCAAAGATGGCTGCTCTCATCAACCCTGAATTTCGCATCAATACTATCCCGATTTCGTTTTTGGTTCTTGTCACTGTTTTACTAAGAAATTGGATGTCAAGCTGAGAGAAATGAAGCAAGCAACAAGTCCAACAAAAAAAGAATCCCCCCTTATTCTGCTATTTTCGAACAGAATCTTCTATTCGTTTCCCTCGAATAATATATACGGACTCCCACGTATTCTTTTTTTATTATTATTATTCCAACTGAAATCGTTTTTACAAGTTCATGACTTTTCTTTCGCTGAAGGAATCGAGACATCTGCAAAATCGCTTTTCATGACTCCCATTTTACGAGGCACGCGTGCTTTTTCTCAGCACCCATAGCTTAAAGGGAATTTTCATAAATTGACGGGATGGATCAATTCGCTCAGTTTCCACACACTATTTGTCAATTTATGAAAGTAAATAGGTGTTTCCTTATTTCAGTTCTAGGTTGTGAACATTAAATCTGTGTTATAGTCGCAGATGAAGAGTAAATAATGAAAGCCAACGCTGTACCAAAATCAGTATTGATATTTTACATACATGTTTTATATATTTTAACCTTTTGCAGTCCTCTGACACGACATTCAAGTCTGTGTATCATTTTTAACGTTTTATTTATTTATTTTTCAAATTTAATTGTTAAAAACGTCTACATAATGGTTAAGAGATGTAGATTAATTTTTCAGAGAAATTCGACTGAAAAGAATTATATATATTTATTTTTCATAGAAAGAAACAAATCTTTGTATAAGGTGAATAATTTTGCATCTAATTATTTTTCGGACTCTGCAAAGGGTTTAAAAATATCAGTATCAGAATTTTCTTGACCAGTACAAGCGACACATTGAAATCGAATCTCGGTAATTCCTATCTTCATTCAATTCATATTTTCCGATTGTTTCAAATGAGTTGGATAACATTTGTGTTGCGTGAAGTAATACTATGCTGCCATTTAAAAGTTTAAAAAAATTCTCTCTGTTATATTTAAATTTTAAACAATTACATAATAAACCTTGAATGTAGGATAAATTGCTTACATTGAAATGCCAAAAAAACTGGTACACCTATCTGTTGTTTTTGTTGTCGTTATTTATGGCATTTGCCGTGGAAAACATGCCTCCCCATTGATGCAGCTGCAGATTTAAGCCCCAAAGGAGCGTCTCTTGTCTTTGAAGTAGCGCCAACTAGGATCAAGAGTACGACTTATCTACACACTCACCACATTTGCTTGCACAGCCCCTTTTTACAGGGTGGCACAGTCCCACGTCTCACAGATAGCAAACAGAAGAACAGCCCTGGCCAAACCGGACTGGAATCTGGGACTTCCAGAACACGAGGAAGACACACTGCCTCGGTGACAGAAAGCCGGGACGCCTATCCAATATCAAGTAGAGTCCCCACGAGCAAGCAGAAGTGTCACAGTACGGCGTGGAATGGAATCAACTAATTTGTGAAGATATTCTGTGGGTAATTCACACCATGATTCTTGCAGTGCAGTCCACAAATCCATTCGTGTGCGAGGTGGTGGAGATCTCTTGAGGACAGCACATTGCAAATCATTCCAGGTAGGGTAGATAATGTTCCTGTCAGTTGATTTAGGTGGCCAAAAGAGGGGAATAAATTCAGAATGCTACTCAAGTTACTCGATAGCTACTGTAGACTTATGGGGTGGCGAATTATCCTGTTGGAATAGTCCACGTCCGTCAGAATGCACACAGGACATGAATGCATGCAGAGGGTCAGAAAGGATGTTAAAGTACCCTGACTTCTCATGGTAGAATCTACATACACCAATGGTGCTATTTCTTGCTAACTTCATATGCCCTCTACCCTCACAGAACCTCCACCAGCTTGAACAGTTCCTTGTAGGCATGAGAAATCCATAGATTCTTGGAGTTTTCTCTACACCCGTACGAAGCCATTCATCCGATACACTTGGAAAGGTGACTCCTCGGACCATACAACGTTTTCCCAATCATTAAGAGTCCAATGGCGGTGATTGCTTGCTCAGGTAAGGTTTAGAGCTTTGTACCGCTGAGTCACCAATGGTATACGAGATTTCTTGCGAATGTGAAAGCCCATATCTTAAGTTACATTGCATAGGACGTAAAATGACTCTTGTTGATGGATCTGAATTCAAATCCACAGGAATTGGAGGGAGTGCTGATTCTCGTGTAACGATTCTTTTTAGGTGTCGATGATCCCGCTCTATCAAGGCATTTTTCAAGTCGCACCGCTGTCGGAGTTTTGAGGTTTTGCTGGAAACCTGGTATTCGTGCTACACCCTAGAAAATGGTCCGACGTGGAAATCCAAATTTCATCTCTACTTCGGAAATGCTGTGCTCCCTCTCTCGCTCAACATCGATTAATCACCGTTAAAAAGCGCTTAAACCTTGATTCTTGATAACTTGCCATTATAACAACAAGAACCGATGTAGAAGCCTCCTCAGACACCGGTTGTCTTACATACGCACTGTCGACAACATCGCGTAACGCTGATTGGAAGGCTGAACATCTCAATTATTTGCAGATGACATGTTATACCAGTTTTTCTTGCTCTTCAGTGTATAATCTAGCCGATTGATTAAAAATATATCTTTTCTGACGTTGAGGCATAAGCTGCAAATCCATATATTCACGCATCCACGGATTAAAAATACAAATTAAAAGATGATATAAATGACATTCCATAAAGGATATGACCTTTATTGGAAGAATTTTCCATTGCTTTTCCATGCTTAGAATAAATTGTTACCTGAATATTCAGAGAGGTTCACTGATATTGCAAAACTTCATCAAGTTAATTTACAGTATCCTGATGGTAGGTTTAAGCAGGTAGTTTTCCTCTTAAATAGCTTCCAAAGTTGTTCAATTAGATTGGACTTGGAGAGCAAGGTGGTCATTTTAATCTTTTTAAACCTATTCCTTTATAATATTTGCTGATGAGGTAAATAAGACAAAAAGTAGGCTTTATTATCCATATGAAACCAAAGGTAACAAGCAACAGCATATCTAACGAGAATATCTAGAAGAAGAAAAAGAGTATTAGGAATGTATTTGATCCCAATTTCTCAAATCTGTGACTGAACAATTCGGAAATGGAAACGATGTTCGATAAAAGGGAAAAAAATCATCTTTCAGAATACCGATTCGATGTGTAGAGAAATTCGAAGATCGAAAATATAAACACCTGATGATAACTTAACGTCACATTTCTACTTTTTATTTAATGGCTTAAAAATGTTGAAAACAATACGCATTTAAATGGGATTTTACTTATTTTTATGGAAAAGAAGATCAATAGGCAAGACTCTTCGATTTTGTAATTGATTGTCTTTCCCTATCTCGTACAGTTTTCGAGGTAAGAATGTTAACTCTAGTGCTTCCAATAGATGGCGCTATCATTGATTTTACATTGTAGCATATGATTAATTTGTTATTACTAAATACCAAGATTCCGTCTATACTTGTCGCCATTCTCACGTTTTAATGGGATAAAATATATTTTATGTAAACATCCTGTATAGTTCATAAGATGTTAAGGTGCCTATCTTTTAGCCGCGGGCAAGTGAAGATTCACCAAATAATTCAGAATTCCGCCAAATGAAATTTGGCTAAAAACTACCAAATAATGCAGAATTTCATTAACTATTTCTTTATTCGCTTTGCTTGGCTTAGAGTGGCATCTATTGGCTTTGATCCAATAGATGGCACTCTAAGTGATCCTACCATATAGCGCATGGACATTTAACTATTATTAGATACCAAAATTATCGCTATATTTGTCGCCATTCTCAAGTTATTATACGGTAAAATATATTTTATGTAAACATCCGGTATAGTTCGCTGGAAGAAGTTAAGATACTTTATTGTCAGCCGGGCGCAAATAAAAAATCGCCAATTAATGTAGAATTCCGCCAAATGAAATTTAATGGAAAATCGCCAAGTAATGCAGAATTTCATTAACTGTTTCTTTATTCGCTTTGCTTGGGTTAGAGTACCATCTATTGGCTTAGATACAATAGATGGCACTCTAAGTGATCCTACCATATAGCTCACGGCCATTTGATTATTATTAGATACCAACATTATGGCTACATTTGTAGCCATTGTCAAGTTATTAAAGAGTAAAATAGATTTTTATGAAAACATTCTGTATAACTCATAAGAAATTAAGGTATTTTTCCTTCAACAAGTGAAAAATCGCCAAATAATGCGGAATTCCGTTGACTGTTTTGTCATTCACTCGACTCGGTTCACATTTGGTTCATAATTGCCGACATTTGCTCGCGGTTGCCGTAAAATAACGAAGATATATCGGTCATTCCTTTCGCTTGCCAACTAGGGAGATTTCGCCAATTGTGAGCCAAACTCGATTTCGCTCACAATTGGCGACATTTGCTCCCAGTTACCGGAAAAGTGCCGAAGTTAAATCAAAGAATGCACAAATCAAAGAAAGGGAGTCAGACGGTATTGGTGCAGAATAACTTTATTGCTCGACAGTACAAGCACAGTGTGAGTGTGAGCGTGAGTATACAACAGTCTCCAAAATATAGATCCATATGAATATATATTTGTTTATGTTTACACGTATGCGAGAGAGTGTCCATCCGGTTATACGACGGTGTGCGCGGCACAAAAATAACGATCGTCCTCAGGTGTTCCACTGTAAGCTCTTACAGAAGGGAGGGTCGCGTGTGCAGCGGCTTGCTCACACGTGCGCAAGGCGGGGGGACTACTCTAGAATGCACACACACGCACCTGTTGGGGGTTTACACAGGAGATCGATTACACGCACACCTGTATCACCAATTCTTCTTACCTGGGTCAGCGATTATTTTGATCTCAATAAACAGCATTCAAGTTCTCAAACTAAACTGCGAAAGGAGAAAGCATAACCCCCTTTTTGGCAAAGGTATTTAGCGCCAAATATGGCAACCCAATGTTGTCGTTGGAGGATATCTTCCTCCGTCTGATAAGACGCAAGAGCGCAGGGAGTTGGCGATTTTGAAAAGTGCACCAAGAGAGTGATGTTCTTTACATATCAAACTAGAATAGTAATATTTAATATACTACAAGAAGTTTAAATTTGGCTCAATTTAAAAACCATAAAGTATTCGAGTAGATTCTTAATACTTAACATAGTATAAAAAGTAATAAAATAATTTAAAAAGTAATAAAATAAATAATATATAAAATTTTGTTAACAAATTAAATTTGAACTCGAATTAAATTGGTTAGTATATTTTCTTTTTCCAAATCGTGTTGAATGAAAAAAGGTTTCTGAAATTTAACAAGTATAAAAGTAAACTTGAAAAACTAAATGGAATGATGAAAACTAAATGAAAATTTGAGGCAATAAATGTAAAGTAAACTGAAATTTAATAAGTTAATACATTTTTTATACAAATCTTGCTTAATGAAAAAAATTCTGAGTATTTTTATTAAATGTAAAATTTTTTAATTTTTTTTAAATTCAGCCTGAAGAAAATATTAGCCCTATACATTTATTTTCTGGTATTTAGTTGCTTTACCCCTTTTATATATGTAAGAAAGAATAAAATTCAAATGGAATTTCTATCTTACAGTTTTTGAATTTTTACTTTCAGTCTCTTAAAATGAGTCAGAATATTCAATTGTGATTTAAAGAATAGTACAGAAAGCTAGAGAAAATAATAATAAAAAAAAAGAAATCTACGATCTCAAGTTTCGAGTTATCTAGTGAGAGCATTATTATTTTTTAAGCCATTATTTGCCTTATTTAATTAAAAGCATTTGCCAGTTTAAATCGGTTTGGAAACGCAATACAGGTAAACGCAGGTCAACCTTTTAAAAAGCATCCGCTTTCAAAGAAGTATACATAATAATAATAAAGAAGTACTTGTACAAGCTGCTGAAAAATATGTGCGATCAAAAGATGTTGATGGATATTGCCATTTATGCCCATTGCCTACATTATTTAGAGCTAAAAATATTCAAAAACCCCTAACGAAAACAATACCATGTATTACACGATAATAAGAGAAATATATGTATAAAAAGGAAATTGATGTAATTGAAAATCTATTGTTTTAAATTTTTGAAAGGTGTAAAATAATTTTTGTAAAACGCTGTGTAATGAATTTA
Organism: Argiope argentata; assembly: GCA_026289955.1. NCBI lineage: Eukaryota > Metazoa > Arthropoda > Arachnida > Araneae > Araneidae > Argiope > Argiope argentata. The sequence continues at coordinate 933,076 of JAOUZG010051911.1, read as the reverse complement.
TGGCAAGAAACCAAAAAAATTATTATAATTGCATTTCGACTGATTTGCTTTAAGAGAGCAAAGTTGTGTGCAAAATTTTATGAATTCCTTCAAAAATTCTGGAATTTTGAATGGTTAAAAAAACTGCATTAAATTTTATATAAATAGATGTTTCTTTGCTGCGTTTCGCAAAAGCTGTCGGATGATCAATTCTAGTTTTCCTTACTTCATATATCGATGTATGTATTTGAAAATTAATTTTTGTACATTTAATTAAAAGGAACACATGAAAAAAATATTAAAAATAAATTTTAATCTTTATTTTTTAGCTAAAATTGACTTTTTAGAAACCTATGAAATCTTTAGATAAAACTATTTTATATTATAACTAAATTAAGAGACTTCTAAGCATGGGGGTTTAAAAATAACAAAAAGTTGTTGGATTTCTGCAACGGTAATAATCAAAGGATTCTTTTCCGTTAGCCGGGCACAAGTGAAGAATCTCCAAATAATGTTGAACTTCCAAATTTCTTTTGCAATTTTTTCTCTCGTTCTTGGCTAAAGTACCAATCAAAGAAAAACAATTTTGAATATAAATAAGAAGACTTTATGTAATTAGATCCGATTAAAATAAACTCAGATAATCGACTTCCCGTCAATTCCAAATGAACGTAACATTACAAGGACAAACAATTACCTTTTTATTGATGACTTTGAAACACATTAATAAAGAAAATTCCTACTCTTTATTTCTTTATTAATTTCTATTTAATTCTGAGAAAGAGGACTTTCCTATTTAATACAGACAATTCCTTATATTTCCAGCAAAATACTCTTAATTGAAATTCCAAAAGTTAAGTTAACGATTCTATTTAGTTATCTATGCTAATAACAACCAAACTATTTAGTCTTTAAGGATCCTATCTTTGTTCGTTCTTCCAAATAATCGACGACATCCGTGGGTAGTGTAAAATAATCAGTAAACTTTGACATACTTTTACGTGATGTAAAAATTCAAAGTGAAAAAAAATCAAAGCCTGACAATAATATTTCTTAAAAGAACAAGTTATATACAATATATTGTTCCCTAAGAAATTTTCCTACTTATCAAATGTGAAATATCAATAATGCCATTTTTTTTAACTAACAAGTATTAGCAATATTATTTTTTTCCTACACGAAGACGCCATTTTGTCAGATTATTAAAGAATATTTGATTTAATTTACTTTTACCATCAATTAAACCATTTGTACTAAACAATTACAGTGGATTCTTCGATAGGAAATAGTATATGAATACCATCTTAAACAAGAAGAAGAAACATCATAATACACCCTAGTTACTCCTAGCCAACACAAACATGAGCTGACATCATATCACAAGGTTAAAAGAAAAGTAATATTCACTTTTGTTTGCTTTTAATCATGGGAAAAATTGCGCCAAACAATCGCCGAAACGGCAAAGAGGAAAAGAAGATTAATGCGAAATTGACAACCGGGAGATAAATAATGATGGTAAAGATATTCTGTCTAAAAGATTATACGAAGAGTTGTTTTTCCCAGCGATATCGTTGGATCCTTTAAGTTCGGTTTAATTTGCCGATAGAGAGCGCTTAAGTTAAACACCGCGTGACATGTGGCAAAGAAGCAGACATTTACAGCTGCCGCGTGAATGGATTATTAAAGTGTTTATTGAGCCTGGATGTCAAAAATAAAACGCAATGTATTATCAGCAAACCAGATGAATGGTTGTTGTCGAATTAACATAATTATGTGTCAAGTCTATTTTGTTAGGGGGTAAAAGCTCTAAAGATTATTTTTACTGAAAAAAAAATATGTTTTTCAGTTCTAAAATTCAAATGAAGAATTTCAGAATTATTTTAGTTACAAGAATTTGCTTTTCGAAATTTTGATATGAATGGTAACCAATAATTTTTTTAATTTTAAAGATTAAAATATATTAGAGAAAGGCAGTTCATATTTTTTATTTCAATATTAATTAATACGCGAGGTCTGAGAAATTATTTATTTGAAATTTTCTCGAAATTAGCTCCATTTAGATGATGACATAAGAAAATCTTAGTTGCATAATATATTATAAAATCTTCACATTTATGTGTAGTTTAATGAATATGAACGCCATTACTACGAGTAACTTTGAAGATATTTCAGCAATAGCTGGTTCATAAGTGACGAAAAAGTTTAGAATGCTACAATTTTTATTTTTTCAGAGAGATTCTGCATCAATATATCAAAATGTTTGCTTGAAAACCATTATTTGATTTAAGACAAATAAAATAATGGCTGACGGTGATAGATCAAGCGTTATAGGAGGCTCCAGGGTAACAAAAATACGGTAAAGAACGGTGAATGGAATATTATAGTTATCATCAGTGTATATTTACTACCGCGTTTGGATGAGTTAAAATTTGGGATGAAAGAATTAACGTTTTTTATACAGTTTTAAAAATTAACTAAGAATTTTGTTTGAAATGTGTGTTTTTCCAATTAGAAATTATTATAAATTGATTTTTCGAAATGTTTAGTTGCAATATTTCTAAAATTTACTACACGAATGTAAATGTTCATTATTTAGAAGACCAAGAAATGTATTCTTAACTACCAATTCATAAAATTTTGAAAAAATCGAGTTATCAACAAAGGAATACAATTCACTAGCAGATATATAGTTTGACAATGAATTTTAAGTTAAAGTTTGATAATACAATATTGAATATTTTAAAATGCAAAATTTTATCATTTAAGTTATTTTATTTCGTTATTCACAATAAAGTTATTTTAAAAAATGGAAAAAGTCACAATAAACTATTTTATTTACTTTCTGAAATTCGGTTAAAATATTTTTTAACTTCCAGTTTTTATTTTGGGTGCAAATTTACTATGAATTTTATAGTTCCCAAAATATATCTCATTGGCCTACCTCTTTGCCTACCAACATCTTTACTCACCTTAAACAAACAAACAACACTTTTAGCATGTTTTGAAATCTCCTTTTCATGAAAAAAAGCACCAGTATTTATATATGTAGGAGCCATATCGATATCATCACATTGAGTTATAGAAAACTAAAATCACTTCCATACATCATCCAAATGAGTAAACACAAATATCTATATTCAAAACTACAACATAATGGTACGGAATTTCCTAACATAAATATTTAAAATGATTTATTCCTATCCAATTCATTGTAAAAATGACTTTTTCGAACAGAAAGGAAACGAGATGTGCTGATTTTATTCTTCACCGAATGCTTTCTTGGATATTCGAACAAACATTCTTGCTGAAGAAAAATAAACATATTCTTCTTAATAATACAAATAGGCTTCATAAACAGGAAAAAAGATCCAGAATTTTTTTTTCATTCTCTTTAAGAAAATCAAATTCTGTTGTTCACACATTCGAATTGGCAGCTGAAATTCTCTTAATGAAAACCGTACTTGTAATTTCATTTACAGTGTCTCGTAGAATAAAAGTTAAAGAAAAAAATATATTCTTATAAAATTTTTAAAAAAACAAGAGGAGCATTCTTTTCACCTAAACTGTCTGTCTGGCTGAAAATGGAGGCATTAGTTTTTTTGTCGTTTTGCCAAAAGGCTAGAAGCCATCATCGCGTAGAAGGCTGTCGGTGCAGATGCATTCTTTTTCCTCGCAGGTGGAAGGATTTCAGATGTTTTTATCGTTAATGAAAATGTGAATTAATCGCTTCTGCACGGTGCGTTTGTTTATGGAATATCTTTTACAGAATAAAGTTCTATCGACTGCTGTAAATGTTGGCAAGAATTATTTTAAACAAGATTAGATAAAACAGATTTTAATTTATATGTTTTCCCCCCAAGAAATTTTATGGCGATAATTTTTATTTCTTTGAATGGTAAAAAGACAGATGTAATCATGGAATGAAAAAAAAAAAGAAGCGTTGCATGAATTCCACAAATAAGATTAATTGGATTTCATCACTCGAGATTTTTTTCTTTAATAAAGGCATGGGGTCTATTCTGAAGTTATTAGCCTATGATGTTGGCTTATATTATAAAAAATTTGTTTTATTCTACGAAGAGAGGAATTAAGCAAAATCTTGTTTATTTAAACATTTTATTTAATTCATTTTAAAATCTTTTGTTATAATATTATATATTAAGTTTTAATAGGGGATATGTATGGAAATGGCGGTTAACTGTCTACACACTTAATAATACTTATAAAGAAAGAGAAAGAAATGTATTTTCAGAAGAAAGAGGAAGGTATAAACATAGTAAAAAGGGAATACGAAGAAAGAAATAGAAATGTATAATTCACATTAATGTATTATAGAATACTCTGTATTCATCTCTGCTCATTTAACTGAAATTATACCGCCTTCAAAAATAATTGCTAATACTACTCGACCTTCGCTCTAGCCATAGTAAGAATTTTTTTAAAAATGTAGTATTAAATTACTAAAGATACAATGACTATGTCTTCTCTGAATAGAGCTTTAAAAGTAGCGGATTAATTTAAATGTGTTTATAACAATAACATATTACAAAGGGAAAACACCACCCTTGCTTTTCACCAAAACCTATATTCCAAAACTGATTTATGCTTCTTATATCTCTTACACGTAGGGCTTTTTCTTCCGAGCTCTAATTAGCCATGAAAAGTCTAATGTGAAGAAGAAAATTAATTTATATTATCAAAATTTACTAGTAAAAAGAATTAATTTCCGACATAATCGCCGTTTAGATCGAACCATTTATCACACTTACAGACCAGTTTCTACAAAAAAACATTATTGTTACAAACGATTTGACATGGATTTTAGCATTCTTTCGAATGCGAGGATTTCAGTATTTTTTTTTTCATGTAAAGGTGAAAAATATGAGCTCAACTCTTACAAAAATCAGTCTTTTTTGATAAATAATTTATATAATTTATAATTATTTAATTAAAAATAATTAAAATAATTTTTTTACCTAAGTAGGAATTGAGTCAAAATTATCTTTTTATATTCCTTTTTAAACGTTTCTTATAAATTTGAAATCTTCATGAAGATGGAGGATGATTAGAGCAATACGATATACAATTGTTTAAATATGTTATTTTCTTTTGAAGGTTATTTTAAGGTGTCATATATGCATAATATATTTCAAATTCTTCTTTGAAGGACTTCAATAACTATATACAATAATTATTTATACCGATTTCCTACAACTTAACATCTAGTTCGAAATAAATACAACTTTTGTAAGTTGAAAACAATTTGACATATAAAAATAAAACACTTAGGAAAGCTAGAAATAACTCATTTAATGTCAATAAATAAATTATACATTTGAAAATGGTATAAACATCGTCTGCAGGTTATCAAACATAAAACACCAGAAGAAAATAAATGGAAATTGGGAATTTCAATAAATTAATACTTATACGAGTGGTATTTATTTGAAAGAAGCACAAGCTAATGTTGAATTAAAAGGATTGATAAAAAAACGAATTTAACAATCACGTGTTGATAAAAATGTTCAAAACGAAACCTATTATTATTATTAAAAATTTCAATTATGAAATTTAATGAACATCTATAAATTAAACATCAAATAATTATAAATTGAGTAAAATCGTATCTCGAAGTATTTAAAGGAAGATTGAAAGTTAATTATATTTCATTCGTAGCTCTCTTTTTTATATTATTTGAATATTAAATTTTTTTTAAATTTTACTTTTTTATTTTAAAACTTATTTTTTATTTTTAATAATATATTAGATTTGTTAATGATTTATGTCTTTGAAAAATTTTATGATTAATTATTTTTCTTCAATTCCACATTTTATGAAGAATTTAATATGTAAAAAATTTTTTTCGTCGCCTTATTTTAAAGTTAAGCTGATTTTAAAAAAGGAATATAGTATTTCTAAAATATTTGATTAGAAAAAAAAATGTCATAAGTAGAGTAAAAAGGATCTTAATCCTTTTTTTAGATATTTCATCCAATCCCAAAAATATAGCTATTTAGATCAAGATAAAATGACATTTCCTCCATTATTCTAATAAAGAATGAACATTTTATCATTCATCCCATAAAACAACTTGGCGAACCACAAAACCGAACAAAGCGCTGCATATTTTATCTTCCGCTGAATGCTTTCAAAAATGTCTGGTAACGGTTCTTCTTCAAAAAAAGAACAAATGTGATCGTCATTAATACAAATAGCTCTCTTAAGCCTCGGGAAGAAACTGAATTCGTTTCTATCCTCTTAAGGAAATCGAATTCAGATAACAAACAAGATTTGTCAGGGAAAATCATTTCTACATGAATAATCCTTATTGTAATCTCCTTAAATGCGTTTCAAAGAATAAAATGTAAGAAAAGATAAAAATATGTTCTTACAAGAGTAATAGAGTAGTAGACATTTTTTTTTCGATCATCCTTTCGATTCGGCAGTTTGTGGAGACACGGGTTCTTGTCATGTTGCCAAAAGACTAGACATAATTACCTCGTAGTAAATATGAATTTGTTTTTTTCACCTAAAAATGTCTTGAGATTTTTAACCTTGACAAAGTATACGTATAATAGTTTTTGTATCGACTTATTTATATTTTATACAGTACCTTTTTCATATGAGACTGTCCAGTGTCTTCGATTTAAAGCATGTTTATAATTACTGAAAATATTTTCTTTTCATTGAACTGTAAAAAGTGAAATAATTTCAGCATTCGTCGTCAAGAAATTTTAATATTAATTGTATTTTTAATAAACGAATTGGCTTTTATACTCATTAAATCGTATGTTTATATAAAATTATTCCATTATTTTTATTAATAAATTATTCACCTTTTATTACATGTAATTAAAAAATTTCTAGGATTTTTTACAGAAATTAAAAATATTTTTGAAATTTCAAGGAATTAATAAAATGCAAATTTTAAATATTGGAAAAAATTAATTCGGTTGTCATTTTCATGACAAAAAAATTCTTATATTGAATTATTACAATAGTCTTTGGTACAAGAATTTTCATAGATGCTACTAATGGGATATTTGAATTAAGTGAAAATGTTTTTCTTTTCTTTTTATAGTTGGATTAGTTTCAATATTTACTTTCAGAGATTTTTACTGAGAGCAAATTTAATCATTTCAAAAGACTAACATAATTATAATTTTCTTTATAAAACTTCAAAGATTGAACTAAAATTTATTCCATTTTTTTAGTTATAATAGCATGTTGTTTTAAACTGTTGAAAAGTATGAAGCAAAAGAAATTGAAAAGATGAATGCTTGCTTCTCACTTGAAAATATTTTAAATACTTGAAAAGATGGTTTAAGCCGAGTATATAATGTAATATTATTTTATTTATCAACGAAAATATTTTATCATTCAGTTTCATGAAGTTGAGATATTCAGAAATTTATGTTAGTTACATCGGAAACAAAAGGGTAGTTTGAGTCCATATAGTAATCTGGAAAATAAATGTGTCGAATACTCATTTGTATAGGAAATTCAAAACATAATTTAAAAGCATTAGAAAAATGTTTGTTGCGACTGCGCATGCGCTAACGAAAAAAATTCCAATAAAATCTAAGGAATAAATATATTTCGAATTTAAGACTTCTTTCAAACTGGAGTGGGATTTAGAAGGAGAAAAGAAAGTTTCTGTTTTGAAACATTTAAATTAAAATACCTAAACAATGCAAATCATAAAAGTAAATACACAGATTTTTTTTAAAGTAAATATTGAAGCGTTAGCATATATTTACAGTACGTTAATAATTTACTTTCTCATCAACAAATATTAATTTTGAAAAATATTTTTTAAAGTTGATCTTGTTAGAATTTAGACCAAAAGAATTTCTATAGAAATAATGTTTGGAATCTTGCGAAATCGTTCGGTTATTTTATCATAGTCGCAATTAGTTTCCATCTGGCATTTTAGTTAATATATTTTACCTATTATCTCGCTTGTAATCTTTTCAGCAGTTGTTTCTTCGTCATTTTTTAAAGCTTTGATAACGAAATTCTCTGAAAAACCCTTTGTTGTATATAAAACGAGTAAAGTTGTATTAATATTTTATCTACGACTTCATGCATAAAAAATTAAATGCGAACTTTTGAAAACGCATTATATTCGGTTTTCAAGCTATTTATTATGATCATTTATATGGTTTTAAGTTTAAAAATTAATTTAATGAAGCCATTAAATTCTCTCTTAAAAGGTAACCATACAATGAAGTTTTAAAGTTCATTCCGCATTTTCAGAAAGGGCAAATTATCTGCTCAGCCGCATATGATGCTATACTTGGAAGCCAGACTTTCACTGTCACGTGACGTTTTAATATTCACTTGATACTGGAGTAATATGAATCAACTTCAAAAATAAGCAACAACAAAAATAAGCAAATTTTGAATTTGACAACATTGATAAGCTGATATAATAAATTAAACGGTATGAAATTAAAAAAAAAACTAACAGTTTTGCATTGTAGACCATCAAAAATAGATTTGTCATAGAAGGCGTGAGCTTCATAAATATTAAATAGTCATAAAAAGAATTTTTCAAAAATTAGTTACATTTTAAATGAAAGATTTTTCGATATCTAAAGCTTCTCCTTTACAACATAAGAGTTTATTGTCTCACAAATTATATTTAAAAAATATAATTAGTGCAATTGTTATTATATTCCATGATTTATAATATGATTTTTATATTTAAAAATATTTTTTTAATTCAAAAAATTAGCTTTTTAGTGGCATCAATTTTATTCACTCACAATCTCTTCTAAAGTTTTCGAAAAATCTTAGAAGGATATTTTACATTAACACATTTAACTATTTTAATTATTTCATTTAAATGATCATGTATTGAGACTAATAATATTTTTTACTAAGTATTAACAAACATTTTTAGAGAATATTATTATTGAAATGCAATTTAAAACAACTTTTAAAAATAAATAAAGATAGGCGATTCAAATCAGATAAAAACATTTCTTGATATGATATTTCGAAATGGAGATTCCAATTTATTTAATTTTTTTTCCAAAACTAAGTTCCGAAAACAATTGTTAGTTTTAATTTTTAAGACTTCAATATAAAAATGAATAACTATAAAGTGAAAGTGCGGTCTAAATTCTCATTATTTTCCTTATTATCATTTGCATCGAAAAAATTAATATTCGAATATTTTAGAAATCTTATACACTTATTTAACAAACTTCTTTATGAACAGACAAATTTTCAAAGGTAACATCTAAGTGTATTAAAGTAAAAAAAAACGAATGGCCTAATTATTTTTCCTATCTCATACTGATTATTTCTAAAAAATCTTTTCGTCTACAAATATTTAAATCTTAGATGAGTCAAAAGTTAACATGTTTTCACCTTCGACCTTTCATTGAACTGCACGCGCAAAAGCAGGTGTTCTTTTTTATCTCTTATTATTATTCTTTCTAATTTTAGGGTCTGAATTTATTCTAGTTTCTACTAGATACATTTTTAATTTGAACCAGTTGTATTAAAGAAAAACACATCTGTCATCTACTTTAATTATTCGTCCGCCAAAGAGATGTTCAATTTTTTTTTAAATTTTGATGCGACCTATATCTTCTTTCTTTCGAAAAAAGAATTGTTACTCCTCTCTCCTCCATTCGTTTTGTAAAGAAATTGTTTACTTTGGAGACATTACATATTGATTAAATTTAAAGGATCAACAACAGAAATACATTAGTTATAATGTTAGTTTACTGTATTATTTTAAAGGTCAATTACTGAATTAATCTTAAATAAACAGGTAATATAAAAATATTTTTAAAGTCATTTCCTACTTAGGTCAATAAAGACAAATTTCCTCTTAGTTAGTTTTTATTAAGTAATTACAATTAATATAAATAATTATTCAAAAAATTTCCGGGCCAAAATAAAATCAAGTTTATATCGGTTGAAATAAAAATCAGAACGCAATCATATCACACTGAATTGGTGTTTAATTTTCAATTACAATTGAGGTGATGCAATTGCTTGATTTCTTGCATCAGTTAGAGTAACGGATATAGACTAGAAATTTTTAATTTTCTTTATTTTGTATTTTAATTCGAAAGTACCTCCAAATGAATCCGAAAAATTGATTAAATTACAAAGTTTAATTTTAAAGGCATCAAACATTAAGAAATAAAACACAATCGTTTGAAATAATCAGCCAAAAAGATGCTAAGCTTAATATCATAACAATGAGTAAAAACCGAACTGAAAATATTACTTATTTGGCGGTGGGGAAATGAAGATATTTGGCGTGAAAGTTAGTTTTGAATTAATTAACAAAACATTAAGGAATTAATATTTGAGTAATAAGTGTGTTTGAGTAATTAATGAGTGGATTAAGAAAAAATATTTTATTAACGATTAAAAATTTAAAATTTGTATAAATATACAGTCTTATTTAACTCTATTTCAGCATAGATATTGCATTTAGAATGTTTAATGTATTCATTTCATTTAAACTGTTTTCATTTCAATTCAAGTAACGGATGTGACGTATTTCTTCCTCCTTTTGAAGAATACATTGCCAATTTTTAAACCGGAAATTGTTTTGCAAAGAAATCGTCTGCGTTGGGGAAATTAACTTATTTGTTATTTTTGAAAGTTTCAACAACCGAAAGAGATGAAATATTTTGTCGAGTCATTTTAGTTTTCCTAAAACATTTATTTATTAGATTTCCACGTTTGAATTATAAAAGTAAATTTTTGTTATGTTTTAAAGGTAAATTACAGCAATAAATTTTAAATAAAAAAGGCATTTTGTCTTAATTGTGTATTTTTTCATGAACTGATAGATTTTAATTGCATCTTAGCCTAAGTATTTTGTGTTTAAAATCTTCAATGCAGTAATTCAATTTAAATTTTTTATACCAGTTTACATGATTGGTGGCTCTCACAGGAAATTCTTTCCTGTTCCTAAATTTTAGAATCAGTCCACCATGCAAAAAGTTCTTACATATAATTTATTATGAAAAAAACAAAAGATTTAAAAAAAGGAATCTTTAATGATAGAAATAATAACTCAAAAACAAATTGTATTTGGTAGCTTATTTTTTAGAAAATATTAATGCATTTTTTATGTAATAAAGCTGCTTTTTTGATAAGTTTTTGTATTTTTTAACAATTTTTGAGAAAATCAAGAATTTACTTTATTTAAAAGTTTTTTTCCATTTAAGGAGTTGTTGAAAATACAGAATGTTCTCAGAATACTATAAATATTATTTTTAAATGGTGTGTTTTAAAATATTATCAACAATGATTTTCTTATTTGAAACTATTATTATTAAAATATATTAGACAAAAAAGTTAGTGGAAAAGTTAGCACTCAAATTAGGCATATAAACAATATATACTCAATTTTGAAATAAAAAAAATGGTTAGAAAAGTCATACACGTGAAAAAAATAAAAAAAAAAAGAATTCAGTAGAGCGAAAATTAAGGTTAAAGAAAGACGAATTTCATAAATATGCTCTTCCTTTTGTACATCACCCTTTAATAAGATATAATCGTCGAAAAGTTATAATCGCAGCATGTTGAAACGAACTATATTTAGAAATATTTTGCGAAAATATTAAGATCAATGAAATGAACCATTTCATCAATAAACTGCTGAAATATTTAAAATTAACTGAAAAAGAGAGAAAAAAAATTGAAATTATGAACTGAATAGGGATTTCGAAAAACCTTATTTAATATCATTAGTGTTTAGATTCGGCTTTTTTTAAATCAGAGATGAAATTGGCGATACAGGTGTGTTTAAAACTTAAGGATACACACATTGGCTCTGTATGACACATTACACGAAGTTATGTAATTGCTATCTACAAGTTTCAATAAACACACGTTATTTCTTGGTTAAGCACGAGACCCACTTGAATATAAACTTGAAATTTCTTTCATCAACACAGACTTTTTTAAAGAATAAATGTTTCATTTTAGCAATATAAGATTAGATAAAATATATTAACAGAGCTTATGAGTAGGTCAATTAAGCACCCTAAAACTTCGCAATAACTTTGAAAATTTAAATTTTAGCTCGTTTACCATGCATTGAGAAGAATTTTAAGAAAAAATCTAGAGAGGTTATTTGAATTCGTATTAAAATAGATAGATGTATTTTAGAAGTTTAAAAATAAGAATAAAAGAATTAGAAATTTTCAGAGTGAATTAAATTTAGTGTAGTTATTGGATAAATGTAAGAAAGGTTATTACAATTTTTAGAATGAAATTAAATTTCAATACCATTAAGATATTTATATTTAAATGGAATTCCTAATTTGTTGATCAATTTGAACGACTTGGCATATTAGTAAGATAAAAGTATTAGTAAAGTTTGAAATTTTGTATAATGAATTAAACTTTTCCTTTAGGTGGATAAAAAGTTGAATAGAGACCAAATTTTTTAGAGTGAATTAAATGTTTAATATTAATAGAAGGAGAAATGGGTATTGAAAATGTTAGGCTTAAGGTAATTTTACATTTTTAGTGGAATAAAAGCACGAATTAATATTAAAATTTTTGAAGAAAAATTTATCTTTTGTATAAATGTTTAATAAAAGTTTTCAAAATTTAGAATATAATATAATTTAAATATTGGAAAAGTTAAAAAAATATTAGTGGAGATTTGAACATTGAATATTAGTATCATAAAAATTGGAATGGAAATTCCAATTTTTGGAACAAATTAAGTGTTTATATTTATGAAGGAAATAATATGGATGTAGCGATCAAAAGTTTAAGAAGAGATTAAATTTTGCATATCGTTAGGGTCAAAAGTCAGAACGGCGATTTAAATTTTAATAATAAATCGAATTTATAAATCTGTATGCCAAAAGTTAACATGGTAATTTGAATTTTTAAAATTTAATAAATTTTTGGTACCATTACGGCAAAAGTCAAATTGATTATTAAAATTTTAAGAATGAGTTAAATTTTATATAATATAAGGATAAGAATATAGGTAAATATTTAATTTTTCAGAATGTATTATACTTGCCTTTTTAATGGCTAAGAGAAATATATTTTATAATCATAAACAATATCGCATACACTCGACTTGTCGAAATTATGCGTTTATAAGTGGGTACAAAAAACTTTCAGTGAACTTTTTAGTAGTTCTTTAAAAAATTCGAGTTTTTAAAAAAGCCACATAATAATTCAACGCTATAATACTCTTAGCAATCTAAACACCAAGCCACCCAGAACAACATTATTCCTATCAATATCGATCTATCAATACATTTTTTCAATATGTCTATGTCTTTTTCTGAAATATTACCATCCCAGGCAACGACTGAAATAAATGCCAAGATATGTCAAAAGACGGTTAATGATTGGGTGACGCTATAGCGAGGTACAGTGTGGTTTATTGTCTATGGGCCAAGACATAAGTTATGTAGATTATTACTCGAATTCTATCTTGATATTTACAAACATAAAAATATTGCAGGACGTAGAATTTGGTTGCCTGTTGTGATAAGCAACAATAAAAACTTATCATCGGGGCTGATCCTTAATAGTACTGTTCATTATCCGTATTTCCCTAATACACTCTAGAATTCACATTATCCAAGATTCACAATTTCCCTGACAGGAAACGAATTATATTTCAACTCTGAAAAAAAAGTCTTATAAATTAACAACTTCTACTGATTTCTTCATAATTTTAAGATTAGTTTTTTTAAAATATTCGATACTATTATATAAGAAAAAAAGGCTATAAACTCAAAACTCTTTTCAGAGAAGAATTATTTTTCGTTTCACTAAACTTGCTTCTAAGTTATCCAAAAAGGAGAAACATTCCCTAATGTCCATCGATACATCTGGCCACTCAAATATTCTAAGGTCTGGTGTTGACATTTGATTTCACAAGACACCAAAATTAAAATATCATTCTCACTGGAATGTTTCTAATTTCGTTCTCTTAAGACAAGACAGACATACCACTAATAAGCTTTTTACCATTTCACCGCCAAGACTAATCTACATTGGCTTCATGTCATCCGCACATGCAATAACATGAACACAGATTGCGTAGTTTAAAAAAGCGTGCTCGCTATACCTACAGGGTAGAGAGAGACACGCCAAACCTATTTCGATGGGACTGGATTATTGAATATCAGTTGTTACCGCCTCTAATCTTTGGTGAATTTCAGGATGTCCTCCTCTGTCTTCTAGCTATGGACACAATAGTGCTTCGACTGCGATAGTCTTGAGGTTTCTTGGCAGTCACCACTATCGATTTTGGAACAGTTTTAGCTGCCTCTTCCTTCTTTTTTGATAGCTTCTTACCATGCTTGGAACAAATTTCCTTGGCAGGTTTTCTTTCCATCTCCTCGATGGAAATATCAGCAGATCCAAATGAAGCTATGCTACCTGCCATAGAGTTTGCACCAGTGGAAGTGGTCGGAGAGGCAGGTTCTTTGACATCAGTGTTCTGTGCACCTTGTTGCTGTTGTTGCTGCTGCTGTTGCTGCTTTTGAAGTTTGTAAGGCGAGCATGGCAGGCTCCTTGAAGCATCCTCTGTAATCCTCAACGTTCCAAATTTAGCCCCGCTCTTCGAAGGCCTTTTACCAGAGGTATGGACCTTCAGGGCTACCACGGATGACTTAACGAACACCTCCTCCAGCTGGAATCCAGTGGCATCTTCGAATCGAAATGGTTCGTCTGGTCGACCCTAATAAGCAAAAGACAGTCCGTAGGCGGATCTACCGCCACTCGATGAGATGCTCCCCAGTTCACAATCGCCGAGGTCCATGTCATCGTACAGATAGAGGGATGTGGTCTTCTTCGCGGTGGGCAAAGCGTTTCGACTACGATTGAACCGGCTTTTGTAGATAAGGAATAAGGTGAATAGGCTGATGAGGATTCCAAGCGTAGCAGCTATGCGAATTCCCGTCCAGGGATCGTAAGCGTCGAAGTACTCTTTGGTAAGGAACTCCCGTGTCGCTGGACTGAGGTCTCGCATCTTGACCACTCTCGGCCGTCTGGGGATGAAGTAAGGGATTCGCGTGGGGGAGCGTCCTCGGGTGGGGTGCTCGGTTTCGTTGTGGCGGTGAGAAATGTCGTCGTCGTCTCCTTCGTCCATGGTTGAGACTTCATGAGATTGAAAATGAAAGAATTGGATTTCTCTGATTGCCTCAAAACATCAATCTGAAAGGGAAAAATAAATAAATAAGGTGGATATTCATATCCAGTTATTTCTTTTTGAAAAACATAGCATCGAAAATATTAAAATAATATTTGTTTTAATGTAGAGTAATTTTAAAATTTAGTAATACTATTATCATTTGAGAAATCGATCGTTTTGTTTTTTAAAAAAATCTTTGTGTACGAATTTAGTGATTAAGAGTGAAAACTGTTATAAACATTTATTTTTTCAGCTATCATTTTAAAGGATTCGAAAGACCTAATAAATAGCTTAATGTACCTTTTCTCGAATGTAGCCGTTATCAAATTAATTTGTATAACATACTTTCATCTGATGATTTTTATCTTTGTATAACGAACTTGAAAGTTGGTATGAAACCTTTTTGTATATTATTTAATTTTCATTGCTATCCTAATATGCCTAAATGAATCATTTTTCGCAAATTATTCCCCACGGGAGCATCGCAAAAAAGAGGATGAGATGCTTCCGGCATGTTGGTAGGATCTCGCCACCCTTGATGGTACACAAATAAGTGGGGATATTGCTCTTCCGTCCAATGACGGGGCGTACTTCGTAAAGAAAGGGTTGTACTGTGACCGGTGATGCTCCTCAAGACTCAATCACAGCTCCTGTTAGTGTCGCTGTAAAAGTAGTCCGGTCAGTTAGTATTATTATCCGAGTGTCTTCGGGGGGTTCAGAGAGTCAATGATATAACTTCTCGCATATTGCGTATAAAATTACATGATTTATATATGAAGTAATCCTTTGAAAATAAAGTCTTGGCTTATGTTACTCCTAACACTAAGTGAATTTAACTATGATAAACCAGAAATATATCTATAACCAGGTTATTCAATAACCTATGAAATATCAACAATATATTAGTTATTTTCTACTTTCAAATGTATAATTAATATGTTTTTAGAAAAACAAAACCATTTTTTTAAATGATTAAAATATTACAACAATAATTAGAAGAAATAAGTTATCATACAAATTAAAAGCTACATAATAAATAAAGCACTCCTAATACATTTACAATGTTTTTATTCTAGTAGTAAATAAATATAACTAAGAGTTTGTTGATAAACATCAATGGTTTTGAAAGAATGTATAACTATTTCAACTCGATAAAAATAATGCAAACGATAATTTGAAGTCAATTCATAATTTAAATTAAAAATGGCACAGTTAATAAACAATTCTGAAACATTCGTAATGTTTTCTGGTAGTAACTAGATTGAATCATCAATGGACTTTAAAAAAATGAATATTCAATAAATTACGATATAATTTCTTTCTTTTGGTACTTTAATATTTTTTAAAACAAAATTCATTCATTTTTGAAAACTTTATGACAAATATATTAATATAATTCAAGTAACGAAATTATTTTTGTTCATATATATACAAAAATATTTTTTTCATAGTTTCTTCAAACTGGGTGTAAAAAGAAACACTGAAAGCCTCAATGGGAAGCATATATATAGTTAAAAAGATGAAATATTAGAAAGATATTATTTAATTCACAAGTTAAATAAAATAAAATAAATCTAGCTCTGATATTACTTCAAAAATTAAGATTAAATAATTAATCTAAAGAACTAAGGCTTCTGGAATTTTCTAAATATTTTTCCACAATATTAACAATAGCAAATTTCTATTTCTTTATTTTTTAATTTATTTGCTTGTTTTTTAAAAGTTATTATCAAGTTTGGATTCAATATATTCAATCACTTTCAAAGTAAGGAAGAAAGCATAAAAAATTCATTAATTTCCTTTTTGAAAAGTGGCAATATATACCACGTGAATGAAATATAATTTAAATAAATAACTAAGATTTTGTTAATATTTCTATAATTTTGAAATAACGACAACAGCAACATCAACAAAACAACTGATATGCATATTCATGTAAGAAATTAAATTATTTTCAACTTGAAATAGAATTACTAATTTATTTTTTTTTGCATCAAACATTTTTGAATCAAACAAACAAAACCTTTTTCCGAATTCGACGCAAAAATAAAGCAGTCGATAATTGGGAGTATCAATGTCCCAACTGAATAAAAAGTATAAAGATAATCGTTCAAATTTCATTTATAATGAAAAGTATGATTACGTACGAAATGAAAATAAACAGATGTTAATCAGATTTTGAAGAAATTTTTATTAGTTTTCTTGACGCCGTAGATATACATAATGGATTTTTCATAGAATTATACTTCAAAATGCTTGGAATATTGCACCTTTCCTATTGTTTGTCATTTAATTTTTTAAAATTTATGATATTACAGAAAGAACTAAGTAAATGATGGATTAAAACTTTTATTTTAGATTCTTTCCTTTTGTTACAAGTGCAAGGGAAAACGTAATTTCTTTTCTGAAACATATTTTTTTCATTCATGGAAAGCGTTTTATTTTAAAAGTTTCATTATCTCCTTGGCATAAGTTTTTTAAGGTTTACATGCAAAAGTTTATGATATTGGGTTGGTTTTAAAGAATACTTTTTTATTAAAAAAAACTTTACTAAATTCAAAACAAATTTCTTTCTGAAATATTATGAAGCATTTTTTTTATTACTTTAAGAGTTGTTTGAAGGTCTTGAAGTAGATTTAATTATTTATCAAACTTTTATTTTTTTGAGAAGATTGCCCTTAAAATGGAGAATCACTTTTATTAAGTAACTAGCCGCCTTTGGCGACCAGTTGGTTCGCCAATATTAATGCCGACTAAAGGGTTAAATCATTTTTATATATAACTTGGTCTCATAATAAATTTTTCAGCAAAATATTTTTAAGCTTCAAATTTCGAAGTCATATAACTCACTTATACTATTATGTAGGCCTTAAACAGTCCTATCTTTGAAGTCCGCATCTCTCTCTGATTTTCTATCAGTGCGCGTAAAATTCACTTTTGTATTAAATTGAAAATGATGAAACTTCAATTAACACAACGACCTCTCTACTCAATCTAAGCATGTCTTTAAATAAAACTAAAAACTGAAAGCAGAATAGTCCGACATTGAATATTTATGTTCAATACAGAAATTGAATCACTATAATTTTTTTTATAATTTATAAGATCTCAAGGAATTATTCAGCAAAAATTTCATAGGTTAATTGAAACCTTCAGTTTTTAATTTTATTTTTAGATGTATATAAATGCTCTCAATAATATAGATTTTTTTTAGGTTTATAAATATATTTCAAAAAATTATGGTTTAAATTCCTTTGGTCTTATAGATTCATATTTGTAAAATATTCTTAATATTTCAACTTCTAAATAAAATGAGCATTTCTATCTTCTTCAAATCTGGCTGATTTATTCAGTTCTGAATTTTGCAAGTTTAGAACAATCATCATTATCATAATCTAGACCAATTATTCTAGAGTAATCTTGATTGGCTTCTTTGAGATCTTGATAAAGTGATCTAGAATCGTCAGTTTTTACCGTAATAGTTATATTGAAATTTTCATAGATCGATCAGCTTTGATGATTGATTTAGTTGATTGGATTTTATATAAGGACTTATTTAAGTAAGGACTTTTGTCTCAAGAATTTATTATTATATAAGGACTTATTGTCTCAAGAATATTTTGTTAAATATGATTCACAGAGCAGATGATGTATGCAAAAATTTAATTCATCAGCATTTTTTCTCTAAATCTATAATTATATATTTCACTTGGACCAATTGCTAAGAGATTATTTATATCTCTCCCCAAAAAATTAAGAAATTAGATGTTGGGCTCCGATTACTTGCTCCGATGCCTTGTAGTTGTTAAGCCATATTTGCCTTAAATAAAATTGTTTAATTGGATTAGTAATATGTGTATTGTAAAATATCATAGAAAACGTTTCCATCCATTTATTTT
Source organism: Argiope argentata (assembly GCA_026289955.1). Lineage (NCBI taxonomy): Eukaryota > Metazoa > Arthropoda > Arachnida > Araneae > Araneidae > Argiope > Argiope argentata. Next base: position 914,035 of record JAOUZG010051911.1, on the reverse strand, counting down.
CCAAAATTATCATGTTTTATATTTCTTTCATTTTATACAGACACGTGCCGAAAATGACATTTTTATATGTTTAATTTGGAATGATATTTGATTTACTTTTTCTCGTGAGAGAACACGATATTGTTTTGGTAGAAAGTTTTGATGTCTCTGAAATATGCGAGTAAAAATAGTTTTATATGCTTTTACAAATCTTGCATTGTTAATTATTACGTATGCTTTTTTGAAAGAAGATGCGTTTTTATTTCGCATGATTCATTAAAATGCGGAGAAAAATTACAATCACGAAGTTGAATTTTTTGATTTGCACAAAATATCTTCTTCACATTGCTTTTTGTTCTTCGTTTTTTTGAAATGACGTTATTTTAAAAGTTCGTTTAAGATTCCTTGCTTTTAAATAATTAATATCGCTCTCAGAAGATTATCGTTTGGTGCTTTTCTAAAAATTCTTTCTCAGTTTTAACTGTCGCAGTTTTGTAATATATTTTTATTTTGCATTTTTATTAACTTTAATTCTTTCATGGAATTATTAAATTTGATATTGCAAACGATTTTCACTTGCATTTATTGTTTAAAAATTATCACATTTCCTATTTAATTCATTTCATATAATCACGTGATGAAAATTGTATCTTTCTGATTTAATTTTGGTAGTAATTAACTTTTTTTTTTAAATCAGAACTTCTGAAAATTTGATGGCAACATTTTATTAAAAGCTGATATTTTTGAGATCCTCGAGAAGATTAAATTTTATTATTATTTTTTTGCGAAATAAATTGTTGAAAAAAAACCGATGAAATTAAATGTTTAAAATTTCATTAAAAATAGAGTTTTAATTCGTCGGTCAAAACATTAGTATCATTGAAAAGCTAATTTTTTACGCTTCAACTTGATGAAAAAATCAATTTTGTGCTGTAATATTTTCGGAAGTTATAGCGAAAAAACGTTAAAATTTGGTTTATTTTTAATGAATTAAAATTTTAATTAGAAATTCAAAAAAAGGGCTCCGACGTGCACATTCCCGGCACCCAAGATATACATATACCAAATTTGGTAGCTGTAGGTCGAACGGTCTGGCCTGTACATCGCCAACAGACACACATACACACTGTGCTTTATTATAAGTAAAGATTTTGTGAAATAAATTGTTGAAAAAAAAGATTAAATTAAATGTTTAAAAATTCATTAAAAAAGAGTTTTAATTCGTCGGTCAAAACATTAGTAGCATTTAAAAGCTAATTATTTGAGCTTTAACGTAATGCAAAAATCAATTTTGTGCTGTATTATTTTCAGAAGTTATAGCGAAAAAACTTTAAAATTTGGCAATAATTTAATTAAATAAAATTTTAATTAAAAATTCAAAAAAGGGCTCCGAGGTGCATATTCCCGGCACCCAAGGGTAACATATACCAAATTTGGTAGCTGTCGGCTGAACGGTCTGGCCTGGACAGCGACAACACACACACACACAAACACACATCGTACTTTATTATAAGTAAAGATAAAGATAAAGATAAAGATTAAGATAAAGATAAAGATTTTTGGTAGTAATTAACTTTTTTTTAAATCAGAACTTCTGAAAATGTCATGGCAACATTTTATTAAAAGCTGATTTTTTTGAGATTCTAGAGAAGATATAATTTTATTTTTATTTATTTATTTTTTTAATAAATTGTTGAAAAAAAAACGATTAAATTAAATGTTTAAAAATTCATTAAAAATAGAGTTTTAATTCGTCGGTCAAAACATTAGTATCATTTAAAAGCTAATTGTTTTAGCTTTACCGTAATGTAAAAATCAATTTTGTGCTGTAATATTTTCAGAAGTTATAGCGAAAAAACTTTAAAATTTGGCAATGTTTAAATTAATTAAATTTTTAATCAAAAATTTAAAAAAGGGCTCCAAGGTGCACATTCCCGGCACCAACTGTATACATATACCAAAATTGGTAGCTGTCGGCTGAACGGTCTGGCCTGGATAGCGCCAACACACACACACACAAACACACATCGAACTTTATTATAAGTAAAGATAAAGATGAAAAGACAAATTTTTTAAAAACATAACTACTTCTAAGCGATGATTTATTTTATAAACTTTAATAGGGTAATTTCTTAAGGAGTAATGATAGTTGTTATTTCTATGAATTAGTTATAAACTCACAAAAATTCTAAACTTTATTACATTTTTCAATTTTTTATATTTTTTGTGAACCTAAAATTGTATATTTTTATAAATTTATACTAACAACAATGATAATATAATATATATGGCATAGTAATTTTTTTAACAGCCATTTTCAATTTTTTTAGTGGCAAACGAAGTTTTGTAATTCGACTGATTTCCAAATGAAAAAAAAAAAAAAAAAAAAAACCATCGTTTTTCTAAACATCGACGAATTCGTTATCGATAGTCTCGTGTTTATTTCAAACCAGTTTAATCTGGTTAATGATTCAAATAAATTAAGTCAAATTCGTAAAAATTCGGAGACTGAATAAATTGGAAATCAATCGGTAAATTTATTTGGCAATAAATCGTTAACTTTGACAACATTCAGCATTATTTTCTAATAACCCTAAAAGCGAAAAATGGATGGCTCAAAAGCGATAAATCGCCAATTTGTATCTTACGCATTTCGAAACTTCAAAAGTCTCAAACCAAAATAAATAAATAATAATAATGTTTACAAAGGATGGGGTTAAAAACTGGCTGCATGTATGCCTCTAAGATAAAAATCATTTCCAGTAAACTATTCTACGTTCGATTTGAGATCAAATTCAAAATATTTGAAATAAATACGAAGGACAATAAATTTTGAATCAAACTATTTTCTAAATTTAATAATACCATTTACAAACAAATTAGAAGGAAATTAATCTCGTACTCAGTTTGTTTCGTGGGAATTTTAAAATATTTTTAATCATTTCGTTTATATTACATGCATTTCAAAATAAATATATGGCTAAAAAGCACATTTGAGGTGGAAACACTTACTTACATTTATAAAGGGTAATCTTTTCCCACTAAAATCGAGAAATCTCATTTCTCATTTCAAAAATTAAGATTAATGGTTCTCATGAATAGCTAACCAAAATTAAAGATAGGGCAATGTCTCTGAGTCTTACGAAAACAGAGAGCACTTAGCTAAATACATTAGGATGACAAAGCTCCTGGAATATTACGAGAGATTTTAGTCTTTTCAGAATCTTGTATATGCATTTGATGTTTGAATTGTTAATCTTTTGTCTAATTTTATTTGATTAAATTAATAATATATTCTTAAGCTTAATTTATATTCTGTTGCATGAAATGATATTTTGTAATTCAGGTTAGTTATATAAGATCCCTTTGTTAAGCAACACTAGAACTAATTTGGGACAGACCTCGCAATCATACACCACGGTCAGATGACGAGAACGACACCAGAGCTGGCATACCTCATCTCCACAGCACACCAGCTTAAGAACGTTTTGCCCTGACGTGTTTAACGAGCAATAGACTCTCTTACAAGGCTGTTTTTCGATGATATCGGGTTTCGAAATTGAAATCTGACAACTCCTGACCCTAGACCTTACCACCATGCCTTCTAGAACAGAGAAGAAGAACCACGGTTCTCATATCGAAATTATATTGAATATTTGTCGCCCTCTATCGCCATATTCAGGTAATTTCTTGCACTATTAATTTTTTCTCAAACTTCCATGATTTATCTGCCAAACATAATTTCATACTATTATAATATAAATAACATCCTTCATGATTTTCTAAGGTAGGGATGTTTGATTTTGAGAACATGTTATAAACATGAAATCTGATTTGAAATACACTGAAGTGACAAAAGTCACGGGATAGCAATATCCAAATATACAGATGGCAGTAGTATCGCATCGAAAAAAAATAAATGCGCAGCTCATTTTCCAGAGCTTTCATTTGTGTTCAAGTTATTCCTGTGAACAGGTCTTTTGGGATTTATGGCGGCAAGACGAGAATTAACAGACTTTGAACGTGGAATGTTAGTTGGAGCTAGACGCATGGGTCATTCCATTGCGGATATCGTTAGTGAATTCAACATTCCAAGATCCACAGTATCAAGAGTGTGCCGAGAGTATGAAATTTCAGGCATCCCATCCCATCATGGACAGCACAGTGGGCGACCACCTGAACTTAACGACCGAGACCGCCAATGTCTGTGTAGAATGGTCAATGTTAATAGACACGCAACACTTCATCAAATAACTTCGGGAATCAATGTGGGATGTACGAGGGATGTGTCCGATTGGACTTTGCGGCGAAATTTGTCTTCCTTGGGCTATGACAGCAGAAGACCAACTCGAGTGCCTTTACTGACAGCACGATATCGCCTGCAGCGACTCTCCTGGGCTCGTGAGCATATCGACTGGTCCCTAGACGAGTGGAAAACCGTGGCGTGGTCAGATGAGCCACGATTTCAGTTGTAACCAGCTGATGGTAGAGTTCGAGTGTGGCACAGACCCCACGAAGCCATGTACCCAAACTGTCAGCAAGGCACTATTCAAACTGGTGGTGGCTGCATATAGGTGGTGGCTTGTTTTACATGGCATGGACTCGGTCCTCTGGTGCAACTGAACCGATCATTGACAGGAAATGGTTATGTTCAGCTGTTTGCAGATCACTTGCAGCCATTCATAGACTTCACGTACCCACACAGCGATGGCATTTTTATGGATGACAATGCGTCATGTCACCGGGGCAGAACTGTTCGCGAATGGTTTGAAGAACATTCCGGACTATTCCAGCTCATGATCTGCTACCTAGATCACCCGATATGAATCCCATCGAGCATTTATGGGACATCATCGAAAGGTCCGTTCGTGTCCAAACTGCTGCACCATCCACACTTTCACAATTATGGACGTCTATACAGACAGCATGGCTCAATATTCCTGCAGAGGACTTCCAACGACTTTTGGACTCCAGGACAGAAGTCGACAAATAACTCGCCAACAACGGCATGATAGATTCAGTAAATTTCCAATTTCACGCCAAAAGTTAATATTTCAAAACTATGATATAGATCATCGGGTTCACTTCATGAGTGTAATACATGAAGACAATCAGCAAGCCTAAAAAGAAAACAATAACGACGCTTATTTTACACTAACACAAAGACGACGAATACGCACAGCCTAAACGAACATACATAACACCTCTCCATGCCCCTACGACTATGATCTTTGAGATCATTTAAACAGTTTAATGGACGCAGACTGTAGACAACAGATTGTAGCCCACAAGTAGAAATCGACTACTGCTCACAAAGGACAAAGTCCAGCATGAGAGGTAGTCCTCGGATCTTCGCTCTACTGTCACTCCAAACGGTTGAAGTTCTCATTGTCTTTTCGTTTTACCTGCCGACTTACTACCTTACATATGGCCAATCTACATAGGATACGAAACTGCATCCACCGTAGACAACATGACTCGACCCACAGCAACTTAGCACTTGTTTCAGATCCCCACACTCCGCCGTTTCTTCGCTATACTCTCAAAGTTGCATTCAATTCAATTCATCGTAGCTTGAGACTGCCGGTCTTTTGTAACTCCTGGGAGGTGGGCCGAGAGCCTTTGGGCCAATAGGGGTGCATCTCAGTTTCTATTGGATCGTCAAAATTTTTGAAGTTTCCAGCAATATCTATCTTGTCGCCAGAGTCGCCAAGTTTGTCTCCAATTTATAAGACCAACGACGCCTCACCCACCAGCACGCAACAGGGATGATCGTAAAACGGTCTTTCTTGCGATGACGCTTTCCATGCTGGGGAGCAAAATTACAGGTTTGTTATAATATTGCACACTAATGCGAAATAAGGCTTTCTCTGGCATGGCAAATTTATTAGAGTGTGCGCGATAAGTTTTTGGAGAAACCAATCTCTCTGGAATTTTTTAAAATATAGCCAAAATTAGTTTCATTTTACGTATAATTGTAAATTTCGGTGATAAACAAAATAAAAATTTATCCGATTCCAAAAATATGAAATTTTGAAAAGCAATAAAGGTATAAATTTCAGTTTAAATGCATCCTTTTAAAACTGCATCAAATTTGGAAAAAAAATTATATTTCTTATCAATATAAAATAGCAATAAATGCAGCTGAAATTCTTTTTGAGAGAAAAAATAAACTCTTGCATCATTAATAAATCCAGTTATAATTTATTGTCTGATGAATTGATTTGCTTGGCATATAATTTTCATAGCTTTTTTATCGAAACTGGTTAAATGTGTTTCTGTATTTTCAGCTACTTCTTTTAATGCATTGAAAAATGAAGTAAGACAGACGTTTGTGAAGATTAATGACTGTAAAAAAAGAGCCCACCATAACTCCTGTGATGCTATGCTTTTATTATAAGAGTTATTGAATAGGTTTATCAGCAAAAAGCATCACAATTTATAAAATAAGTGTTTCTTACATTTATCATAATGAAATTACAGTGACCAACGAATCTGCCAACAGTTATTGAAAATGAAGAAGTGATTTATTTGTTGACATCCACTACAAAATAATGGGATTGAGTGTGTAAAAAAGTGGTGCCGAGAATGGGAACCAATGTTTTAGTGATTGTTTTTAAAACTCCGACAAGACTGTCATACTATCTGTAAATTACGATTTACGTGGTAAAAGTAGTTAAGATTTTCATCATAAAAGTAGTAAAGTTCTTTTAAAATTTCTTGCATACTCTGCAATAAAGGTTGTTGTTGTTGGTAGGCAGTGATTTAAGCCTTATCAACATCTCTTGTTTTGAAGTAGTGCTAACTAGCGCCAAGAGTACGACTTTTGCTGCTCATTCATCACATTCGCTTGCACAGGCGTTTTTTACAGGGGGGGGGCATTCAAACATCTTACATATAGAACACAGAAGGACAAACATGCCCTAACCAGGACTTGAACCCGGGACGCCCAGAGCATGGTGATGACTCCATACAGGTTCCTTTATGCCCTGGGGCCATAAAGGTTAAGCGGATGAATGTGTTGAACCGAAAACAGAGCCATTAGGATTTATAGTCGATGAACATACCCACTAGACAAAAGTGAGACTCGTGTAAGGTGGATGTTCTCTGGCTTCCACCGCATACTCTCCCACCAGTGAGTCGGTGGTGAGGCGATACATACATTGGAGCCAAGTGAATGGCGAGTGCATTTAATTTGTTATTGGTGTTGTTGGCTGCTGCATTTAATGCCCCTTACCACTTTTGCTACCACTAGAGGGAGTCACAGCACCTGCTCAAAGGTTGCTTATTGAAGGTCGTGGGGTTACCATTGCGTGTGAATGTGTACAACCGAGAACTGAACTCTCAATGTTGTGGTTTGTAGCCTAGTAACATAGACACTACACGAAAGGAACACTCATTTCAGGTGGATGTTATCTGGCTTTTGAGGCCTCCACCACAGTTCTTTTTTCCTTTACACCGTAATAAAAATATGAAACATTGGTAAAACCATGAATATTTTATGTGACATTTAAACGATAGTTGAAATATATGGATCTTTGGGGTGAATCTATTCTAAGAATATGATTTTTGGATGTATTTTTGTCGAATAGATTGCTACCAAAATTTGGTACAAAACTAAGGTTGTAATCACAATATTACACACCAAATTTCATTGATTTGAGATTAAATTCATGAGATTGTGTACATGTATATGAAGTTATCATTTCATGTTATACCTGTATACGAAAGCAGAACGACAGATTGTCAACTGTTTAATTCATTTGAAGTAGATCGATTGTCATCGATTTGATTCATTTGATTCCAAATTTGACTGAATTAAATATTCTTGTGCCGGTGTCCTGTTATTAAGGTAGCACGTCTTCCCTGAGAGCTGGGCTTCCCGGGTTGGAGTCTCGGTCCAATCATGGTTGTTCTTCGGTATTCTATTTGTAAGGTGTGTGAATGTGCCCCCCCCCCCTGGTAAAAAAGGGGGCTGTGCAAGCGAATGTAGTGAGTGTGTAGCTGAGTCGCACTTTTGGCCCTAATTTCTCTACATCTTAACCACAGACGCTCCTTTCGGCTTAACACTTGTTGATGCCTCGGTGAAGCTTGTCCATGGCACTTGCCACTAATAACAACAATATTCTTGTTTTGGATTCTAAATTTTAAAATTAAATTTGATCTATTTAGCTCTTTGTTTTTTGTAGTTATCAAGTTAAACTATATTTGTACCTCCAGACTTCTTCTGAATGGATTTTGTTCAAAATTTGATAAACTCTCTACATTCGGTCATAATTGCATCAGCTGAATTTTTACCATCTAAGTCAAAAAGGTTTTGAATTCAAATGCTCACAGATAGACGGACGGACATAGTATTTAAAATGTTTTTTCGGTTTCAGAGAAATCAGAAATTTAGGGATTTGTCAAAATTTCCTGTTGGATAATTGAAATATTTCTTCTATAATTTGTAAACGCGATTATTACAGGGAAGCGACTCCTGTATAAGGATGGAAAGCCTCCGGCATGGTGGTTGGTTCTTGCTCCCTTTTAGATTCAGGAGAATGTGGGGACTGAATTCTTCCATCGATGATGGGAGGCGTGTACTTCATAATGGGAGGAGTGTACCTTGTCCGGTGATAGCCCTTAAGACTAAAGCAAAATTACCCCTAGAATTAGCTTTTTATTAATCAAATTCAATCAAATAAATCAACTTTTTATTAATCAATGTCAATAGTCCGTAGTCAGATTTAAGAGACAGTTTATGATATTTTGTTTCCGTAAAAGTAAAAATCGTCTAAAAGATTTTTGAGTACATTTTATTGAACTTTGCAGCTAAGTACTTTTTGAATTATCAGTAATCACTCAGTAAGGATTTCCAAAATGTTAATTGTTTAATAGTTAAAAAAATAAAAATTATTGCATGTTTCGTTACAAAAATCTGAGCATAATATTGCACAAAAAGGATTTCTGCATGAAAGAAGTATGAAAAAATGAAAGTTTTAATGAAACATTTATATTTGTATCGTTTGTTATAAGATTTAAAAACTTTTCAAATGTATCTTATAGCAATATTTCATTGTTTTAGTTATCTGTTTTATACACGTACGCATTGCGGATATTCTTGTATACTACTGTTATAAATGGGGAAGTTTGGATGGATGGATGATGAGGTTCAATCACACCAGAACACCAGAATGAAATTGGATGAAATTTAGCACAGAGATAGATCATAGTCTAGAATAGGACATAGGATGCTATTTATTCTGGTTCATTGAGGGGTTAATTTTTATTAATTAAAAACCAAATTTCTCACGAAAAATCTTTATTTCCCTAACGCCGAGTGAGTAAGTCTTCAGTTTGTTATATTCCCACCTTAATGAGGTTAGGCTTAACAGGTTTTTGGTCGATTATTTCAAACGATTTTGTTTATCACTCAGAATGATCAATGTTTTCTTTGCACTCAATGTTCCCTTTGCACTCAAAATGAGACAGTGTTAATTAAACCACTTTTTAAATTCATTTTAAAGTACTTTCGAAATAAAATAAAACAAAATATACCAAATTAAATATATCTTATCTGTATTGCGTTACCTCAACAGGCGTAGAAAATTCACGAACACATACGGTTTGATGACATTTTACATTGTGATCAAACCCTGAGATACCACACATACACGTTAATATTTCCACGCGTGCGAAGTCGCTGGTAAAAGCTAGTTTTAAATTCATTTTTTATGGGAAAATTATCATCGCTGCATCATTAAGAATAAATTTCTGAAAATTAAAAAAAAAATGAATTAATCAAGCCTTAGATATTTTTATGGTGCAATGTTTCGGATGAAGAATTCGAATCCTTTTAAATTCTTTTTCTTGCTGGGAGTTCTGTTTCATCTCATTCTTATCTCATCTTTTTGAAAAGAGAAAATAATGAGCAAATAGCAATTTCTTGTTTTTTTTATCCATTATTATGATTGGTTCTTGAGGTCACTAGGGCGTTGTCAATTCAGTGATTGCGATGCACTCAAAAGTTTTTCTTTATCAGGGAGAAAGTCAGGGAGCCTATTTAAAAGGCTGTCTTTATTTTACTTTTTTATAGGTAAACTCATGCTATAAAATATACTTTCTAAAAGAATTTGGTCTAAAATTCCATATATATTAGCAAATTTAATATTGAGACAAAATGCTAAAATGAATAAGTCTAAATAATTGGGATTTTAAATTATATGTTTTAAAGATCCATAGTCAGAGCGATGGAATTTATTCTAAAATAGAGTTAATTGGAGAGATGTGGAACTCATCGAATTTTCATAATGTACAGATCGAATATTTTTAACGAATTATATAACTATTTTTATGCATAATAGCATAAAAGAAAGTAAAATAATTTTTACTCAGACTGAATGCAACCTCATGAAAAGTATTGTTTCTTTTTTGTTGTCTCATAGACGTAGTATAGGAAAAAGCAGTGTAAGAGTCAAAATAATTCAAATCCAAAAATTTGAGGATTCTGCATATTTAAACCTGCCTGAGACCGAGAAACGAATTTTAGTATTATTCTTCTCAGTCTGTGAAACTCATAAACTCTTTGAGATTCACTTATAAAATTTGGTATACAGTTTTTACATCGAATGTGTAGATTTTTTATGAATTATTCAGCAAAGTCTATTTTGATGAAATCTATTTGTCGGGATATTCAAATATAAATAATTACGAAAAATATAAAAGAAGAGAGCTAGATGGATAAAATTTAGGAACACAGATATAACATCTATAGTGTGCCGAAGTCATGGCATAGGGGGAGTGAGTCTTTTCAGTGATCTGGGTGTCCCGGATTAAAGTCCCGGTTTGGGAAGGGCTGTTCTTCTGTTTCATATCTGTATGTTTCATGAATGTGAGTAGCAAAAGTCGTACTCTTGACTCTAGTTGGCGCTACTACAAAACAAGAGACACAGATTATGCTTAAATCACTGACTACCTCAACGAATTTGCCAGTGGTAATTGTCATAAGATATAACAACACATCTATTGTGTAAGAAATTTTGAATCGAATCCAAGAACAATAGTTTGGCTATCTGTATTTTCAAAAACACATTCAAAAATCTAATGATTTTAATATACGGAATTTGAACTGTGATTTTGTAACTACAAATAGAGTTCCTGGTCGAATTTTTCTTTCAGTTGACCGAAAAAAGGGAACCTAAGACACAAATTTTATTATTGGAGGCTTTTGATCTCAATCAAGTGATTAATTGCTAACTCGCCAAGGATCACGCGATAGATTTAGTAAAAATGATAAATTTACACTGAGAGTTAATATTCCATAATTTTTGTACACCAACGTCATAAAAAAGGCGTTGTTGTTATTTGTGGCTCTTCCCATGGTCAAGTTTCGCCGGGACCTCTGCGAGTTTTAAGCCAAAAAGAGCTTCTCTTGGTTTTTGAGTAGCGCCACCTAGGGTTAAGAGTGCGCCTTAATTCCTCACTTATCACAGTCTCTTTTTATTATGGGGCACAATCATACAACTTGCATATATAACAACCATACCCGACCCGGGAATCGAACCAGGAAAACCCAGCTCTAAGGGGAGACGCGCTACCTATATGCCAGGATGGCGTCATTAAAGGATTTTTCTAGAATATTAACTTCCACACTGGTGTATAAGAAAGTTTAGAATAGACAATTACCGCTTCCTTTTCTTTCTGGAATTCTATTTCGTCTTATTCCAATCTTATCGTAGAAAGAAATCTGACGAAATGAGAAGTGTCTTCTCCCCTGCCTACTATCATTTGTTATTCCTGGAATTTCTTGGGCCCAAATGCGATCCAATCAATAGTGGCCACCCCTGCAAAAAGGGCAACTTCGGGCATTTAGAAATCCTTTACCAGTTGTGCTTGATTAAATGGGTACGGTTTAGATGAAACAATTGGCAAATGTGGATTTCATGGCTATTTTATTATTTTTCTGAGAGCAGCAAGCTGCATATTCTTGAGACAGAAATTGTTATTTGCTTTTGATGTGTGATTGCATATTAAAGGCATTTGTATTGCGATAAATAATTTAAAAACTACATTGCATGAATTATCTGCAATGATAATTTTTTAAACTATTAAATTTTTTTAAAAATTCTTTAAGAATTTTTTTAATGGAATTATGGTAATAAATAAAAAGGAAAAAAATACTCTTAGTAAAAAATAAAATCTGCTATATCAAATTTCATGTTATCATATGGGAAAATTATTATTTTTTAAAGCATTGTTTGTTTTAATTAATTTAAGTCGTTAACCAATTGAAACGAGTTTGAAATACTTATGTGACTATAAAAATAGGCATGCGTTCGATATATCGAGAATTAGGTACATAGCGGACATTCGCGCAAAGTTGTAATGTTTTGTTGGTGATATGTCGCTAAACTTGACAATCATCTTCACCTATCACTAAAAATGTTTAGGGTACATGCTTGTATGTTAGATATTTCTTCTATTAAGAAAGATAAATTAAAATGTGGAAAATTTGCGGTTTTATGCAGTTAGAAAAGTTGTTTCCAAAACTCTTTTTCAGTTTTATGGTACTCACATATTAACGAAATCACAAAGATAAATAGTAAAAAATTATAGATGGTACGTTAATTGGCTATTTTTAAAAAATGATAATATTTATCTCTAATGACAAGTAATTTTATTTTTTATTAAATTAGTAGTAAAAAAGCCCTTATGAATGAAACTATATATTTATGTAAGTAAATATTTTAAACCATATAAATAAACCTGTTTTTCATTTATCGAATTCCTGAACAAAAGGAAAGTTGAACAATGGGATATATGTCAATAATCTTGAACTGAATTAGGTTTAAAAGCTGGAATTCTTGAAAAACCTAGAGTCCAATAAGTAAAAATAGATTTAGACTGAAATTTACACACACACGCACGCGCACGCACACACACACACACACACACGCACGCACACACGCACACACACACACACACGCGCGCGCGCGCGCGTTATGAATAAAGACGGCAGATTTCCTCCATCCAATTATAAATCTGAGTTTTGCCATTGAAAATAAACAGTTAGATAGATACTGATTAAAAATATTTCTTTATTAATTGGATTACCTAGAACGTGAAGTCTGACCGACAACTTCAAATCAATATTTGTCATAATAGCAATATTTTTTTTAATTCCTATTGAAATAAAAATAAATAAATTCAAAGAAACCTACACTAAATATTTTTTTTATTTCCTTTTATACTGAGTTTTAAATTAGAAGTAAAATTCTGATAAGTTAGATGCAAAAATAATGTTACAAAAAATAAAATATCTTACCCATTGTTGTTTCAAATCGCTAACTGTGACCGCTGTAATGAAATTGAACGAACAGTTAAAGATGAGTTTGCGGGCGTTGTTTAAACGGAATGAAATGAAGCGGATATGCTTGTTTTAAATATTCAATGCAGCTGTCCGCGACGCCGAAAATGAAAACAAACATCACGTGACCGGTTTGCTCTTTCTCAGTTGGCCTTTCAACTCAATGTTCTATCGCATTTGGATATTTAACTATTAAAAGCAGTGCTCAAAATTTATTTAGTCACACTTTTCTTTTTGTAACCGAACAGTTGTTTTTAATGCTGTCTTATAAATTTAATCTCTGAAAGTAAAATGGACCAGCATTAAAACGATGTAAATAACAACCATTCAAGGATATGGACAATTGTTTTAGTTTATTTATTATACAAAACTGAATACAATATTAAGCGCTTTGAGTAAAAATACACACAATTATGTTACACATATGATTTTTTTCACTATTTATAACAAATATTTTAAATAAAAATGACCATTTAGTAAAATTTAGTCTTATTTCCAGTTATTCTAGTGTTAGATAAAAAATAGGACTTTATTGATATGAAAAGAAAGGGGAAATTCAATATCAAGTATCGGGCACTGCACATTCAAATTTTTTTGAATTAGTTTAATAAATCTACATGCGCAAATTAATTCAATTAGTTCAATAAATCTACTTGTGGAATAAATTTAATAAATCTACATGTGCAAATCAATTCAATTAGTTCAATAAATCTATCTGTGGAATAGATTCAAGTACTTCAATAAATCTACATGTGCAAATCAATTGAATTATTTCAATAAATCTACACGTGCAACTTAATTCAATTAGTTCAATAAATCTATCTATGGAATCAGTTCATGTAGTTCAATAAATCTACCTGTGAAATTAATTCAAGTAGTTTAATAAATCTACATGGGCAAATCAATTCAATTAGTTCAATAAATCTATCTGTGGGATAAATTCAGTTAGATCAATAAATATGCGTGTGCAAATTAATAAAATTAGTTCGATAAATCTACATGTGCAAATCAGTTCAATTAGTGCAATAAATATATATGTGTAAATTAATTTAATTAGTTCAATAAGTTTACAAGTGTAAATTATTTTAATAAGCTCAATAAATCTGCATGTGCAAATTAATTCAATTAGTTCAATAAATCTACATGTAGAATTAATTCAATTTATTCAATAACTCTACATGTGGAATTAATTCAATTAGTTTAATAAATCTACCTATGGAATTAATTCAAATAGTTCAATAAATCTACATGTGCGAATTAATTCAATTAGTTCAATAAATCTACATACGCATGAAGACATATGCTTTTGCTTGGCTGCCATAGACCAAGCAATTTTTTTTCTATTTTATTTTGTGAGTTTGTCCCTTTTGTTCTTTCAATACTTTCTAGAGAATGGTAAAAGATTTAGAAATGAAAAATTTTCAGCCTTTGCACTTTCTTATAACAAAGTACATGCAGAGGAAATTTGGTTATAGTTTTAAAAAAATCAAAATGGAAAAGTTTGTGATCTTTTTTCCTGCTTCCTTGTTACAAAATACATTAAGAAATTAGGTTGATGGCAAAATAAATATAAAGGTAAGGAAATATATGATAGTAAATTTCAAATAAAACTTTCATTTTCAATTTTTCTCAATGTCAAACAAAGTTTTAGAGCAGCTCAATTGATTTTCAGACTACATAACAGCCCTTACGTCATAGTTTCTTCGTCAGCCTTTTAAAAAAGCATCTGCTGCCAAAAAAGCATGCGTAATAATAAAGCAATACTGGTAAAAGCGGGTCAGCTTTTTCAAAACGCATCCTCTATCAAAGATCTTTACATAATAATAATAATGCAATACTGGTATAGGTATGTGAAAATATTTTTTTCACAATTAATATCACAGTCATCAAAATCTCCTAAACAAAAAAAAATGAATTGTAGATTTTAACGAATTTCAATATTTTAGGGCTTTTATGAACACGTTTGGAGTTTTTTTTTTGTCTATTATTCTGAACACAATAATACAAAATTTCTTTCAGTTAGGTAGATGAAATTCGGTAAATGGATTTTGTAGACTTCTGTTTCTCAAAATTTTAAGATTTGTATTCACTTTTGAAGGAAATAAGTTAGGGAACGTCTTTCTGCCTTCTGTCCGGGTTTATATGTCAATGAAAATTCAAAATGCAAAGTGAAATTTAGAATAAAAATTAAACTCCTATCATGTTGATCTGTATGGAACTTGAGACTAAATCCATCAAGATATTTCTTTTTTCTATCTGTATATTTGAAAGTATGGAAAGTATAAATAAACACTCAAATCGTAATGTAACTAACTTTATAAAATTCAACCCAAAATGTAAACTTCAAAACACTAAAATAAATATGGTTTGAAATGAAATCTATCTTTATTTCTTTAACATTTATCGACAGCTTTAACGGATTCCATTACATCCTTTTAGAAAAAATAAATGCCTTTTAATACGATTACAAATACGTGTTACACATACAAAAAAAAAACTTCCATATTTTCTAGCTTCCCAGTTAAAACCCTACATCTCTGAAAGTAGCACTTTCTTCGGATAAACAATAAATCTCGGGAAAATATTTATTCCCTCAAATATTCTTAATGGACTTTTAACTGATAAAAAGTTCAGATGGAAAGCATTTTGAATCCGATTCTCGAAAGAATCGGGGTAAAAGGATTTCGCCGCTTCGATTGCCGAGGTTCTGCTTGTTTATTGATTTGTAAAAGAACGCAATTTAAGTCGGCTTTTAGTTATAAAGTGGTTTTCAATTGCAGGGCTGTTGGAAGTTGCATTTTTCGAACGGTGTTAAAAAATTTCTTGCATGTCGTTTTCCTTTGAAGATGAGCTAGTTAGAATTTTAAGAATTTCCCGAGTTACAAACTTTTCAATAAAAAGCGTTCGCTGCATTTAGAAAGAGGAAATAAAAATATAAATAATTTAAAAAATGATTTTATCGTTTGCTTTCGTTGGTAAAATTTCGTTTTAAAAACTTCTGTTACGGCTAGAAAATTAAAAACAAAATGTTACAAATAGTTGGGGGAAAATTATCTTTTGCTTTATTATAAAAGCATGCATTTTGTAAATAACTAATAACATTTTTTAAAAAATGAAAAATTCTTCTTTTTAAATTCTTACTATTAGTTCCTATTTAACCTTTTATATATGTTTACATACATACATATTTATCTTATTCAAATTTTCCATCGTTCATAAAACACTTTTTATTCATCCACTCAAGTTCAAACTCATTTTTTTAATCTTGAAGTGGATGGCATTCAATATTAATATAGTTTTTTTCGCATATTAATTAATTCATTAAATTTAATTAATTTTAATGCATTAAAAGCAGCAGTTTTAGCAGTTTGTAATGAAAATTGAAATCGGTTAAATTTTAAGGTTTTCAATACTTTTTTAACGTAATTTGAAGAATGTGAGTTGAATTCTTGCGAAAATCAATAAGTTTTTCATAAATTACTTTTATTAATTTTAATTGTTTAAGGAAAAAAAACTAAAATATATATTTTCTTTGTTAGTTTAAATATGAATTGCATTAATTTTTTTAACGTTAGTTGTTAGTCTTAGAAGTAGTTTATTAATTAATGGTTTCACTTCCGAATTTGCATTAGCAATAGTAGAAGCAATGAATAAAAAAAGTGTTATCGTATTTAAATTATCATATTAAAACTATTAAGTAATATCAGGCTCAATTGATATAATTTGAACTAAAAGAATTAGAACACGAATGATTTGATGTGCGTGTCCTTCTAAGCAAAATATGTTTGGCGTCTAAATGTTTGAGTAAACGAAATAAATTTCCAATAATAAGGAACGTAATTTGAACGTATTATTAATAAAATATCTAATGCATTCATTAATTTTCTAATTGGTAAATGAAAAAAAGTTATATTAATATAATTTCGAGATGACTGAAATATGAATAAATAAGGAAATATTATTTAGACTAGTGCTGTTTGAATTTTTTTACTTTTTAATTAATAAACATTGAGGTATTATAACATTATAAACGTAAAAATTCTTCATTTTGAGTTAATGTATAAAATTCTGTATGTGATGAATATATATATATATATATATATATATATATATATATATATATATATATATATATATATATATATATATATATATAAATAATACCTTTAGAAAGCGTTTGGAGTTATAGACCCCCCAGAAAAGCCAATGCAAATGCGTTTCTGTAATTTTCCGTTAGTCGGGCGAATCGCCAAAGACATTTTGCGAAATTCTACGTTATTTGGATATTTATTTTGCTTTAAAATCACTTTAACAAATTTGGCGGAGTTCTACATTATTTGGCGATTTTTCGCTGCCGCTGGCTAATGGAAAAGTACCCGCGCTGCTTGTGGGTATTAATATCAAATAAAGGGTTTTCAGCATTTCATGGTTGTCATTTCGTTCCAACAATGTATTCTCCTCTGTTTGCTTCTTTAAATACTTGCAGTGTTCTAGAAGCAACTTTCATAAAAATTTTGAGCTTCGGAATTGATCGTCATATCGTTGCCATATAATGTAAACTTAAACCCGCAGGCTACTACAGTGTGATCGTTCGAATTGCTTGTCAATCACAGAGAATTGTCTAATTAACTAGAATGATGCCAATTTCAATCCTGTGACATTTCCTTCAAGGGACTAAACCTGTCTCTTTCAGGATTTACAAAGACATCTCACGCACTGCTGTTACAAGGCAGAACTAGAAGATTACAAGGAGTATGGAAACGGATATTGCATTAAATAGATTGAAGAGAAATTACTATGGAAAATGAAGAAATCAACAAGAAACTATTTTTACAGGAATCAATATATCATGGAAATATTTGTCTCACAAATGCAAATTAATAAAATAACAAAGTGGATGAGTTATTGAAAAGGGTTTAGGTATGACCATCTATAATTCAGAATTTGATGATAGAAAATTAATCCGATTCTACAAATGTTTATCCATTTAAAATGGTATCATAATGACCACTTCCCTTCAAAAAGCCGTAAATATTAAATTAAAAAAAGCAGAAAAACCTTACTTTAAGACTTATTTTTGAAAAACATTAAACAGTATGATTCATGAGTAGACTAATCACTGGATAATCATCAGCGTTCAGGTTTAACAATTCTGAATTCAGTAACAGGACAGATGTCACTGAGTCTGAATATTTATGCAATTCCGTTGGCATCAGCATTCATCGCCAGGAGAGTCGTCGCAAATCCATTTGAATGTCGGTTGGCAGGTTTGCACGAGGGACTCCTTCGGCCGAATTTCGGCTTCTCTAGGGACAATATCTCGCTATTATCCTATGAATTCCTGATCTACCATTGTAGAGTTGTCTCTTTCTTTTCTCCATGCAAATTATTGTCAATTATTGAAAAGGAAGTTGTTAAAAAATTATCTAATTGGATTCCTACTATTAGCTCACACTCTCCCTATATCTATACCTTGTTCAAATTTCCAATCGTTAGTAAAATACTTTCTATTCGTCCACTCAAGATCAAGTAAATTTATTTAAACTTGTAGTGGCTAAAATTTGACGTTAATACAATTTTTTTCAAATATTAACTCATTAATTTTTTATTAATTAATTAAAACTAACTTTATCGCCAAAAATCATTTTCCCATAGCCAAATAAGAAACGAAATCAGTTTGTTTTTTCCGCACACCAATGAGGTTAGACTTAATGTTTTCGCCCGATTATTTTAAACAATTCTGTTTATTTTCTTAATGCTTGATTTATTTATATCAAATATTATAAATAATCGTTTCTTCCGATTCATTTTGAAGTACTTTCGAATTAAAATAAT